>OX451741.1:1214516431-1215068805 GCA_948472305.1 Vicia faba | reverse complement strand
TTAAACCATGGTATGCATTATATGCAAACACCGACATAATTTGAAATAAATTTGAAGTTTGAACATACTTTGGTATTTTACCTTTTATTTTCATTTTATAATCAATTTTAAAAAAATACTTTTCAATGCATTTTAATTTTTTTTTATTTTCATTTTAATTATGTTTGACTTTTGTGGACTACTTATCCTTGGATCATAGTGAATTTGATTATAAGTTTCATCAACCTCATTGGATCTTGGGTGTTGATGGGGTGGAAACCCTAATCCAACAAAAAAAAGATGAATGATGTTTATGATAACTTAATTAAATCTTTAATCCAAATTGGGATTCATTTTATTGTTCATTGTCTCTACTTCATCTCATTCTTCTTATTTTTTCTATTTAATCAATTGGATGATGATTGATTCATATTTGTTTAATTAGGTTTGGATTGGTACTTCATGAACTTTCATCATTTAAAATATACCTCTATGTGATCAATTGATCATTCAAGGTACTTTTGATTGATGATAAGTTTGTGCTTAGGTATCATGAAGGATTTGATTGAAGTAATGATCTCATCTCCTTGACTTAGTATTTATCATCTCTACCTTTAAATCATGGTGTGCATTTTATGAAATACACTAGTGTAATTTAAAATTTATTTAATGTTTTGCACATACTTGGTATTTTTTCCTTTATTTTCATTTTAAAATCAATTAAAATACTTTTCTATGCATTTTAATTTTTTTTATTAGAATTTTAATTATGTTTGACTTTTGTTGACTAGTTGGCCTTGGATCATAGTGAATTTGATCATAAGTTTCATTGACCTCATTGGATCTGGGGCATTGATTGGGTGAAAACCCTAAATTGCCAAAATGGATGAATGAGGTTGTTGATAACTTATTAAAACTTGATCCAATTTAGGATTTTTTTCTTGTCCATTGTCTTTACTTCATCTCATTCTTTTTCTTTTTCTTTTTGATCAATTGATGATGATTATTGATTCATCTTTGTTCAATTAGGTTTGTATTGGTAATTGATGAACTTTCATTATTTCAAATCTACCTTTAAGTGATCAATGATCACTAAAGGTACTTTGGATTGATGATAAGTTTGTGCTAAGGTATCATGAAGGAATTGATTGATGTAATGACCTCATCTCCTTGACTTAGTCTTGATCACCTATGCTTTTAAACCATTGTGTGCATTATATACCATACACCAATGTAATTTGAAATTTATTTGATGTTTTGAACATATTTTTGTATTTTGCATTTTGTTTTCATTTTAAAATCAATTTAAAAATACTTTTCTATGCATTTTAATTGTTTTTATTTGCATTTTAATTATGTTTGACTTTGATGACTGGTTGGCCTTGGATCATAGTGAATTTGATCATAAGTTTCATCAACCTCATTGGATCTTGGGTGTTGATGGGGTGAAAACCCTAATTTGCCAATATGGATGAATGATGTTAGGGATAACTTGATTAAAAAATTTGAACCTATTTGGGATTTATTCTTTTGTTCATTGTCTCAACTTCATCTATTTCTTCTTTTTTTATTTTTTATCAATTGGATGATGATTGGGTCATCTTTGTTCAATTAGGTTTAGATTAGTACTTGATAAAGTTTAATCATTTTAAATCTACCTGTAAGTGATCAATTGATCACTCAAGGTACTTGTGATTGGTGATATGTTTTTCCAAAGGTATCATGAATGATTTTATTGATTGAATGATCTCATCTCCTTGATTTAGTCTCGATCATCTCTTTCTTTAAAACATGGTGTGCATTATATGCAATACACAAGCCTAATTTGAAATTTATTTATTGTTTTAAACATACTTTGGTATTTTGCCCTTTATTTTTATTTTAAAATCAATTTAAAATACTTTTCTTTGCATTTTAATTGTTTTTTTATTAGCATTTTAATTATGTTTTACTTTTGTTTTCTGGTTGGCCTTGGATCATAGTGAATTTGATCATAAGTTTCATTGACCTCATTGGATCTTGGGCATTGATGGGGTAAAAAACCCTAAATTGCCAAAATGGATTAATTATGTTGATGATAATTTATTTAAACTTTATCCAATTTAGGATTTTTTTTCTTGTTCATTGTCTCTATTTATCTAGTTATTTTTCTTATTTCTTTTTTATCAATGGGATGATGATTGATTCATCTTTTCTCAATTAGGTTTGTATTGGTACTTGATGAACTTTCATTATTTTAAATCTACCTCTAAGTTATCAATGATCACTAAAGGTACTTTGGATTGATGATAAGTTTGTGATAAGGTATCTTGAAGGAATTGTTTGATGTAATGATCTTATCTCCTTGAGTTAGTCTTGATCACCTGTGCTTTTAAACCATTGTGTGCATTATATGCAATACACCTATGTAATTTGAAATAGATTTGATGTTTAGAACATATTTTGGTACTTTTCATTTTATTTTTCATTTTAAAATCAACTTAGAAATACTTTTCTATGCATTTTAATTGTTTTTATTTGCATTTTAATTATGTTTGACTTTTATTGACTAGTTTGAATTGGATTATAGTGAATTTGATCATATGTTTCATCAACATCATTGGATCTCGGGTCTTGATGGGGTGAAAACCCTAATTTTCCAAAATGGATGAATGATGTTGGTGATTACTTGATTAAAACTTTAACCCTATTTGGGATTTATTTTCTTGTTCATTGTCTGTACTTCATATCTTTCTTCTTTTTTTCTTATTTTTGATCATTTGGATGATGATTGGGTCATCTTTGTTCAATTAGGTTTGAATTCGTACTTGATAAATTTTCATCATTTCAAATTTACCTTTAAGCGATCAATTTGTACTTCAAGGTACTTTTGATTGATGATATGTTTTTCCTAAGGTATCATGAATGATTTGATTGATGTAATGATCTCATCTCCTTGACTTAGACTTGATCACCTATGCTTTTAAACCATGGTGTGAATTATATGCAATACACCAGCGTAATTTGAAATTTATTTGATGTTTTGAACATACTTTTCTATTTTGCCCTATATTTTCATTTTAAAATCAATTTAAAAATACTTTTCTCTACATTTTAAATGTTTTTTATTTTCATTTTAATTACGTTGGACTTTTGTTGATTGGTTGGCCTTGGATCATAGTGAATTTGAACATAAGTTTCATCAAATCGCCTCCGTGTTCATCACCTTCAGTCCCCAGCATTGTCGTTACTTGCGAGAGAGAGAGAGAGAGAGAGAGAGAGAGAGAGAGAGAGAGAGAGAGAGAGAGAGAGAGAGAGAGAGAGAGAAAGGATCTGAAGGATATTATGTTGAGAACCAAAACAAAACAAAATCATTCCGAAGAGGTAATCCACAAACTACTCAGCTTAGGTTTTTCTTTGAATTCATTATTGGAATCGTGGTTTGGGGTAGGTATATTGATTTAGGGTTTGGGGGAGTGACCGCTGCCGGTTTCGATTAGGATTGTGGCGGTGTTTTGGATTTTATTGTTGTTTTCTGTTGGAGAAAGGAAGAGAGAAGAGGATTGATGAAATAAGTAAAATTGAAAATAAAATTGAAAATATACTCCCTTCGCAATCTTGTGTGTTTCTCTTAATGTGCACCTTTAAATTCTATCGTGTGATCTTAACCAAACGTTCCTTAACCGTGCGACCACCGTAAGTCATGCACACTCACCTGCATGCAAGGCAAGTGGGATACCATAATTATGTCTTGGGCCTAGGCCCATCTCTAATCACACCTCTCTGGTTTTTTGGTTTTGCTACTATGTTGAAGGATGTACCCCCTATGCGTTCTAGGCCAAGTCCAACATATGGACTTGGGGCCTTACTCCCTGAACCCCCGGTTTTGCTACCCAGATTAAATCCATACCATATGCGATTTAGGCCTAAATCCAATATCTTGATTTAGGGCCCTATTATTCACATCCCTAGAATTATTGGTCAAGTCGATTTTGTACTCCCCTTGTGTTTTTTAATTAAAATTAATTGATTTTTATAATTTTATTTATTTATTCATTTGTTTATTTATTTATTACATTTTTTTCATATTAATAATTATTGGACATATTTAAATATTTAATGTGTTTTTAATAAATTCTAACATTGTTAATTTTTTTTAATTCAAATTCTTTTTTTAAAATACTAACTCATTTTTTAATACTTTAATAGCATTAAATATTTTTCTCATGCATTAAAATTTATTTTCGTATAATAAATAGTATATTTGAAAACATTTAACCAGTCAACGACTAACCCTTTTTTACTAACTTAATAAACTCAAGATATAATTTTCAAAAATGATTATGGAAATATCTTTTATCGACTGCGAACTTCGTCTATAAATTCTGCTATTCACACACCCAGACTTGTTTCAAGAAGAATTCGAGATATTTCTGTAATACAAAAAATATACCAACCAACAACTAAGTACTATGAATTGAGACTCTGATTCCTCATAACCAGATACGTAGGCATATGACTTAGAAATAGTGGCAAGTTCCCCTAATTAAAATTGAAACCCTATTTCTAAAATTGTAAATCTAAACCATAGTATCCTTGTGAACAAGGTATATTAAGGGTGCCTAACACCTTCCCTTCGTCTAAAACAAGTCAACAAATTAGAATCTATGATCAAATTAGGGTTATCCTTTATATTCATTTTCTTATGATAAAAATTAATGGTGGAGACTCTATATTTTTAAACCAGTTATTACAAAGGTATCATTAAGGATTTGATTTATGTAATGATTTCATCTCCTTGACTTAGTCTTGATCACTTATGCTTTTAAACCATGGTGTGCATTATATGCAAACACCGGCATAATTTGAAATAAATTTGAAGTTTTGAACATACTTTGGTATTTTACCTTTTATTTTCATTTTATAATCAATTATAAAAAAATACTTTTCAATGCATTTTAAATTTTTTTTATTTGCATTTTAATTATGTTTGACTTTTATTGACTACTTATCCTTGGATCATAGTGAATTTGATCATAAGTTTTATCAACCTCATTGGATCTTGGGTGTTGATGGGGTGGAAACCCTAATCCACCAAAAAAAGATGAATGATGTTTATGATAACTTAATTAAATCTTTAATCCAAATTGGGATTCATTTTATTGTTCATTGTCTCTACTTCATCTCATTCTTCTTATTTTTTTCTATTTAATCAATTGGATGATGATTGATTCATATTTGTTTAATTAGGTTTGGATTGGTACTTCATGAACTTTCATCATTTAAAATATACCTCTATGTGATCAATTGATCATTCAAGGTACTTTTGATTGATGATAAGTTTGTGCTTAGGTATCATGAAGGATTTGATTGAAGTAATGATCTCATCTCCTTGACTTAGTATTTATCATCTCTACCTTTAAATCATGGTGTGCATTTTATGAAATACACTAGTGTAATTTAAAATTTATTTAATGTTTTGCACATACTTTGGTATTTTTCCCTTTATTTTCATTTTAAAATCAATTTAAAATACTTTTTTATGCATTTTAATTTTTTTTATTAGAATTTTAATTATGTTTGACTTTTGTTGACTAGTTGGCCTTGGATCATAGTGAATTTGATCATAAGTTTCATTGACCTCATTGGATCTGGGGCATTGATTGGGTGAAAACCCTAAATTGCCAAAATGGATTAATGAGGTTGTTGATAACTTATTAAAACTTTATCCAATTTAGGATTTTTTTCTTGTCCATTGTCTTTACTTCATCTCATTCTTTTTCTTTTTTCTTTTTGATCAATTGGATGATGATTATTGATTCATCTTTGTTCAATTAGGTTTGTATTGGTAATTGATGAACTTTCATTATTTCAAATCTACCTTTAAGTGATAAATGATCACTAAAGGTACTTTGGATTGATGATAAGTTTGTGCTAAGGTATCATGAAGGAATTGATTGATGTAATGACCTCACCTCCTTGACTTAGTCTTGATCACCTATGCTTTTAAACCATTGTGTGCATTATATACCATACACCAATGTAATTTGAAATTTATTTGATGTTTTGAACATATTTTTGTATTTTGCATTTTGTTTTCATTTTAAAATCAATTTAAAAATACTTTTCTATGCATTTTAATTGTTTTTATTTGCATTTTAAATATGTTTGACTTTTGATGACTGGTTGGCCTTGGATCATAGTGAATTTGATCATAAGTTTCATCAACCTCATTGGATCTTGGGTGTTGATGGGGTGAAAACCCTAATTTGCCAATATGGATGAATGATGTTAGGGATAACTTGATTAAAAAATTTGAACCTATTTGGGATTTATTCTTTTGTTCATTGTCTCAACTTCATCTATTTCTTCTTTTTTTATTTATTATCAATTGGATGATGATTGGGTCATCTTTGTTCAATTAGGTTTAGATTAGTACTTGATAAAGTTTAATCATTTTAAATCTACCTGTAAGTGATCAATTGATCACTCAAGGTACTTTTGATTGGTGATATGTTTTTCTAAAGGTATCATGAATGATTTTATTGATTTAATGATCTCATCTCCTTGATTTAGTCTCGATCATCTCTTTCTTTAAAACATGGTGTGCATTATATGCAATACACAAGCCTAATTTGAAATTTATTTATTGTTTTAAACATACTTTGGTATTTTGCCCTTTATTTTTATTTTAAAATCAATTTAAAATACTTTTCTTTGCATTTTAATTGTTTTTTTATTAGCATTTTAATTATGTTTTACTTTTATTTTCTGGTTGGCCTTGGATCATAGTGAATTTGATCATAAGTTTCATTGACCTCATTGGATCTTGGGCATTGATGGGGTAAAAAACCCTAAATTGCCAAAATGGATTAATTATGTTGATGATAATTTATTTAAACTTTATCCAATTTAGGATTTTTTTTCTTGTTCATTGTCTTTATTTATCTAGTTATTTTTCTTATTTCATTTTTATCAATTGGATGATGATTGATTCATCTTTTCTCAATTAGGTTTGTATTGGTACTTGATGAACTTTCATTATTTTAAATCTACCTCTAAGTTATCAATGATCACTAAAGGTACTTTGGATTGATGATAAGTTTGTGATAAGGTATCTTGAAGGAATTGTTTGATGTAATGATCTTATCTCCTTGAGTTAGTCTTGATCACCTGTGCTTTTAAACCATTGTGTGCATTATATGCAATACACCTATGTAATTTGAAATAGATTTGATGTTTAGAACATATTTTGGTACTTTTCATTTTATTTTCATTTTAAAATCAACTTAGAAATACTTTTCTATGCATTTTAATTGTTTTTATTTGCATTTTAATTATGTTTGACTTTTATTGACTAGTTTGAATTGGATTATAGTGAATTTGATCATATGTTTCATCAACATCATTGGATCTCGGGTCTTGATGGGGTGAAAACCCTAATTTTCCAAAATGGATGAATGATGTTGGTGATTACTTGATTAAAACTTTAACCCTATTTGGGATTTATTTTCTTGTTCATTGTCTGTACTTCATATCTTTCTTCTTTTTTTCTTATTTTTGATCATTTGGATGATGATTGGGTCATCTTTGTTCAATTAGGTTTGAATTCGTACTTGATAAATTTTCATCATTTCAAATTTACCTTTAAGCGATCAATTTGTACTTCAAGGTACTTTTGATTGATGATATGTTTTTCCTAAGGTATCATGAATGATTTGATTGATGTAATGATCTCATCTCCTTGACTTAGACTTGATCACCTATGCTTTTAAACCATGGTGTGAATTATGTGCAATACACCAGCGTAATTTGAAATTTATTTGATGTTTTGAACATACTTTTCTATTTTGCCCTATATTTTCATTTTAAAATCAATTTAAAAATACTTTTCTCTACATTTTAAATGTTTTTTATTTTCATTTTAATTACGTTTGACTTTTGTTGATTGGTTGGCCTTGGATCATAGTGAATTTGAACATAAGTTTCATCAAATCGCCTCCGTGTTCATCACCTTCAGTCCCCAGCATTGTCGTTACTTGCGAGAGAGAGAGAGAGAGAGAGAGAGAGATAGAGAGAAAGGATCTGAAGGATATTATGTTGAGAACCAAAACAAAACAAAATCATTCCGAAGAGGTAATCCACAAACTACTCAGCTTAGGTTTTTCTTTGAATTCATTATTGGAATCGTGGTTTGGGGTAGGTATATTGATTTAGGGTTTGGGGGAGTGACCGCTGCCGGTTTCGATTAGGATTGTGGCGGTGTTTTGGATTTTATTGTTGTTTTCTGTTGGAGAAAGGAAGAGAGAAGAGGATTGATGAAATAAGTAAAATTGAAAATAAAATTGAAAATATACTCCCTTCGCAATCTTGTGTGTTTCTCTTAATGTGCACCTTTAAATTCTATCGTGTGATCTTAACCAAACGTTCCTTAACCGTGCGACCACCGTAAGTCATGCACACTCACCTGCATGCAAGGCAAGTGGGATACCATAATTATGTCTTGGGCCTAGGCCCATCTCTAATCACACCTCTCTGGTTTTTTGGTTTTGCTACTATGTTGAAGGATGTACCCCCTATGCGTTCTAGGCCAAGTCCAACATATGGACTTGGGGCCTTACTCCCTGAACCCCCGGTTTTGCTACCCAGATTAAATCCATACCATATGCGATTTAGGCCTAAATCCAATATCTTGATTTAGGGCCCTATTATTCACATCCCTAGAATTATTGGTCAAGTCGATTTTGTACTCCCCTTGTGTTTTTTAATTAAAATTAATTGATTTTTATAATTTTATTTATTTATTCATTTGTTTATTTATTTATTACATTTTTTTCATATTAATAATTATTGGACATATTTAAATATTTAATGTGTTTTTAATAAATTCTAACATTGTTAATTTTTTTTAATTCAAATTCTTTTTTTAAAATACTAACTCATTTTTTAATACTTTAATAGCATTAAATATTTTTCTCATGCATTAAAATTTATTTTCGTATAATAAATAGTATATTTGAAAACATTTAACCAGTCAACGACTAACCCTTTTTTACTAACTTAATAAACTCAAGATATAATTTTCAAAAATGATTATGGAAATATCTTTTATCGACTGCGAACTTCGTCTATAAATTCTGCTATTCACACACCCAGACTTGTTTCAAGAAGAATTCGAGATATTTCTGTAATACAAAAAATATACCAACCAACAACTAAGTACTATGAATTGAGACTCTGATTCCTCATAACCAGATACGTAGGCATATGACTTAGAAATAGTGGCAAGTTCCCCTAATTAAAATTGAAACCCTATTTCTAAAATTGTAAATCTAAACCATAGTATCCTTGTGAACAAGGTATATTAAGGGTGCCTAACACCTTCCCTTCGTCTAAAACAAGTCAACAAATTAGAATCTATGATCAAATTAGGGTTATCCTTTATATTCATTTTCTTATGATAAAAATTAATGGTGGAGACTCTATATTTTTAAACCAGTTATTACAAAGGTATCATTAAGGATTTGATTTATGTAATGATTTCATCTCCTTGACTTAGTCTTGATCACTTATGCTTTTAAACCATGGTGTGCATTATATGCAAACACCGGCATAATTTGAAATAAATTTGAAGTTTTGAACATACTTTGGTATTTTACCTTTTATTTTCATTTTATAATCAATTATAAAAAAATACTTTTCAATGCATTTTAAATTTTTTTTATTTGCATTTTAATTATGTTTGACTTTTATTGACTACTTATCCTTGGATCATAGTGAATTTGATCATAAGTTTTATCAACCTCATTGGATCTTGGGTGTTGATGGGGTGGAAACCCTAATCCACCAAAAAAAGATGAATGATGTTTATGATAACTTAATTAAATCTTTAATCCAAATTGGGATTCATTTTATTGTTCATTGTCTCTACTTCATCTCATTCTTCTTATTTTTTTCTATTTAATCAATTGGATGATGATTGATTCATATTTGTTTAATTAGGTTTGGATTGGTACTTCATGAACTTTCATCATTTAAAATATACCTCTATGTGATCAATTGATCATTCAAGGTACTTTTGATTGATGATAAGTTTGTGCTTAGGTATCATGAAGGATTTGATTGAAGTAATGATCTCATCTCCTTGACTTAGTATTTATCATCTCTACCTTTAAATCATGGTGTGCATTTTATGAAATACACTAGTGTAATTTAAAATTTATTTAATGTTTTGCACATACTTTGGTATTTTTCCCTTTATTTTCATTTTAAAATCAATTTAAAATACTTTTCTATGCATTTTAATTTTTTTATTAGAATTTTAATTATGTTTGACTTTTGTTGACTAGTTGGCCTTGGATCATAGTGAATTTGATCATAAGTTTCATTGACCTCATTGGATTTGGGGCATTGATGGGGTGAAAACCCTAAATTGCCAAAATGGATGAATGAGGTTGATGATAACTTATTAAAACTTTGTCCAATTTAGGATTTTTTTTCTTGTTCATTGTGTTTACTTCATCTCATTCTTTTTCTTTTTTCTTTTTGATCAATTGGATGATGATTATTGATTCATCTTTGTTCAATTAGGTTTGTATTGGTAATTGATGAACTTTCATTATTTCAAATCTACCTTTAAGTGATCAATGATCACTAAAGGTACTTTGGATTGATGATAAGTTTGTGCTAAGGTATCATGAAGGAATTGATAGATGTAATGACCTCATCTCCTTGACTCAGTCTTGATCACCTATGCTTTTAAACCATTGTGTGCATTATATGCCATACACCAATGTAATTTGAAATTTATTTGACGTTTTGAACATATTTTTGTATTTTGCATTTTATTTTCATTTTAAAATCAATTTAAAAATACTTTTCTATGCATTTTAATTGTTTTTATTTGCATTTTAATTATGTTTGACTTTTGATGACTGGTTGGCCTTGGATCATAGTGAATTTGATCATAAGTTTCATCAACCTCATTGGATCTTGGGTGTTGATGGGGTGAAAACCCTAATTTGCCAATATGGATGAATGATGTTGGAGATAACTTGATTAAAAATTTTGAACCTATTTGGGATTTATTCTCTTGTTCATTGTCTCAACTTCATCTATTTCTTCTTTTTTTTCTTTTTGATCAATTGGATGATGATTGGGTCATCTTTGTTCAATTAGGTTTAGATTATTACTTGATAAAGTTTAATCATTTCAAATCTACCTGTAAGTGATTAATTGATCACTCAAGGTACTTTTGATTGATGATATGTTTTTCCAAAGGTATCATGAATGATTTTATTGATGTAATGATCTCATCTCCTTGAATTTGTCTCGATCATCTCTTCCTTTAAAACATGATGTGCATTATATGCAATACACAAGCCTAATATGAAATATATTTATTGCTTTAAACATACTTTGGTATTTTTCCCTTTATTTTCATTTTAAAATCAATTTAAAATACTATTCTTTGCATTTTAATTGTTTTTTTATTAGCATTTTAATTATGTTTTACTTTTGTTTTCTGGTTGGCCTTGGATCATAGTGAATTTTATCATAAGTTTCATTGACCTCATTGGATCTTGGGCATTGATTGGGGTGAAAACCCTAAATTGTCAAAATGGATTAATTATGTTGATGATAATTTATTAAAACTTTATCCAATTTAGGATTTTTTTTTCTTGTTCATTGTCTCTATTTATCTAATTATTTTTCTTATTTCTTTTTTATCAATTGGATGATGATTGATTCATCTTTGTTCAATTAGGTTTGTATTGGTACTTGATGAACTTTCATTATTTTAAATCTACCTCTAAGTTATCAATGATCACTAAAGGTACTTTGGATTGATGATAAGTTTATGATAAGGTATCCTGAAGGAATTGTTTGATGTAATGATCTTATCTCCTTGACTTAGTCTTTATCACATGTGCTTTTAAACCATTGTGTTCATTATATGCAATACACCTATGTAATTTGAAATAGATTTGATGTTTAGAACATATTTTGGTACTTTTCATTTTATTTTCATTTTAAAATCAACTTAGAAATACTTTTCTATGCATTTTAATTGTTTTTATTTGCATTTTAATTATGTTTGACTTTTGTTGACTAGTTTGAATGGATCATAGTGAATTTTATCATATGTTTCATCAACCTCATTGGATCTCGGGTCTTCATGGGGTGAAAACCCTAATTTTCCAAAATGGATGAATGATGTTGGTGATTACTTGATTAAAACTTTAACCATATTTGGGATTTATTTTCTTGTTCATTGTCTCTACTTCATCTCTTTCTTCTTTTTTTCTTCTTTTTGATCATTTGGAAGATGATTGGGTCATGTTTGTTCAATTAGGTTTAAATTCGTACTTGATAAACTTTCATCATTTCAAATTTACCTCTAAGCGATCAATTTATACTTCAAGGTACTTTTGATTGATGATATGTTTTTCCTAAGGTATCATGAATGATTTGATTGATGTAATGATCTCATCTCCTTGACTTAGACTTAATCACCTATGCTTTTAAACCATGGTGTGAATTATATGCAATACACCAGCGTAATTTGAAATTTATTTGATGTTTTGAACATACTTTTCTATTTTAGCCCTATATTTTCATTTTAAAATCAATTTAGAAATACTTTTCTCTACATTTTAAATGTTTTTTATTTTCATTTTAATTATGTTTGACTTTTGTTGATTAGTTGGCCTTGGATCATAGTGAATTTGAACATAAGTTTCATCAACCTTATTGGATCTTGTGCGTTGATGGGGTGAACACCCTAATTTGCCAAAATGGATTAATGATGTTGATGATAACTTTATTAAAACATTGATCCAACTTAGTTTTTTTTCTTGTTCATTGTCTCTATTGCATCTCATTCTTTTTATTTTTTATTTTTTATCAATTGGATGATGATTGGTTCGTCTTTGTTTAAATAGGTTTTTATTGATACTTAATAAAATTTCATCATTTCAAATCTACCTCTAAGTGACAATTGATCACTCTAGGTACTTTGAATTAAAATAAAGTCTGTGCTAAGGTATCATGAAGGATTTTATTGATGTAATAATCTCATCTTCTTGACTTATTCTTGAGTCACCTAGTCTTTTAAACCATTGTGTGAATTATTTGCAACACACCAGCGTAATTTGAATTTTATTTGATGGTTTGAACATACATTGGTATTTTGCCCTATATTTTCATTTTAAAATCAATTTAAAAATAATTTTCTCTACATTTTAATTGTTTTTTATTTTTATTTAATTATATTTGACTTTTCTTGACTAGTTGGCCATGGATCATAGTGAATTTGATCATAAGTTTCATCAACCTCATTGGATCTTGGGTGTTGATGGGGTGAAAACCCTAATTTTCCAAAATTGATGAATGATGTCGGTGATAACTTGATTAAAACTTTGATCCAATTTAGGATTTTTATTCTTGTTTATTGTTTGTACTTCATCTCATTCTTTTTCTTTTTCCTTTTTGATCAATTGGATGATGATTGATTCATCTTTGTTCAATTAGGTTTGTATTGGTACTTGATGAACTGTCATCATTTCAAATCTACCTCTAAGTGATCAATGATCACTAAAGGTACTTTGGATTGATGATAAGCTTGTGCGAAGGTATCCTGAAGGATTTGATTGATGTAAAGATTTCATCTCCTTGACTTAGTATTGATCCCCTATGATTTTAAACAATTAGGTGCATTATATACAATACACCAGCGTAATTTTAAATATACTTGATGTTTTGAACATATTTTGGTATTTTGCATTTTATTTTCATTTTAAAATCAATTTAAAAAATACTTTTCTATGGATTTTAAATGTTTTTATTTGCATTTTAATTATGGTTGACTTTTGTTGACTGGTTGGCCGTGGATCATATAGAATTTTATCATAAGTTTCATTAACCTCATTGGTTCTTGGGTGTTGATGGGGTGAAAACCCCAATTTTTCAAAATGGATGAATGATATTGGTGATAAATTAATTAAAACATTGACCCTATTTGGTTTTTATTCTCTTGTTAATTTTCTCAACTTCATCTCCTTCTTCTTTTATTTTTCTTTTTGATCAATTGGATGATGATTGGGTCATATTTGTTCAGTTAGGTTTAGATTAGTACATGATAAACTTTCATCATTTCAAATCTACCTCTAAGTGATCAATCAATCACTTAAGGTACTTTTGATTGATGATATGTTTTTCCAAAGGTACCATGAATTATTTGATTGATGTAATGATCTCATCTCCTTGACTTAGTCTTGATCACCTATACCTTTAAACCATGGTGTGCATTATATGGAATATACAGGTGTCATTTGAAATTTAATTGATGTTTAGAACATAATTTGGTATTTTTCCCTATATTTCCATTTTATAATCAATTAAAAAATACTTTTCTTTGCATTTTAATTGTTTCTTATTTGCATTTTAATTATGATTGACTTTTGTTGACTGGTTGGCATTGGATCATAGTGAATTTGAACATAATTTTCATCGACCTCATTGGATCTTGGGCATTGATAAGGTGAACACCCTAATTTGCCAACATGTATTAATGATGTTGATGATAACTTTATTAAAACTTTGATCCAATTTAGTATTTTTTTCTTGTTCATTGTCTCTACTAAATCTCATTCTTTTTCTTTTTTCTTTTTGATCAATTGGATGATGATTGGTTCATCTTTGTTCAATTAGGTTTGGATTGGTACTTAATAAAATTTCATCATTTCAAATCTACCTCTAAGTGACCAATAAATCACTCAAGGTACTTTGGATTGATGATAAGTCTTTGCTAAGGTATCTAGAAGGATTTGATTGATGTAATGATCCCATCTCCTTGACTTAGTCTTGATCACCTATGCTTTTAAACCATGGTGTGAATTATATGCAATACAACGACGTAATTTGAAATTTATTTGATGTTTTGAACATGCTTTGGTATTTTTCCGTATATTTTCATTTTAAAACCAATTTAAAAATACTTTTCTATGCGATTTAATTGTTTCTTATTTTCATAATTATGTTTGAATTTTCATGACAGGTTGGCCTTGGATCATACTGAATTTTATCATAAGTTTCATCAACCTCATTGGATCTTTGGTGTTAATGGGGTGAAAACCCTAATTTGCCAAAATGAATGAATGATGTTGGTGATAACTTGATTAATACATTGACCCTATTTGGGATTTATTTTCTTGTTCATTGTCTTAACCTTATCTCTTTCTTCCTTTATTTTTCTATTTGATCAATTTGATGTAGAGTGGGTCATCTTTGTTTAATTTGGTTTAGATTAGTACTTGATAAACTTTCATCATTTCAAATCTACCTCAAAGTGATAAATTGATCACTAAAGGTACTTTTGATTGATGATATGTTTTTCCTAAGGTATCATGAATTATTTGATTGATGTAATGATCTCATCTTCTTGACTTAGCCTTGATCACCTCTGCCTTTAAACCGTGGTGTGCATTATATGCAATGCACGGGCATCATTTGAAATTCATTTGATATTTAGAACATACTTTGGTATTTTGACATATATTTTCATTTTAAAATCAATTTAAAAAATAGTTTTCTATGGATTTTAATTTTTTTTATTTGCATTTTAATTATGTTTGACTTTTGTTGACTGGTTAGCCTTGGATCATTTTGAATTTGGTCATAAGTTTCATTGACCTCATTGGATCTTGGGCGGTTATGGGGTGAAAACCCTAATTTTCCAACATGGATTAATGATGTTGATGATAACTTTATTAAAACTTTGATCCTATTTAGTATTTTTTTTCTTGTTCATTGTCTCTACTACATCTCATTCTTTTTATTTTTTATTTTTGATCAATTGGATGATGTTTGGTTCATCTTTGTTCAATTAGGTTTGGATTGGTACTTAATAAAATTTCATCATTTCAAATCTAACTCTAAGTGACCAATAGATCACTAAGGGTACTTTGGATTGATGATAAGTCTTTGCTAAGGTAGCTAGAAGGAATTGATTGATGTAATGATCTCATCTCCTTGACGTAGTCTTGATCACCTATGCTTTTAAACCATGGTGTGAATTATATGCAATACACCGGCATAATTTGAAATTTATTTGATGTTTTGAACATACTTTGGTATTTTTCCTTATATTTTCATTTTAAAATAAATTTAAAAATACTTTCGATGCATTTTAATTGTTTTTTATTTTCATTTTAATTATGTTTGACTTTTTTTGACTGGTTGGCCATTGATCATAGTGAATTTGATCATAAGTTTCATCAACCTCATTGGATCTTGGGTGTTGATTGGGTGAATACCCTAACTTTCCAAAATGGATGAATGATGTTGGTGATTACTTGATTAAAACTTTAACCCTATTTGGGATTCATTTTCTTGTTCGTCGCATCTATTTCATGTCTTTCTTATTATTTTTATCTTTTTGATCATTTGGATGATGATTGGGTCATCTTTGTTCAATTAGGTATAGATTAGTACTTGATAAACTTTCACCATTTCAAATCTACATCCAAGTGATCAATTGATCACTCAAGGTAATTTTTATTGATGATATCCTTTTCCAAAGGTTTCATGAATAATTTGATTTATGTAATTATCTCATCTCCTTGACTTAGTCTTGATCACCTCTGCCTTTAAACCATTGTGTGCATTATATGCAATACACGGGCGTCATTGAAATTGATTTGATGTTTAGAACATACTTATGTATTTTGCCCTATATTTTCATTTTAAAATCAATTTCAAAATACTTTTCTTTGCATTTTAATTGTTTTTTATTTGCATTTTTATTATGTTTGACTTTTTTTTACTGGTTGGCCATGGTTCATAGTGAATTTGATCATAAGTTTTGTCGACCTCATTGGATCTTGGGCGTTGATGGGGTGAAAACCTTAATTTGCCAAAATGGATGAATGATGTTGATGATAACTTTATTAAAACTTTGATCTAATTTAGGATTTCTTTCGTGTTCATTGTCTCTACTACATCTCATTCTTTATCTTTTTACTTTTTGCTCAATTGGATGATGATTGGTTCATCTTTGTTCAATTAAGTTTAGATTGGTACTTAATAAAATTTCATCATTTCAAATCTACCACTAGGTGATCAATTGATCACTCAAGGTACTTTCGTTTAATGATAAGTCTATTCTAAGTTATCATGAAGGATTTGATTAATGTAATGATCTCATCTCCTTGACTTAGGCTTTATAACCTATGCTTTTAAACCATTGTGTGAATTATATGCAATACACCGGCGTAATTGGAAATTTATTTGATTTTTGAACATACTTTGGTATTTTGCCCTATATATTCATCTTAAAATCAATTTAAAAATACTTTTCTATGCATTTTAAATTTTTTTTGTTCATTTTAATTTTTGTTAACTTTTCTTGATAGGTTGGCCATGGATCATACTGAATTTGATCATAAGTTTCATCAACCTCATTGGATCTTGGTTGTTAATGGGGTGAAAACCCTAATTTTCCAAAATGGATACATGATGTTGGTGATAACTTGATTAAAACTTTAACCCTATTTGGGATTCATTTTCTTGTTCATTGTCTCTACTTTATCTCTTTCTTCTTCTTTTTTTCTTTTTGATCATTTGGATGATGATTGGGTCGTTTTTGTTCAATTAGTTTTGGATTCGTACTTGATAAACTTTCATCATTTTAAATCTACCTCTAACTGATTAATTGATCACTTAAGGTACTTTTGATTGATGATAAATTTTTCCTAAGGAATCATGAATGACTTGATTTATGTAATGATCTCATCCCCTTGACTTAGTCTTGATCACCACTGCCTTTAAACCATCGTGTGCATTATATGCAATACATTTGCATCATTTAAAATGAATTTGATGTTTTGAACATATTTTGGTATTTTTCCCTATATTTTCATTTTAAAATCAGTTTAAAAATACTTTTCTATGCATTTTAATTGTTTTTATTAGCATTTTAATTATGTTTGACTTTTTTTGACTGGTTGGTCTTGGATCATATTGAATTTGATCATATGTTTCATTGACCTCATTGGATCTCGAGCACAGATTGGGTGAAAACCCTAAATAGCCAAAATGGATTAATGATGTTGATGATAACTTATTAAAATTTTGATCCAATTTTGGATATTTTTTTTGTTCATTTTCTCTACTTCATCTCATTATTTTTCTTTTTTCTTTTTTCTTTTTCATAAATTGGATGATGATTGATTCATCTTTGTTCAATCAGGTTTTATTAGTACTTGATGAACTTTCATTATTTCAAATCTACTTCTAAGTGGTCAATGATCACTAAAGGTACTTTGGGCTGATGAAAGTTTGTGCTAAGGTATCATGAAGGACATGATTGATGTAATGATTTCATCTCCTTGACTTATTCTTGATCACCTATTCTTTTAAATCATGGTTTGCATTATATGAAATACACGTGCGTAATTTGAAATTTATTTGATGTTTTAAACATACTTTGGTATTTTTGCCTATATTTTCATTTTAAAATCAATTTAAAAATACTTTTCTGTGCGATTTAATTGTTTCTTATTTTCATAATTATGTTTTACTTTTCTTGACAAGTGGGCCTTGGATCATAGTGAATTTGATCATAAGCTTCATCAACCTCATAGGATCTTGGGTGTTAATAGTGTGACAATCCTAATTTTCCAAAATGAATGAATGATGTTGGTGATAACTTGATTAATACATTGACCCTATTTTGGATTTATTTATCTTGTTTATTATCTCAACCTTATCTCTTTCTTCTTTTATTTTTCTATTTGATCAATTGGATGTTGAGTGGGTCATCTTTGTTTAATTTGGTTTATATTAGTACTTGATAAACTTTCATTATTTCAAATCTACCTCTAAGTGATAAATTGATCACTCAAGGTACTTTTGATTGATGATATGTTTTTCCTAAGGTATCATGAATGATTTGATTGATGTAATGATCTCATCTTCTTGACTTAGCCTTGATCACCCGTGCCTTTAAACCGTGGTGTGCATTATATGCAATACACGTGCATCATTTGAAATTTATTTGATGTTTAGAACATACTTTGGTATTTTGACATATATTTTCATTTTAAAATCAATTTAACAATAGTTTTCTATGCATTTTAATTTTTTGTATTCGCATTTTAATTATGTTTGACTTTTGTTGACTGGTAGGCCTTGGATCATAGTGAATTTGATCATAAGTTTCATCAACCTCATTGGATGTTGGGCGGTTATGGGATGAAAACCCTAATTTTCCAAAATGGATGAATGTTGTTGATGATAACTTTATTAAAACTTTGATCCAATTTAGTTTTTTTTCTTGTTCATTGTCTCTACTGCATCTCATTCTTTTTTTTAATCAATTGGATGATTATTGGTTCATCTTTGTTCAATTTGGTTTGGATTGGTACTTAATAAAATTTCATCATTTCAAATATACCTCTAAGTGATCAATAGATCACTCAAGGTACTTTGTATTGATGATAAGTCTTTGATAAGGTATCTAGAAGGACTTGATTGATGTAATGATCTCATCTCCTTGACTTAGTCTTGATCACCTATGCTTTTAAACAATGGTGCGAATTATATGCAATACACCCGCGTAATTTGAAATTTATTTGATGTTTTGAATATACTTTGGTATTTTTCCCTATATTTTCATTTTAAAATCAATTTAAAAATACTTTTCTATGCATTTTATTTTCATTTTAATTATGTTTGACTTTTCTTGACCGGTTGGCCATTGATCATAGTGAATTTGATCATAAGTTTCATCAACCTCATTGGATCTTGGGCGATTATGGGATGAAAACCCTTATTTTCCAAAATGGATGAATGTTGTTGATGATAACTTTATTAAAACTTTGATCCAATTTAGTTTTTTTTTTCTTGTTCATTGTCTCTACTGCATCTCATTCTTTTTTTAATCAATTGGATGATGATTGGTTCATCTTTGTTCAATTAGGTTTTGATTGGTACTTAATAAAATTTCATCATTTCAAATCTACCTCTAAGTGATCAATAGATCACTCAAGGTACTTTGGATTGATGATAAGTCTTTGCTAAGGTATTTAGAAGGATTTGATTGATGTAATGATCTCATCTCCTTGACTTAGTCTTGATCACCTATTCTTTTAAGCCATGGTCTGAATTATATGCAATACACCGATGTAATTTGAAATTCATTTGATGTTTTTAATATACTTTGGTATTTTTCCCTATATTTTCATTTTAAAATCAATTTAAAAATAATTTTCTATGCATTTTAGTTGTTTTTATTTTCATTTTAATTATGTTTGACTTTTCTTGACTGGTTGGCCATTGATCATAGTGAATTTGATCATAAGTTTCATCAACCTCAGTGGATCTTGGGTGTTTATGGGGTGAATACCCTAACTTTCCGAAATGGATGAATGATGTCGGTGATAACTTGATTAAAACTTTAACCCTATTTGGGATTTTATTTTCTTGTTCATCGCCTCTATTTCATGTCTTTCTTCTTTTTTTTTCTTTTTGATCATTTGGATGATGTTTGGGTCATCTTTGTTCAATTAAGTTTAGATTAGTACTTGATAAACTTTCACCATTTCAAATCTACCTCCAATTTGGTTTTGGTCATTTTTTGTTGATGCAAATCGATTGCACAAAGAGTGCAAATCGATTTCTCACTGAGTATTTTCAATTATGACCTTTCTGTTTCAAGTGCAAATCGATTGCACCATCAATGCAAATCGATTGCACTCTGTGCATTTTAGTTTTATTTTGATTCTATTTATGTGCAAATCGATTGCACCTGAAATGCAAATCGATTGCACGTACTGCAACTTGCTTTTATGACAGAAAAATTGTGTTGGTCAGAATTCTCTCTCTCATATTCCCAAGCCAAATACACTTTAATACAATCCACTCATTCCCTATCTACCCAAATCATTTCCAAATCTCAGCTCACAAACACCTTTCTCTCTCACAAAACCTAAAATCCCAAAAACCCTAAAACTCCATACACACGGCTTCAAGACAAAAAAGAAAGGTTCCAGCTTCAGAAAAAGGGAAGAAAAAGGTTGATTCAACATCTAATCCATTACTTTCATCTCTCACAGAAGAGCAAGAAGCCAGATTTACAAAATATTTTCAAAGGAAAATAGTATCCAATCCCAAATATGGTATGCTATCTTCCTTTCCACAAGAATGCTTCTGTTTTCAAAATGATTTAGCTGTTTATGGTCTAGAACCATTAAATTCATCGTTCGGTCCATATTACCCAGGTTTTGTAAGAATTTTTTTCAGCAATCTAACACCCCAAAAAGGCAAAATGGTGACATATGTGTTGGGTACTCGTATCTCTCTAACTCCTCAGGTTGTTGGTGAGATCCTTCATATTCCTTACACTGGAAGTTCCCTATATGACCCTGAAAACGACATATGGGATGAATACCGGAAAAAAGATTTCTTTTATAGCATTGGGAGGTTAAGTGAAGCTGAATTCTGCGCCAAACAGTTTCGTGGTCTTGGCGGAGTAATTCCATCCAGAGACTCCTGGAGTTCATGTAACTTCTATATAGACAGTCGCATATATCATTATTGTATGGTCTATATTATGTTTCCAAGCGCTGGAAACCACTGCACTGTGACCGACTTGGAAATGCAGTTGATTTATGCAAGAAAGAAAGGGATAAGTGTAAACTAGGCAAGGCTTATAATGGTGCATATGTTGAGAGTCGATGCAAAATCTAAATTTCTTCCATATGCTTATTTTGTTACTTTAATTATGAAGGAATTTGGTGTGGATTTTGCTGGGTTTGAAAAAGTGAATATGGATCCAAATCTGAACAAGATCTCCATCAAGAATGTTGACTCCAGGATGGGCGTACATTACAATCCGGAAACAAAAACCATCACTTACATTGGTGAAGATGTTGTTGGCGATGAAGGAAATGACCAAGAAATCGAAGGCGGTGAAGCTATGCATCCTCCACCTACTTCTCCCTCTGGTCCAAGCAATCAAGAGCTTATGGATTACATGTCTCAACAATTTGCTTCCATGAGAACCAACATCAACAATCAATGGAGTGAGATCAATGAGTCTACTACAACCCGGATTAATGACTTCCGCACGGATGTGAATCAACATTTTTCATACCTTTACTCTCATCTTCATATTCCACCATATGATCCAAATAATCCAGCTGCACCTCCTCAACACTACACAGAACCCCCACTTCAACAACAATTCCCGAATCAAGGCTCTTGGTCCTATAACCACCCGGACATGCATCACCCTTGAAGTTCTGGATAACTTCTATTTTCTGTTATGTCAATTTCTTGTTATTCAATGTTTTGTTTGTTCAATTTCTGTGTAATCGTTAAACAATTTGTGTTACTTGTTTTAATTCAACTTTTTCTCGATATATTGCTCTATTACTGTTTGTTTTGTGCATCTTTCCCTTCTTTTTGATAATGTCAAAGGGGGAGAAAGATGTGGTACTTTATGCTTGTATTTTCCTTGTCTTAATTTTTAAGGTACTCTCCAACCAAGTTGAAGAAACACAAAGGATTCCAAACTTCTGATACATAGGGGGAGATTTGCATCTTAGGGGGAGAAGCTCTTTCCGGAAAGTACAACGCATAAAGCAAGATTGTTTGTCATCATCAAAAAGGGGCTGAATGTAAAATCAAGCTTCTAAAATGAGCTTTTGTTTTGATGAAGACAAACCAGGATTGACAAAGAAGGCAAAGATTTATGATCAAGCTCAAAGCATCTAAGGACAAAATCTTCAGTTCAAAGCTCTCAACAACTTTCAAGGTATAATAATATTACTTACATTGATATTAAGATATATATGCTCAATGATGAAAAAGAAATGTTTAAAAAATCATTACTCAAGTTTTTCAAAGTTAAAATTCATTTTTCACTTAAGTGTAATCGATTTGCATATTAGTGCAATCGATTGCATGTTTCAATTTTTCTGATCTTTTACTTCTGTTTCTCTGTGCAATCGATCTACATTCCTTGTGCAATCAATTGCATACTTAAATTTTTCAAAACTTTTGCTTCTCTTTCTCTATGCAATTGATTTACATTGCTTGTGCAATCGATTGCATATTTAAAATTTTAAAATGTTTGCTTCTGTTTCTTAGTGCAATCGATTTACATTGCTTATGCAATCGATTGACTCACTTACTTTTTTCTACTGACTTCACATGAAATCGATTTACATTGTTAATGCAATCGATTTCACACTTAAAATTTTTGAAAATATAGCTGTTGAAACTTTGTGCAATCGATTTACACAAAGGGTGCAATCGATTGCATGTTGCACGATTTTGAAAAACAGCAACTTTTCACATGACTGTTCATCATAACTTTTCATTGAAACCTTTCACTCAAACTTTGCATTTTTTCATGATACATTTTTCAAACTTTATGATGTTTCAAAAGGGTGTTATGAACATATAAATATTCATTTTCAACACCTCTTCCAAAAATATTTTCCGAACTTTCAAAATACAAACTCAAGCATTCCTTCACTTTCATACATAAGTTTTCTGCACATTTTCATACATTATTAAACAGAAAACTTTGAGCAATTATATCTCAAGTCATTGTACAATATTGTTATTGGAAGAGAAGATCATACATTGTTAAATCATTCTAAGTGATCAATACTACTCAACTCACTCAAACTCAAATATTGATAATTACTTACTTATTTTTCTAGGATTGTTGGAAATAAGTTTAAGTGTTTTTGAAATCTTGTCTTTCCAAAAGTGTTGGATACAAGTGTAGTCACTTTGAGAGGATTTTTCTCATAGTTGACATAGTGAAAATCCAAGAGGATTGTTCTTGGTTGTTTGGTAGTTCTTGTTTAAGTTTGCCACAATAACGAAATCTCTTTCATGTTGAAATGGGACTGGAGTACTCTCGGACTATGAGGCGAACCAGGATATATCGTCCGTGTCTCTTTGTTTTTATGAACTTTAAGCTTTCCTAATCTCACCATTAATAAGAAAAATAAGATCCATCATCACTAAAACCAGAATTTTTTAAAGTACCTAATTCACCCCCTCCCCCTCTTAGGCGCACTTTGTACTTACAATTGGTATTAGAGCAGGTTATTGGTAAACAATTCCTAAAAGATCCAGAATGGCTTCCGCAAATCAAAATCCCATTTTCAGAGATGGTGGTAGTAACAACAAGCCTCCTCTATTTTGTGGTAAATATTTTGACTTCTTTAAAATACGCATGAAGGCACATCTAGAAGCACAAGGAGAAGAAATATGGGACATCGTCGAGAATGGTCCATTTATCCCTATAACAGTAATCAATGGTGTTGGCTCATCAAAGCCTAAAACTGCATGGGACGATGATGTTAAGAAGAAAGTTCTCTATGATAAAAAGGCAATAAACCTTCTTCAAGGTGCACTTAGCATGGATGAATTCTTCCGTGTCTCGGCATGCAAGACAACAAAAGAAATATGGGATACCTTGGTACAAACTCATGAAGGAACGGTTGAAGTAAAAAGATCAAGACTAAATACCCTAAGTCAAGAATACGAATTATTTCGAATGCAGCCCGGAGAAACCATTCTTGACTTACAAAAGATATTTGTGCACTTGGCAAATCATCTAAGTGCTCTTGGTAAAATTTTGACGAATGATGAACTAAATCTGAAAGTACTTAGGTCCTTAACTAGGGAATGGCAACCAAAGGTAACGGCAATTTTAGAAAAGAAAAGTCTCTCCAACATGACATTCGCAACATTGTTTGGAAAACTTCAAGAATATGAAATGGAACTCGGAAGACTTGAAAAGTATGAAAATCAAGAGAAGAAATCCAAGAATATTGCTTTGAAGATAGACTCCAAAGAAGTTGAAAAGGAAGATAATCTGGAAGAAGATGAAAATTTAATGCTTCTTGTTAAAAGGCTTGGTAAGTTCTTTGGTAGAAATTACAAACCCTTTTCTCATTCAAAAGGAAAGAAACAATTTAAGAAAAAGGAAGCTTCCACATCAACACAAGAAATCACATGTTATGAATGTGGTGAGCAAGGTTATATCAAGCCGGATTGTCCAAAACACTCCAAGAAAGGTGGCTTCAAAAGCAAGAATGGATTCAAGAACAAAAAGTCTTATATCGCATGGGAGGATAATGAAATAAGTTCCTCATCCGATTCTGATAATGATGAAAGTGCAAATCTAGCATTGATGGCCTCACACCATTCCGATGATGAAGACAATGAGGTTAGTAATGAATTTTCTCTTTTTGATAGTGATGCACAAGGTGCTATACATGAACTATTGAATGAATGCAAAATTCTGTATAAAACCATTTCATCACAAAAGAAACAAATTTCATCCTTAGAAGAAAAATGTGATTTTATGGAAAAAGATTCCAAAGAAGAAAAACAAAAATCAAGTGATGAACAAAAACAGAATTTTGTATGCAAAAATTGTGAATCACTCTCTTTACAAATTGTCCAATTAAAAAGATTCATTGAAAGATATGAAAAAGGTCAAATTGGATTGGAAGGTGTTCTTAGCCAACAAAGATACTCCAATGATAAAAGTGGACTTGGATATTCAATGTTTTCAAAACCAAGTTCTAACAAAATTATCTTTGTTAAGGCTAGTGATCAATCATCCAAAGAGAAAGTGAGCAAACCTAAAATAGTTCATCGCTATCCTAAAAAGAAAACATTTCCTAAGAAGAAATCTTATCCTACTAGATATAGAAGTAAATTTGAACCTACTTGTTTTTATTGTGGCATTAAAGGCCATACACCTAATGCTTGCTATGTTAGAAACTTCAGTGTGGCAAGTGGGCATTATGTGTGGGTAAAGAAAGGAACTAATTATGAAGGACCCAAAGCAACTTGGGTACCTAACAAAACCTAATTTGTTTTTCAGGTATGCTTGAAGACCACATGCAATCTTTGGTATCTTGATAGTGGTTGTTCAAAGCGTATGACAGGAGACATAAACCAATTTTCAAATCTAGTGCTAAAGGCCAAGGGTTTTGTCACTTATGGAGACAATAATAAGGGAAGAATCCTAGGCAAAGGCAAAGTTGGTGCTCCACCTTTCACATCCATTGAAGATGTTCTTTATGTTGAAGGACTAAAGCACAATCTTCTTAGTATTAGCCAACTTTGTGACAAAGGCTTCAAAATCAAGTTCACCAAGGATGAATGCTTGATAGAAGACGAAGTCACTCATGAGGTTATACTTAAAGGTAAAAGAATCAATAATATATTCATGTTTTCCCTTGATGATCCATCTTTGAGGTTTAAATGTCTCATGGCGAACAACGATGATTCATGGTTGTGGCACAAAAGAATTGCTCATATTCACATGGAACACTTGAATAAATTAATCAAGCATGATCTTGTCATTGGATTTCCTAAGAGAAATTTCGTCAAAGATAGACTATGCGATGCTTGTCAAAAGGGGAAACAAACTAAATCAACTTTCAAATCTAAGAATGTGGTGTCCACTACAAGGCCACTACAATTGTTTCATATGGACTTATTTGGTCCATCGAGAACAAGGAGTTTCGGAGATAATGTATATGATTTGGTTATTGTTGATGATTTCTCTAGATATACTTGGACATTCTTTTTAGTACGGAAAAGTGATGCATTAAAGGCGTTCAAGAAATATGCTAAACAAATTCAGAATGAGAAGTCTCTAACAATTGCTTCCATAAGAAGTGACCATGGCGGAGAATTTCAAAATGCTCTATTTGAAGAATTATGTGGAGAACATGGAATATCTCACAACTTCTCGGAACCAAGGACTCCTCAACAAAATGGAGTGGTAGAAAGAAAGAATAGGTCTCTTGTGGAACTTGCTAGAACAATGCTTAGCGATTCAAATCTTCCAAAATACTTTTGGGCGGATGCGGTGAGCATGGCATGTTTTGTTAGAAATAGAATTGACATAAGACCTATCTTGAAGAAAACTCCATATGAACTCTTCAAAGGGAGGAAACCAAACATTGCTTTCTTTCACATCTTCGGATGCAAATGCTTTGTCTTAAACAACGACAAAGATAACCTTGGTAAGTATGATGAGAAATCCGATGAAGGTATTTTTCTTGGTTACTCTCTTTCTAGTAAAGCATATAGAATATACAACAAAAGAACTTTGACAATTGAAGAATCTATGCATGTTTCTTTTAATGAAACTAACCCCTCCAAGGAGGATAATATTGTTTGCGATAATGATGATGATGAAATACTAGAAGGTCCTCAAGAAAATTCCTCCAAAGATCAACCAATTCAACACGAAGGATCACCCCAACAAGAATTAAATCTCAATGATCTACCAAAAGAATGGAGAACTCATAGAGATCATCCTATCGATAAAGTAATTGGTGATATAAGTCAAGGTGTGTTAACAAGATTAAATCTCAAGGATGCTTGCCTAAACATGGCATTTGTCTCTCAAATTGAACCTTCCAAAGTTAATGAAGCCTTAGGTGATGACCAATGGATTATCACTATGCAAGAAGAATTGAATCAATTTGAAAGGAATCAAGTTTGGGAACTTGTACCTAGGCCAAGCAACAAACACATTATTGGAACAAGATGGGAGTTCAAAAACAAACTAGACGAGAATGGAATAATTGTTCGCAACAAAGCAAGATTGGTAGCACAAGGCTACAATCAAGAAGAAGGAATAGACTTTGAAGAAACTTTCGCTCCGGTTACATGGTTAGAAGCTATTCGTATCTTACTTGCCTATGCTTGTTCATTAAATTTTTATCTTTTCCAAATGGATGTCTAAACCGCATTCTTGAATGGATATATCACTGAAGAAGTCGACGTTAAGCAACCCCCGGGGTTCGAAGATTTCAAGAATCCATCTCATGTATTTAAATTGAGAAAATCTCTCTATGGGTTGAAACAAACACCAAGGGCATGGTATGATCGTTTAAGCAACTTCTTATGAGAAAAAGGTTTCGAAAAGGGCAAAGTTGACAAGAATCTATTTATCAAGAAAATCAAAGACGACACTTTGTTAGCACAAGTCTATGTTGATGACATCATTTTCGGTTCTTCAAGTCAAGAAATGTGTGAAGAATTTTCAGCAATGATGCAAGGAGAATTTGAAATGTCCATGATGGGTAAAATGAAATATTTTCTTGGACTTCAAATAAAACAACTAAAAGATGGCATCTTCATCAACCAATCCAAATATTGCAAGGAACTCTTAAAAAGGTTTGACATGGATAACTGTAAGGAAATGTCTACACCAATGGGTTCTGGTTCATATGTTGATCAAGAAGAATTAGGTGTTTCCATCAACATCACAAAGTATCGAGGTATGATTGGCTCCTTATTGTATTTGACGGCAAGTCGTCCTGACATAATGTTTAGCGTTTTCCTCTGTGCTCGCTTTCAAGCTAATCCAAAGGTATCTCATCTCACGGCGGTAAAGAGGATCATGAAGTATCTCAAAGGAACAACGAATGTCGGATTGTGGTATCCTAAAGGTAGTGTTTGCAACTTAATTGGTTATTCTGACGTGGATTATGTAGGTTGTAAAATGGATAGAAAAAGCACAAGTGGTACTTGTCACATCCTCGGTAATGCATTAGTATCATGGGCCTGCAAGAAACAAGCATGCGTTGCTCTTAGCACGGCCGAAGCTAGATATATTGCAGCGGGTAGTAGTTGCGCTCAAATTTTGTGGCTAAAACAACAACTTCGTGACTACGGACTCGATCTAGGGTGCGTTCCTTTACAGTGAGACAACACAAGTGCAATTAACATTACGAAGAATCCTGTCATGCATTCAAGAACTAAACACATAGACATACGATATCATTTCCTCCATGATCATGTTCTTCAAGGAGATGTCGAGGTAACCTTTGTAGATACTCATAATCAGCTTGCCGATATCTTCACCAAACCTTTGGCAAGAGAACTGTTCTACAAGATTCGACGAGAGCTTGGCATACTTGACCAACACGACATATAAGGTGCATCTTATCCTTGTTATAATTTTATATATATGTTTTTAAACATTCTATATGTGAATATATGTTAAGTGGTATTTATTTTTAAGAAAAATTTGGTTTTGGTCATTTTTTGTTGATGCAAATCGATGGCACAAAGAGTGCAAATTGATTGCTCACTGAGTATTTTCAAATCTGACCTTTCTGTTTCAAGTGCAAATCGATTGCACCATCAATGCAAATTGATTGCACTCTGTGCGTTTTAATTTTACTTTGATTCTGTTTATGTGAAAATCGATTGCACCTGAAATTCAAATTGATTGCACGTACTGCAACTTGCTTTTATGACAGAAAAATTGTGTTGGTCATAATTATCTCTCTCATATTCCCAAGCCAAATACACTTTATTACAATCCACTCATTCCCTATCTACCCAAATCATTTCCAAATCTCAGCTCACAAACACCTTTCTCTCTCACAAAACCTAAAATCCAAAAAACCCTAAAACTCCATACCCACGGCTTCAAGACAAAAAAGAAAGGTTCCAGCTTCAGAAAAAGGGAATAAAAAGGTTGATTCAACATCTAATCCATTACTTTCATCTCTCACAGAAGAGCAAGAAGCCAGATTTACAAAATATTTTCAAAGGAAAATAGTATCCAATCCCAAATATGGTATGCTATCCTCCTTTCCACAAGAATGCTTCTCTTTTCAAAATGATTTAGCTGCTTATGGTCAAGAACCATTAAATTCATCGTTCGGTCCATATTACCCGGATTTTGTAAGAATGTTTTTCAGCAATCTAACACCCCAAAAAGGCAAAATGGTGAGATCCTTCATATTCCTTACATTGTAAGTTCCCTATATGACCCTGAAAACGAGATATGGGATGACTACCAGAAAAAGGATTTCTTTTACAGCATTAGGAGGTTAAGGGAAGCCGAATTCCGCGCCAAACAGATTCGTGGTCTTGGCGGAGTAATTCCATCCAGAGACTCCTGGAGTTCAGGTAACTTCTATATAGACGATCGCATATATCATTATTTTATGGTCTATATTATGTTTCCAAGCGTTGGAAAACACTGCACTGTGACCGACTTGGAAATGCAGTTGATTTATGCAAGAAATAAAGGGATAAGTGTAAACTGGGCAAGGTTTATAATGGTGCATATGCTGAGAGTCGATGAAAAATCTAAATTTCTTCCATATGCTTATTTTGTTACTTTAATTATGGAGGAATTTGGTGTGGATTTTGCTGGGTTTGAAAAAGTGAATATGGATCAAAATCTGAACAAGATCTCCGTCAAGAATGTTGACTCCATGATGGGCGTACAATATAATCCGGAAACAAATACCATCACTTACATTGGTGAAGATGTTCTTGGAGATGAAGGAAATGACAAGGAAATCGAAGGCGGTGAAGCTATGCATCCTCCACCTACTTCTCCCTCTGGTCCAAGCAATCAAGAGCTTATGGATTACATGTCTCAACAATTTGCTTCCATGAGCACCAACATCAACAATCAATGGAGTGTGATCAATGAGTCTACTACAACCCGGATTAATGACTTCTGCACGAATGTGAATCAACAATTTTCATACCTTTACTCTCATCTTCATATTTCACCATATGATCCAAATAATCCAGTTGCACCTCCTCAACACTACACAGAACCCCCACTTCAACAACAATTCCCGAATCAAGGCTCTTGGTCCTATAACCACCCGGACATGCATCACCCTTGAAGTTCTGGATAACATCTATTTTCTGTTATGTCATTGTATTGTTATTTAATGTTTTGTTTTTTCAATTTATGTGTAATCGTTAAACAATTTGTGTTACTTGTTTTAATTCAACTTTTTCTCGATATATTGCTCTATTACTGTTTGTTTTGTGCATCTTTCCCTTCTTTTTGATAATGTCAAAGGGGGAGAAAGATGTGGTACTTTATGCTTGTATTTTCCTTGTCTTAATTTTTAAGGTACTCTCCAACCAAGTTGAAGAAACACAAAGGATTCCAAACTTCTCATACATAGGGGGAGTTTTGCATCTTAGGGGGAGAAGCTCTTTGGGGAAAGGACAACGCATAAAGCAAGATTGTTTGTCATCATCAAAAAGGGGGAGAATGTAAAATCAAGCTTCTAAAATGAGCTTTTGTTTTGATGAAGACAAACCAGGATTGACAAAGAAGGAAAAGATTTATGATCAAGCTCAAAGCATCTAAGGACAAAATCTTCAGTTCAAAGCTCTCAACAACTTTCAAGGTATAATAATATTACTTACATTAATATTAAGATATAGATGCTCAATGATGAAAAAGAAATGTTTAAAAAATCATTACTCAAGTTTTTCAAAGTTAAAATTCATTTTTCACTTAAGTGCAATCGATTTGCATATTAGTGCAATCGATTGCATGTTTCAATTTTTCTGATCTTTTACTTCTGTTTCTCTGTGCAATCGATCTATATTGCTTGTGCAATCAATTGCATACTTAAAGTTTTCATAACTTTTGCTTCTGTTTCTCTGTGCAATCGATTTACATTGCTTGTGCAATCGATTGCATATTTAAAATTTTCAAAATGTTTGCTTTTGTTTCTCAGTGCAATCGATTTACATTGCTTATGCAATCGATTGCACTCACTTACTTTTTTCTACTGACTTCACATGCAATCGATTTACATTGCTAATGCAATCGATTTCACACATAAAATTTTGAAAATATAGCTGTTGAAACTTTGTGCAATCGATTTACACAAAGGGTGCAATTGATTGCATGCTGCACGATTTTGAAAAATAGCAACTTTTCACATGACTGTTCATCATAACTTTTCATTGAAACCTTTCACTCAAACTTTGCATTTTTTCATGATACATTTTTCAAACTTTATGATGTTTCAAAAGGGTTTTATGAACATATAAATATTCATTTTCAAAATCATTTTCAACACCTCTTCCAAAAATATTTTCTGAACTTTCAAAATACAAACTCAAGCATTCCTCCACTTTCATACATAAGTTTTCTGCACATTTTCATACATTATTAAACAGAAAACTTTGAGCAATGATATCTTAAGTCATTGTACAATATTGTTATTGGAAGAGAAGATCATACATTGTTAAATCATTCTAAGTGATCAATACTACTCAACTCACTCAAACTCAAATATTGATAGTTACTTACCTATTTTTCTAGGATTGTTGGAAATAAGTTTAAGTGTTTTTGAAATCTTGTCTTTCCAAAAGTGTTGGAAACAAGTGTAGTAACTTTGAGAGGATTTTTCTCATATTTGACATAGTGAAAATCCAAGAGGATTGTTCTTGGTCCAAGAGGATTGTTCTTGGTTGTTTGGTAGTTCTTGTTTAAGTTTGCCACAATAAGGAAATCTCTTTCATGTTGAAAGGGGACTGGAGTACTCTCGGACTGTGAGGGGAACCAGGATATATTGTCCACGTCTCTTTATTTTTCTGCACTTTATGCTTTCCTAATCTCACCATTAACCAGAAAAATAAGATCCATCATCACTAAAACCAGAATTTTTTAAAGTACCTAATTCACCCCCCCCCCCCTCTTAGGCGCACTTCGTACTTACAGTATGCTGCATAACCTCTACTTTGCAAGCCTCAAACTTGTTAGGAACTCCATAATTAATGGCTTGCACAGCTGTTAGAGGACTCATTTCAAGCATTCAATGCAAGGTTGTGCTTTATGTCCATTTTGGGAAGAAAGTGCACATTGCCATTTTGATAAAGTGACTTTTTGCACAAAACTTATTCTTGAGCCTTGCACTTGTTCTATTCTGATCATACAAGTCTCATAACACATGAGAAATTATTTAGACACTTACAATCACCCAAGCCATGTTTGTACTACACATTGAAACTTGGTTTCCCTCTTTTCTTCCAAATCAAGTAACCTAGCCAAAATCTTGTAACTTGTACTTCTGACTTGCCAATGCACTAAAGACTTTTTGCTTATAGATATACAAACCATTTTGCCACAAGAGACACGGATGCTTAAGCCCTGAAAATCTCTAGAGCTCATAATCACATCTCATACCTCCATTTTCACATAAACTGACCAAAAACTTGAAACTCATAACTCCCTCGTGTGTTTTCAAGCCTTTTGGTTCCTAAAGCTTCTAAATATCATTTAGAACTGATCCCACACCCTGTTACAGAACTGTAACACCATTAACACCATCCTCCATTTTCAAAAACAGAGCTTTGCACTTGGACTTCTCTAGAACTCCTCAGGTACTTTCAGTTCAAGCTAAGCATCCCATTAGCTTCCTAGGAACTTGAGGAAGCTAACAAAACCATTGGAACTCCCTGAAATTTGCTCAAACTTCAAACCCGATACCCTCTTGCAAGGTAAGTTTTCTAACTTTGGAACTTTCCATACAGGCATCATCAATGATTTATTTGTGAATGAAACATGTAGATATCATTGCCCTAAAGCTAACCATGTTCATAGTTTCCATTAATTTTGCTTGAGCTTAGAGAATTTTAAGATTGAAATTTTTGAGATTTGTAGGGTTCATATTAGGGCCACTTAAATTCATGCTTATCTTTGATCTATAGTTTTAATGCTTTACATTTTTGAAACCGTGAGGAAATTTGCTACAAGTTTCATGTTTACAATTTTCATTTTTGTTGAGGATTGATTGAGTTACAATTGGTCTGGCTGGAGGTTGAAGATGAAGTGTAAATCAGGGCGTGTTTTGTATCATATATTTATTGTTTTCTTATGTTAACGGATGTATAGTCACCCCAGTAGTAGAAGCGCGCGCCTGTAACCTTTGGGACATGGGTTCGAGCCCCATTGGTACCCTTTTGATTTTTTCACATTTTTGCATTCTGACTCTCTTTTTATGGCAGGGCGTTGGGCCTCCTTGGGCCTTTTGGTTTTTATTTTTACTTGTTAACCCTCCTGTTTCATATATACACCCCTGGCCCAGTTTTATTTTCTTTTCTTATTTTCTTTTTATTTGTTTTCTTAGTTATTTTTCGAATACTAAAAAATCATTAAAAAATATAAAAATAGTAGATTTAAATTTTAATTAGTTTATTTATTTTTTCTCACAAAAAAAATACTTTATTTAACCACACTTTATTTATTTTACTAATTATTCTTGTAAATTTAATTAAAACTAGGATATTATTTATTTTCTTTTACACTAATTAAAATATATTATTTTAATATAAAAAAGGCCAAAAGTATTTTATAATACTATAAATCATTTTCAAGACAAAAATACAAAAATACTTTTCTTAAACTTAATTTCTTTTAAATCAATTAATAGACTTAGGGTTTTATTTAATATCTTTTCTTATTAAATTAGGCTTACTTTTATTATTTTAATTAATTATTTTCTTTTAATTAATTAGATTAAAACAAATTCACTTTTCCTAAAAAATCCAAACAAAAATATCAATTTTCTTTATATTTGCATTCTTGCATATTTATTCATCTTATACATTATTTATTTCAATTCTTGTACAAATTCAATTTGGTTGTAATATATTAATTAGGTTTATATCCTTGCAATCCCCATTTACAATTTGTACACCCCCTCCCACAAATATTTTAATAGCGTAGTAACTTTAAATTCCGCAATTTATCGCTTTATATATAATATGCTAGTAATTAGGGTTTGTATGGAAAGACTAAAATCAATACTTAGAAAACCCTAATTCAAGACAAAATCAAGCATGAAAATAATACACTTGCACACAAGCACCCCCTAGGGTAAATCTACTTGGTTGCCTTTACAAAATGGCCATATTACACATGTGAGATATCTTAGCACAAAAAACAAGCGAATACAAGATCATAGTCCCTCGATGATGCTATCTAAGTTTCCTTTCAAATGATCTTAGTTCCTAAAAAATAATGCTAAGATACCTTGCAACATTTCTAATCATGGTTATACGATGACCCACGCTCGTCCCGTTTACATCCACAGATATGGTTGCTTACCAAATCAATGGTAAGACAACAATGTCAAAGGAAAAGAAAATGAATAAGAAAGACTTTTGAGTAGGTAGAATGCTCCTAATTACTTAGTCAATTTCAAACAAAACATCCTTTCTATTTTCAAAACAAACACCTACACTTTCAAACATCTTACAAACTTGAAAACATTTTCAAAAGATCAAACACTTTGTATACATTCTTATGAACGAGAATCATTACGAAGTTTGCCTAAACAATGGCCTCTTTACAAAATATTTTCAAAAACCACACAAAGCACAATTTCAAACAAAAATAAGTGATCTAGCAAGTAACTAAGAGCCCATGGAAAACCATGGATGAAAGGGGTGCTAATACCTTCCCTTTTCATAATCTACCCCCCCTCCCCGAATTCAAGAAATAATCTCAAAGGTTTTTCCTGTGCTTTTTCACCTTTCCTTTTGGATAAAAGAAAAGTCGGTGGCGACTCTTGCTAACCGCAACATTTGCGATCAAACGCAAAACCTTCAAGTCAGTTCTCCCACCATATCACATTAAGCAATTGGAAACCCTAGGAGCATAAGGAGATATCTTGAAGAAAATGGGAGGGGAAATTTTGGGGTACAACAGCTGCCCATGTTCAATCTTCTTGAACTTGAAGATTTAAATTGGCAAGTCCGTCATTCGTGATCTGAAGGTGGAAGGGGATTGAACACTTAAGTGCCCATAAATTTGCACTCTCTGGTGCATAAAGTAATGTTGTTGGTTGATAGTATTGCTTGAATGGGCTTAAAGATGCCATTTGTAGAGATGATAGAATATCGTTGGGGATGGGATTGTAGATGCCATCCGAAGTAATTGTTGACAGGATTATCAGAATGAGTCTACGCCTGACTATGAAGAATTTTATTTAGAAGGAAAATTTCTGAAGAAAAATTCTTTTCAGAATGAAGGCCTTGAAGGAGATGCTTTTCAGAATGCAGTCTCTAAAGGGAGGTGCTTTTCGAAATTCACTCTCTGAAGAAGATGCTTTTGATCTACATGCAGATAGTCGCCCTGCCCTGTTTCTGGAATTGATCTACAATCTGTTTTTCATTGGTAAACATGTCCTGTTTCGGGAATTCATACCGCATGGTCATGTAGATAGTTGTCTCATCCTGTTTCAGGAATTAATATGCAACCTTTTTTTTTGTTGGTAAACCTGTCTTGTTTCGGGAATTCATACCGCCTGGTCATATAGTTAGTTGCCTTGTCCTGTTTCGAGAATTAATCTGTGACCTATTTTTTGTTGCTAAACCCGTCCTATTTTGGGAATTTATACCACCTGGTCATATAGAGAGTTTCCCTATCCTATTTTGGGAATTAATCTGTGACCTATTTTTTGTTGTTAAACTCATCCTATTTTGGGAATTCATACCACCTGGTCATATAGATATGTTTCCTGTCCTGTTTCGATAATTAATATCTGACCTGTTTGAAAATTGCTGATGATGTTCGTCTATTTGCAAACTTTAACTGAAAAGACAAAATTAGCTTTATGTATTGTCATGGTGTATGTAATGCATTTCATAATGATGCTCTCAAAATAAATGAGAATGTTATATGCGTTTTGGTATGCATATGATATGATGTATTATGAAATGATGTATGAACGCAATATGTTATTGAAGCATATCGGTAGCTCCTTGTAACAATGTCTTGCTGGGGAAAATAAATCTCGGACTGTTGTTGGGAATGCAGAAAGTGATTCTTCAATTTCTGCTGGGAATAATTTTGCTGGTGATTCCTGCTTTTTGTTTGAGGATACTTCGCTGGGGATCTTCGACTTCTTCTTTTTGTTAAAGGATTTGATTCTTGTGTACCCTGACTGGGGATAAAAGTGATGGATATTCCTCTGGTGTACTATATGTCTAGGTTTCAGATACCATAGCAACTCTTCTGGGGATAGCAACTTTGATTAAACCCTGCTGGAGAAGAGAATTTTGTTAGGGATTTACAGTGTTGGAGTAATAAACTATGTTAGGAATTAAATTCATGTAAATTGTGTTGAGGAAATAAACTTTGGTGGGGTTATAATTGTATAGGCTGCACTGAGGAAGTCTCCATTGTATGTTGGGTAAATGATCAAACTTCTTTATCCTCTAGGGTACCTATTGGGGATGATGATCAGGTCAAGCTATCCATTAGGGATATGGAGGTGAACTGCTGGAAGATGCCCGAATTTCTGCCTGTGGGCATATTAGACTTGCTGAGGAATATATCTTTGTTGTGGATGATCTTGCGAAGATAGCTCCGTAGAGGTAGTTTCATGGAGATTTCTCTGTGAGGATTTATGAATGACTTAAACATTATCCCAACCCCAGGAGTCTTAGATTAAAGTTAATCTTGTTTTCATATATATATATATATATATGTAAATGTTAATCACATTCAAATGCATATGTTCATTCAATATAATCATTGGATGTATTCATAAACAAAGCAGAGGAAATAAAAACAAATGGTTTTGAATTTTGAAATAGACTGAGTTGTATTGATTTTGAAAGTTTTCTTATGAACAGGAAATTTTATACAAGGAGACAAAAATCCTAGTAAGAGGAATTATTGAAAGAAAACAAAGTGATAAACAAGAAAAACAGCTACACGGAAATGATCCCATCAAGTTTCAAATCTGCTATTGCCTCTATGTCTTCAATCATCTCATCACTTGTCGTCGGAAGAAGATGACTGGATTGATCTTTACCGTTTGAACTTGAAGTCGATAATTATGCTGGTTGTAAGTAGATGGGTGATCCAATGGGACATAGCCGTACGCTTTAATTCCTACCTTTTTCCTGGATGGTCCTTTCTGGTTTTCAGTCCACCGGGATACCCTTTTTTCCCAAGCTTCCTTTTCAGGTTTTCGACTTATCGGTGTACAATATATATATATATATATATATATATATATATATATATATATATATATATATATATATATATATATATATATATATATATATCCCTAATTTTTTTTCCCAAACCCATTTGGTTCGCCGGGATGCCCTTATTTTTTCCTAGGCAAATCAACCTAGCGGGTCTCTTTATCATGCGTAGTATTTTTTAACTATGTTCGTGTTCACAGGTTGTGGAAGATCCTCACCGTTTGTGGTGGTAAGTATCATAGCACCGCCAGAAAATATCTTCTTAATCACAAATGGTCCTTCGTACATGGGAGTCCATTTTCCCCTAGGATCACCTTGTGGTAAGATGATGCGTTGTATTACCAAACCGCCAACTTGATACACCTAAAGTTTGAACTTCTTGTTAAAGACTTTGATCATGCGCTTCTGATGCATTAACCATGACAAACAACTGCAAGCCTTTTCTCATCAATCAAATTTATCTAGTCCATCCTGGTCTGAATCGACTCGTCTTCATCTAAACCTACATCTTTCATAATCCTCAGAGAAGGAAACTGGACCTCGACAGACAGGACAACCTCAATACCATAGAATAGAGACAACGGGATTATCCCAGTTGATGTACACGCTGAAGTGTGATAAACATGAAGATAAAATGGTAACATCTCATTCCAATCTTTATACTTCACTGTCATCTTCTGCAAGATCTTCTTGATATTCTTGTTGGTAGTCTCCACTGCACCATTCATCTTTAGTCAGTATGGGGAAGAATTATGATGTTTAATCTTAAACTACGTGCAGAGTTCCGTGATCATAGTGTTGTTAAGATTGGTACCATTGTCCGTGAAGATCCTTTCAGGGATACCATACCGACATATAAGGTTGTATTTAATGAATCGGGCCACAACATTCTTGGTAACAGAAGCAAACGAGGATGCTTCAACCCACTTTGTGAAGTAATCAATAGGGACCAAGATAAAACAATGCCCATTGAAATCAGTAGGCTTAATCTCTCCAATCATATAAATGCCCCACATTGCAAACATCCAAGGAGAAGTCAAGACATTCAGAGGAACCGGAGGCACATGTACTTTGTCAGTATAAATCTGGAATTTGTGACAAGTTCTGGAATGGCGATGGCAATAAATTTCTATGGTTGACCAATAATAACCCACTCTCAGAATTTTCTTAGCCATTGTATACCCGCTAAAATGAGTACCAAAGACACCTTCATTCATATCTTCCATAATCTTCTCAGCTTCCTTCTTGTCCACACAACAAAGCAGACTCGTCATGATTATACTTGTACAAAATTCCGTTACTCAAAGAATTTGGCAGAGAACCTCCGTAGGAATTTCTGATCGTTGATAGATGCCCCTTCAGGATATTCTTGAGCCTCGAGGTATCTTTTCACTTCATGGTACCAAGGCTTTTCCTCTACTCCATCGACATCAACTTTATAGAAATATGCAGGTTTGTCTAATCTCTTAATGGTAGTTCGAGGAGCTTCATTATCCTATCTGACTTTGAACATAAATGACATGGTAGCTAATGCGTCTGCCAATTGATTCTCTTCTCGTGGAATATGTTCAAAATTGATTTCCTTAAAGTACGAAATTAATGTCAACACATGCTCTCGATAACGAATGAGGTTTGGATGTTTTGTATCTCATTCTCCCTTAATTTGACTAATCACTATGGATGAGTCTCCATATACACTCAAGATTTAAATTCTCATATCGATAGTAGCCTTGATACACATGATGCACGCTTTATACTCTTCCATGTTGTTGGTACAATCAAAATATAATCTAGCGGTGAAGGGTGTATGGCAACCCTTGGGAGAGACGATCACAACACTAATTCCATTACCAAATGCGTTAGAAGCTCCATCAAAAACCATAGTCCATATAGATCCTGATTCAGGTCCATCATGCGGTCCAGGTTTTCCAAAATCAGTAACTAGCATAATATTCTCATCCGGGAACTTAAAATTCATAGTTTGATAATCGTCTACAGCTTAATGAGCCAAATAATCTGCCAGTACACTTCCTTTGATTTCCTTCTGAGTAGTATACTAAATGTCATATTCTATCAAGACCATTTTCCATCTTGCTATTCTTCTGGAGAGAGTGGATTTCTCGAATATGTATTTTATTGGATCCATCTTAGAGATCAACAAAGTAGTATGAGTCAACATCTACTGTCTTAGTCGGCGAGCAACCCATGCCAAAACGCAGCAAGTTTTCTCGAGAAGTGAGTATCTTGTTTCACAGTCGGTAAACTTTTTGCTAAGGTAGTATATTGCATGCTCTTTTAGACTAGACTCGTCATGTTTCCCCAGTAAACACCCCATTAAGGTCTCTAACACTGTTAGGTACATGATCAGAGGTCTTCCTTCAACTGGTGGCATCAGTATCGGATGTTCTTGGAGGTACTCCTTAATTTTTTTGAAGTCTATCTGACAATCTTCGTTCCACTTCACTACTTGATCTTTCTTCAGTAACTTGAAGATTGGCTCACAAGTAGCGGCAAATGGGAAATGAATCTAGAAATATAGTTCAATCGTCCCAAGAAACCTCTGACTTCCTTCTCAGTATAGGCAGCCGACATTTCTTGAATGGCTTTAACCTAGGCGGGTTCAACTTCAATACCTTTACTACTGACGACAAAACCTAGGAGTTTTCCGGACCTTACCGGAAAGGTGCACTTGTTTTTATTCAACCTCAGCTTGTACTTCTTCAATCTCTCAAACAGCTTGTGTAGGTGGTCAAGATGTTCTTCTTCAGTCTGAGACCTGGCTATCATGTCGTCAGCATAAACCCCTATCTCATGATGGATCATGTCATGGAACAAAGTTACCATAGCACGCTTATATGTTGCATCCGTGTTCTTCAAACCAAAAGGCATAACTTTTTAATAGAAAGTGCCCCACTATGTGACAAAGGTAGTCTTCTCCATGTCTTCAGGTGCCATCATGATTTAATTATACCCATAGAAACAATCCATGAAGGAAAATACCTTATGTTTAGCGGTGTTGTAAACCACAACGTCAATATGCCAAAGCAGAAAGTCATCTTTGGGGCTTGCCCAGATCCCTGTAGTCGACACATATATGCACTTTGCCATCATTCTCTGGTATTGGAACCACATTTGCAACCCACTGAGGATATGACGTAACAGCTAAGAAACCTGCATTGAATTGTTTCATAACCTCAACTTTGATCTTTTCAGACATCTCAGGACGCATACGACGAACCTTCTGTTTTATAGGAGGACAACCTTCCTTCATCGGTAGACGGTGAACCACATTGCCAGTATCAAGTTGTGGCATGTCTTCATACGACCAAGAAAAGATCTCAACATAGTCATGCAACATCTGGAATAATCTCTTTTTGACATTGCCTTCTAGGTTGGCACATATCTTAACTTCTTTCTTGTCATCTTCAGTACCCAAATTCACAACCTCGGATAGCTCTTCATGCGGTTGTATGGCTCTTTCTTCTTGCATTAACAGCCTAGAAAGCTCCCCAGGTACTTCATAATCTTCCTCACCTTCTTCCTCGGCTTGGTACATAGGATTTTCGAAGTCATAATTGACAATAGCATAATTATCATCAATGGGATCTAGAGTGGATATGGATCTACAATTTGTCGTGTGGTGCGTGTAAGAACACATAGCTCTTATGAAAGCAATAAATTAAAAGAAAGACAGAGAGCGCAAAATTTGAATGCAAACGTCCAATAATTTATTAAACTAAAATATGCGAATGAAATATGAAAACTCTAACAGATAGACCGTTGTGCCCCAGGTAAGGCACAAGGCTTAAAGTTATTGTTTAAAATTACATAACCAAGAACTTGAAAACAAGAAAACATAAAATAGCATTTACTCCTGACTAAAGGAGATTGGTATAACGTCTTCAGTCTTCCAATTGATGAGCTCGTTGTCGGAGGTAGGAAAAATCTAATTGTCTAGGTCATAGTCACTATCAACATCTTCTACCGTGTTGACTCTATTGTTGTTGATGCGGAATGGTGGTCTCCCAGCACGAGCACGACGAACAACCTCAGTAAGAAATTCACTTACTGCAAAACCAGGTACTCACTCCTCGAGAAAACTTGTTGTGCAATGGCTTGGGATACTAAATGATTGAGGAAGTATATGTTAGCTCACGCCACGTGGTTAATAGCAAGAATAGATCCTTTGAAGTATGTGTTTGAAAAATCATCTCTTATAGGATGGATAGCCTGATGGAAGATATTGTTATCCGAGTATGACATCTAATATATTACTCAAAAGGCCATCAAGGGTAGTGTACTAGTTGATCATCTGGCTCATCAGTGATTGCCAAAATATCAACCAATGAAGTTCGACTTTCTAAACGAAGATATCATGGTTATAGGTGACTACGAAATACCAGGACCCGACGAAGGACCTGAACCAGGGGCACGTTAGACACTCATGTTTAATGGTGCTTCAAACGCACTAGGGAATGGTATTGGGGCAGTGTTGACTTCTCCGAAGAATTTTCACAAACCTTATACTACAAGGTTATGCTTTGACTGCACCAACAATATCACTAAATATGAAGCTTGTATCTTGGGACTAGAAGCTCATATTTATCTAAGAATTAAGCACCTCGAGGTGTATGGAGACTTAGCTTTAGTCATATACCAAGTCAATGGTGAATGGGACACTAAAAATCCCAAGTTGATTCCATATTGGGATCATGTTTTGAAGCTAGCTACGGAATTTACTGAGATAACATTCAGTCATATTCTGCAAGAAGAAAATCAGATGGCAGATGCTTTGGTAACTTTATCAGCCATGTTCAAAGTGACTTGGCCAAATCATGAACCATGTGTTACAATTAGACATTTTGAAGAACCTGCACATTGCCTTGCCATTGAAGAATGACCAGATAACAATCCCTACTTCTATGACATCAAAAGGTATCTTGAGAAACAAGAATATCTAGAAAATGCTCTTGTGATTGACAAGTGAACTCTGTGGAAGCTATCTTTAAAGTTCTTTCTGAATGGTGATGTATTATACAAAAGAAACTATGATATGGTGTTACTCAGGTGCGTTGAGAAAAATGGATCAGATGCACTCATGAGAGAAATCCATGAAGGCACTTTTGGAACTCATACAAATGGACATGTCATGGCTAGAAATATCTTACGAGCTGGTTATTATTGGTTGAAAATGGAAGTTGATTCTTACCATTATATGAAGACATGTTACAAATATCAAATTTACACTGATAAAATGCATGTGCCACCGACTCCTTTGAATGTCCTAAGTTCTCCTTGGCCATTTTCAATGTGGGGAATTGATATGATAGGAATGATCAAACCGAAAGCCTCTAACGGACATCGGTTCATACTAGTTTCCATTGACTACTTCACCATCACAAGCCCTGGTTCTATGACATCAAAAGGTATCTCTAGAAACAAGAATATCTAGAAAATTCCCCTGTGATTGACAAGTAAACTCTTTGGAAGATATCTTCAAAGTTCTTTCTGAATGGTGATGTATTATATAAAAGAAACTATGATATGGTGTTACTCAGGTGCGTTGAGAAACATGGATCAGATACACTCATGAGAGAAATCCATGAAGGCACTTTTGGAACTCATACAAATGGACATGTCATGGCTAGAAAGATCTTGCGGGCTGGTTATTATTTGTTGAAAATGGAAGTTTCTTCTTACCATTATACGAAGACATGTTACAAATGTCAAATCTACATCGACAAAATGCATGTGCCACCAGCTCCTTTGAATATCCTAAGTTCTCCTTGGCTATTTTCAATGTGGGGAATTGATATGATAGTAATGATCAAACCGAAAGCCTCTAGCAGACACCCGTTCATACTAGTTTCCATCGACTACTTCACCAAATGGGTGGAAACTGCTTCCTACGCAAGTGTGACAAGACAAGTGGTTACTCGGTTCATCAAGCAGAATCTTATATGTAGATACGAGGTTCCTGGTAGAATCATTACAGATAATGGGTCCAATTTGAACAACAAAATGATGAAGGAGTTATGTGATGACTTCAAGATCGAGCATCGTAATTCCACACCATACCGACCCAGGATGAATGGAGCCATTAAAGCTGCATATAAGAAAATCAAGAAAATCATTCAGAAAATGGTGAAGAAATACAGAGATTGGCATGAAATACTTCCCTTTTCTCTACATGGCTATCGTACTTCCTTACATACATCAACAGGTGCAACTCCCTTCTCTCTAGTTTATAGCATGGAGGCAGTACTCCATGTTGAAGTAGAGATTCCATCACTACGGTTTCTAATGGAAACAAAGCTTAAAGAAGCAGAGTGGGTTCAGATGTGACTTAATCAACTTAACCTTATTGAAGAGAAACGCTTGATAACTCTTTGCCATGGTCAGTTGTATCAAAATCGGATGAAGAAAGCATTTGACAAGAAGGTTCGTCCTCGAATGTTCAAAGAAGGATATTTGGTGCTCAAAAAGATTCTACTACCTCTCCTTAATTCACGTGGGTAATGGACACCCAACTACATATGCTTGTATGTGGTAAAAACAACATTCTCGGGTGGTGTTCTTATCCTTTCAACAATGGATGGGGAAGAATTGCCACATCCGATGAACTCTGACGCAGTCAAAAAATACTATGTATAAAAATCTCGCTAAGTTCGAACCCTAAACGGGCGACTTAGGAAAAAAGGAGCGTCCCAGTGGATTGAAAACCCAAAAGGGCGGTCCAGACAAAAGGTAGGGATCATATTCAAAATAAAGAACAAATAGATTGTGATCTAAGAACCACGACTACGACCACGAAGGAGAGGGATTAATCCAAATTATTTGACTCAAAAGAAAAGAAGATTGGAGCTATCAAAAGGAAATTGGAGAGACAGTAGTAGCAATTATCATTTTCATTGCCATTTCCAAATTTTGTTAAACTTTTTGTAATGACCTCTTTCAAGGAATTGCATCTTGTAATATCGCCTATTCAAAGGCATGTTTATCAATACAACATTTACTTTTTCAATCTTTTCAAGTTGTGTTTTTTCTCTTTTCCGACTTGTTTGCAAAATACTATGATTATGTCTTGTGAATGTTGCGTTGAAATCATTTTGAGGATTTGACAAACAAAAAGAAGCATTTGATAAAGCATCAAAAAGCATTTTGGTTAGAAAAACATCAAAATAAAATCCATGACTACATCCACGCCTACGACTAAAACTACATTCACAACTACGTCCACACTTATGCCTACGCCTACGATACAAATATTCAAAATACCACGACAATGAAACATACAACATTGAAGAGTCGGTGACATAAAACCAATGGTTTAAAAGGAGAGAACATTAAAAAATTTACAACAAGCATTTGGGGCATATACAAACACTTGATACATATACATTTGGGGCATATATAGACACTTGGTGCATATACATTTGGGGCATATACTGACACTTGGTGCATATACATTTGGAGCATATACAGAAAAAATTCAATGCATATACATTTGGGGTTCAATATTAATCTAGGACATTATGCATATATATATATATATATATATATATATATATATATATATATATATATATATATATATATATATATATATATATATATATATATATATATATATATATATATATATATATATATATATATATATATATATATATATATATCATGCATGGCATTTTTTCAATTCCATTTTGGTTAAAACCACGAACTTTTCTTAGGGCCCATTGTTAAACTATCTTATCCGCAAAACAAATGAATACCTTGGTTTAGAACACACACAACCAGTAAACTTCGATCTTATCTTTGGTCTAGTTATCTAAGATTCGATTACCAAAACACTCTTCAATTATCTATCCTCTAGGTTGTGGTAGGCATGTGAATTTTCAGGATTACGTTATTTATCTTTTAGGTCATGATAAATACGTAAGATTACCCCGTGTTGTTTATCCTCTAGGTCGTGATAAAGGCATAAACTATTCAATCATTTATCATCTAGGTTATGGTAGATATGTGAATTATCGGGTTTATGTTATTTATTCTCTAGGTCGTAATGAATACATAAGTCTATCTTCGTGTTGTTTATCCTCTAGGTCGTGATAAACACACACGCTTTTTCAATTATTTATCCTCTAGGTTGTGATAGGTATGCGAATTTTCAGGGTTATATTATTTATCCTCTAGGTCGTGATGAATACATAAGCCTATCCCTATGTCATTTTTCCTCTAGGTCGTGATAAATGCACAAGTTCATCCTCATATTGTTTACTCTCTAGGATGTAGTAAACATATGAAATCTGCAGTATAATTCATTGTGTTAGTCTCCATGCGGCAATGTATTATCAAGATGTATTTTATTCATCCCCTTGGTTGTGATGAATAGACAAAATATGCATCTTAAGCTTACTATGTTAGTCATGAAGCATTATTAAGTCAATTTTCAAACTTTTGTTATTTACCTCCTAGGTTATGGTAAATACGCGAAAAAATCTACGATCTCTTTTAGTACTAACGATTTATCCGTGTCGTCGTATCTAAATCGAATCAAAACTTTTTGTTCGAACTCTAGGAAGATGATACATCATCATCTATGCCTATTTTTCACATTCTCTGGGGTATGCTTTACAGTATATCCTTATTTGGCCAACCTTGGGTCAAATTTTGGGGTCTTTCATTATTTAATAACCCTCTGATTCGAATGTGCGAGACTTGTGTATTCTCGCACTCTTCAATCGAAGAGTAATTAAATAGGGGTAGCTGTCATACCCCAAATTTTCCCCATCAAACTCAATGATCATATTATTATTGTATTTCTAACTTATAATCATTCATATTGTCTAATTTGCTTATTTTGATTTTTTATTTTAATGAGGGTTTAAAATCGAAGGAGAGGGAGGTATTCCTAGTATAAGTGGTTTATTTCTAATTAGAAGTCCATTAAGTTTTCTTTTCCTATTTTAAATAGTAGAGGGATGTGTTTTAATAAAGGGTTATTGCATCATCAGACTGGCCCATTAAGGTTATGGCCCGTTCAAAATAGGGAGGGAGGTGTACGGTTTTTTCTAGAACTCGTTGCTTCATTTTTTATCGGATAGGTCCATTAAATTACTGGCCCATTAAAGTTTTTGTTCAAATTAATAATAGGAAGAGGGGGTTTTATTTTTTGGAGGGCCTGTTCTTTTAGAGGCCCGTGTTCAATCTGTTTTAAAAGGTTGTACAAAGAAAATGTTTGATTTCTAAATCGCGTGGCCCATTAAGAGGTTCTGAAGGCCCATTGTTTTTCTCTTTCAAAAGTTGACTGAGTCAACTGATTCTTATCATTATTATTAGGATTAATATAGTAATTAGTATTACTATTTTAATTATTGTTAATTAAATTATTATTACTATTATACTAATTTCATAAAATCTTTATTAATAATTAACATTTATATTATTATATTATTATATTATTATTTTAAATATATATATATATATATATATATATATATATATATATATATATATATATATATATATATATATATATATATATATATATATATATATATATATATATATATTTTTTTTTTTTTTTTTGTTGACCGAAGTCAAAATCGAGGGTTTCTGAAACCATAATCTTCAAGCCATAAACGGCGTCGCTGCTACCCCTGTTCTTCTTCTCCACTAAGCAACCCGAAAGCCCAGAAACATGAAAACATGATTGAATATATATCAAAACAGAATCAAAACTTACTCAATGAAGATTATATACAATATCGTTCAAAATATAAACAAATCTAAAATAAATCTAATCCAACAAATTGACAAAACCCCTAAATCAAAATCAATTACAATCATTTTTGATCAAATCTTCAACCTAATTTCTAAATAGTAATGATAATCCAATAAAAACTTTCTTACTCTATCTAAATTCCTAACCTATATAAACCCTATAGCTCTAAGAAAACAGGAGGACGAAAAGATTTTACAGAGACAGAAGGAAGAAGTTGAAGACTAGACGAATCTGCCTTCTCAAAGAGAGATTTAGGTTTCAACTTCTGAAACCCTAGATCTAGCCGTTGTAGTCTCCGTGCTGCCTCTACTTCCATCGTCATCATCCTCCGATACCTGTAAAATGAAAAAAGAGGGGATCATAAGAGGCACAAAGTAAGCTGAGCTCGAAGATCCACAACAAATATAGGTAAATGATTGCACTTAGCTTGATTTTGTTTGCTTTTCTTGTTGAGATTTGGAGTTTTTAGGGACGAAGGGGGTTTATCGTCGCTGATTTAGGGTTTTGATGTTAGCGGCACCGTTTGTTTGTGAGAGCCGAGAAGAGATAATAAGAAAAACGAAGAGAGGGGATAAGAGTGAAAAATGAAGAAGAGCGAAGTGAGGCAAAACGTTATACTCACCCTTGCAATCCCATTCAACACACATGTCGTGCACCCTCGTTTTCCACCCTCGTGATCGTATCATGCATCCCAGATTATGCATCCCCACCATAACTATATGCATTCGCCCGCACGGGGTCCTAATTGACCTCTCAACGTTCATAATTTTAGGCCAAGGCCCATTCATAAACACACCCCCATTTATGGTTATTTCTTTTATTACTATAAAACGTACCCCCTTATGCGCTAATGGGCCAAGTCCAACATCTGGACTTGGGCCCTTAATGTTTACGTCACCCAGTTTTTGCTATTATGTTCAAATCCATACCCCCCATTCGTTTTGCGCCTAAATCCAATATATGGATTTAGGGCCCTGTTATTCACACCCCCAAGAATTACTAAGCTCAAATTAAATGCACCCCCTACGGTTTTGTTAAAATTTATATTTCATTTACTTATTTTATTTTATATTATAATTAATATTTTAATATTTAATATAATTATTTTAATAAATTGTTTATTTTTTAATTCAAATTCTTTTTTTAAATACGAACTCATTTTTTAATACTTTAATTGCATTAAATTCTTTTTTCTCATGCATTAAAAATATTTATTCTCATATTACATAATATATCTGAAAACATCTAACCAATCAAATACTAACCCCTTTTTTTACTAACTTAATACACTCAAGATATTATTTTCAAAAAAGATTATGAAAACATCTTCTATCGACTGCAAACTTCTTCTACAAATTCCTCTATTCACACACCTAGATTTGGTTCAAGGAGAATTCAAGATGTTTCCATAGTCCATAAAAAAAATTAACCAAACAACTATGAACTACAAATTGAGACTTTGATTCGACATAAGAGGATACGTAGGCATACGACTTAAACACCATGGCAAGTTCCCCTAATTAAAATTTAGACCCTATTCCTAAACCGTAAACCTAAACCTTATTATCCTTGTGAACAAGGTAGAAGAGGGGTTCCTAACTCCCTCCTTTCGTCTAAAACAAGTCAATAACTTAGAATCTCTGGTAAAATTAGGGTTATTCGTTATATTTTATTTCCTAGTATAAAAATTAATGGTGGCGACTCTATATTTTTTGTCAGTTATTACAATTAGCATTTCTTTAATGTGCTTATGTGCTACAGTGGTTTGTTTTTGGTTAGTTGCTTCCTTTATCATATTATAGGTAAAAATGGAGAGAAGTGTGTACATGTGTGTGCACTAACCACTGATTACTGACTGCTATTGAAGGGGGAGAATTCCTGATTCTCTGTTGTGATAGTAGGTGTTGAGGGGGAGTCCCAATTGTTCTGGATTGGGGTTCTATGAAGAGATGTCAGACATGATGTCTTGACAACATGGTGTTGAGAATTTAGTTTCTCTATTTGTTGCAGCTGAGTTTAATATACTGACTAATTACTAACTATTTATATGGTTATGTCGTTGCTTATAACTATGCTATTATGTTATGTTTCTCCTCGCGATTTCCTTACCATTGAATAAGAGCTTTAGTCGATGGCAGTGTCCTTGTGCATCTCTTCGCCCTTTCACTTGATTTGTAATGGAAAGGTGGATTTGATTTTATCGGCAAATTCATTGATGTCCTCTACTTTTCAGGTTTTAATGGCTCGTAGCGTCGAGGGCATTCGTCTGGTCGTCACAATAAATGATCCTGAATTATATTGGGTCGGGCCAGAACCCCGAGGGATAGCCTCGCATTTTACTGACTCTATGTCGCGACGGGGAAATTTTGAGAATAAGCTATTAAATAACCCATATGATTAAATAAGCAAGAGCCGCCACCGAAATTTATTGTTTCCAAAGGGAATGGGAAAAGATCAAATAAAATCCAAGATAAAATGGATATCAAGGTATGGGGGTTTGTTATACAAAGGGAAGGTATTAGCACCCTAAACATCTATGGTACTCCGCATGAAGCTCTTAAAAATATGTGTATTTGGCTAAAAAAAGGTTGTTTGTAATATGGCTGGAGAGATGAGAAAAGAAATTGTTTTTATTATTTTTATTCGACAAGGATTCGGGAGCCTCTTGCCTACATATCAACCAATTGCAATAAAGAATTAGAACCACATAGTTCTTCTGAAAAAGAACAAAAATTTGTGTGTTGGTTTATTTTAAATGAAAAGTGTTATTTCTCTGAAATTATGATTGACATGTAATTTGGTAAAACTAACTTGGCAGTGTTGTACCCCAATTTTTGCCCCTAAGATCCCTTCATTATACCATGTTGATTCAATCACAACAAGATCACATTACGGTTCTTGGCTCTCCTCCCCCACCTTTAGCTTTGCTATTTTAGGAATCACCAAGCACTTTGACTTGTTTTCTTTTGTGACCATGAATATTTTGTCTTGGTTTTTATTTTAATTAATAAAATGCAATGTTGATTTGTCTTGCTTGTTGCTAATGTAGGTCAAGGCAATGAGATTTAGCAAGTTGCTTCATGGGTTTATGAGTTTATTTCCATGCCCTAGACAATAAAGCTTGAGAAGTCCAAACCTCACCATTGAGGATGTTTTGGAAGGGATGGCATGGCAAGGTTATTTTGGTTCACTACATTTCCAAGATGTCAAAATTGATTGAAAAGTGCAGGGGATTGATTGGAGAAGTTGTCATCGTTGGACAAGGTCTTGTTCCCATTGATCACAAGTACATATTTCTCTCAATTCTCAAGATATGGAAGTGGTTTTGGTGGCTATGAGTTCTCATTTTCATCCTCAACGACTTCTATTTACAAAGCAAGGGTTTTGGTACAAGAAGGTGATTCAAATTTGTCAAGGTTCCTCAAAGCATTTTCTTGATCTAGGAGCTAGGGTTTTGAACTTCAAAGAAGCATATCTTTCTCATATTTTGGTATTTTTGAGTGATTCCAAAGACATCCTTATCTTCAAATGGTTATCAACAAATCACTTTAAAAGTTTCAAGGAGTTTTAATATGTGTGATATGGTGGGAGAACTGACTTGAGGTTTTGCGTTCGTGTTCGCAAATGTTGCGGTTTAGCAAGAGTCGCCACCGACTTTTCTTTTATCCAAAAGGAAAGGTAAAAAATCACAGGAAATACCTTTGAGATGTTTTCTTGAGTTCGGGGGGTAGATTATGAAAAGGGAAGGTATTAGCACCCTTTTCATCCACGGTTTTCCATGGGCTCTTAGTTACTTATTTAGATCACTTGCTTTGCTTTTGCAATTGTTTGAAATGGTGCTTTGTGTGGTTTTGAAAGTATTTTTAAAAGAGGCCATCGTTTAGGCAATCTCTGTAATGATTCTCGTTCGTAAGAATGTATACAAATATGTTTGTCTTTTGAAAAATGTTTCAATGTTTTGAAAGTTGTTTGGAAATGTTTTGAAAATGTGTGTGTGTTTGTTTGAAAATAGCCAGGATTGTTTGCAATTTGACCAAGTAACTAGAAGCAATCTACCTACTCAAAAGTCTTTCTTGTACATTTTTATTCCTTTTGACATTGTTGATTTACCATTGATTTGGTAAATAACCCTATCTTTGGATGTTAAACGGGACAGGCGTGGGTCATCGTATGACCATGATAGCAATATTGCCAAGTATCTTAGCAAGTTTTGAGGGACCAAGATCATTTGTTTAGGCAACCTTTTGATAGCGTCATCGAGGGACTATGCTCTTTTGTTTTGTTTTTCTTTGCCAAGATACTTTGCATCCATACCATGGCCATTTTTAGGCAACAAAGTGGGTGAAACCCTAGGGGTGCTTGTGTGCAATGTGTTGTCATTTTACATGCATGTTTGTCTTGTATTAGGTCTTTGCTATTTGTTTGATTTTTTTGTCTTATCATACAAACCCTAATTTTATTAAACATGCTATATAATGCGATAAATTGCGTAAAATAAATCTAAGCTATTACAACAATTATTATGGGAGGGGGGATACAAGTTTTTGAATGGGGATATTTGCACAAAATAAAACCCTAAAATACTATTACAACCCAATTGAATATTTGCAAATTAAATAAATAAACAAATATTAAAAATGCAATAAAAATGTAAATATGCAAAAAAAAGTTTTGTATTTGTTTTATGTATGAGAGAATAATATTATTTAAGTCCTAAAAATAAGAAAAATAATATTGTTATTTGTGAAAGGGGTAAAACCCTAGTTTTTGATTAAAAAGAAAATTATGTTTTCCATTATTTATTTTATCCATTTATGTACAAGAATAAATAAATAAAATTATTAAAAATTAAAATATATGTGGAAATAATATTTTATGTGTATGAATAATAAAAATAAAAATGTATGATATTTTTAAATGTGTTTACTATTTATTTAAGAAAATAAAGTTCTATTTATTTGAATAATCAATATTTTATGCAAAAAATAAGATAAAAAATAAAATAAAATGCAAAAAATTAAGAAAATATTTTTGGGATTTTTTAATGTTCAGAAAAATAATAATAAAGTCAATAAACATAAAAAATATGAGAAAATATGCAAAAATATAAAAATATGCAAAGGGGGGTGCCAATAGTAAATTGGGGGTATGGGAAGTAAAACAACAGGCCCAAGGCGAGCCAGGCCCAAGCCAACCTTCGTCCCTATCCTCCAGCCAAACGTTTGCGCGCATTTTTTGCTTCAATCTGTAATTCTCTATTCTTTGCACAAAAACAAAAATTTGCAACATAAAAAATGTAGCTTGGAATCTCACGGTTCCAATGATATAAAAAACATAATCTAACTCTCAAGGATCATGGAGAATTTCTGTAGCCCTAATTTCTGACCTAATTTTTTCATGAACTTCAAGCTTCAAATTCTCACTACTCAGTTAATATAAATGACAACTATGCATATGTACATCTTCAGCAAGTTAAGGACTACATTTTTGCTTCACAAATCAAAGCTTGAAGATTCCTAAATAGAGAGATAGAGTTTTGAAAAATACCTTGTTCAGCTGAGTTTGGATATGGCAATATGGGGACTTTGAGTGAGGCAAGAGGATCGTGTGAGCTTCCTTGAAGTTCCCTCAAGCTATTCCAATGCTTGCCTTGCCTTGAGGATGCTTGAAACTCCCTGCATGAGTCAACCTGCAACCTTCCAAAATGAAAATGGTGATGTCTGAAATAGGGCATACAGAACCAAGACAAGGGCTTGGATAGTTTGGATATGATGTATGGAAGGTGTTTGAAGTGTTGAAACAAGAAACGCACGAGCCAATATTGAGTTGGCAAGAGTTTTGCACAAGCTGCCCTGTTTGGGAAGAAAAATGTGTTTTCTGAGTTTAAGAGTGTTTTAGATGTTGTGAATTCTTGTATTTGCTTGCAACACGTTTGTGACATTGTTTTGAATGAGGCCAAGTTCACCCTTTATCAGATGTACAAGTTCTCTTCACTTTTGCCACTTTTCTTGCTTTTGAAGAAAGTTGAAATGACTTAAGCCAAAATGATGTACTTGCTTGCTTGCTAGCTGCAGAGGGTTGGTATGCTTTGCCTGTGATCTATGGAAAATTCCTTTACTCAAGGAACAAGTCCAAGGCTCAAGGCTGATAAAGTTTGCAAAAGCTTGCTTTATCAAAATGGCAATGTGCCCTTTATGCCATTTATGGATTAATCTTTTTTACAATGCTCCAAAGGTGAAAACAAAGGCTTTAACTACTGAGTTAGCATTAAATTATGGAGTGTAGAAGGAGTTAGGACATTTAATACAGGGTACAAGCATGCTAGGATCTGATTTGCAACTTGAAGCATTGTGAAAATGGCTTGCACTAAAGTGACAAAATGCCATTTTCTCTTCTTCGATTCTCCCTAACCACAAATGATCTTGGAGAGTTCTTGGAAATTTTGGAAAGCTTGAAACATTCTATAAAATATATCTTTTAAATGAAATTTGAGATAACTCTTGGAACTAGATGAAAAATTCCCATGAAGTTGGGTCAAAAACCTGCCTAAATTAGGGCAAATTTTCACTAAGTTAAAAAGTTTATGGACCCCTATTCACAAATTCGTATCTTGAGATCCAAGCATCTTTTGGGAAAACTTTGTGAATCAAAGTTGTATATTTCATATAGTACTACAACTTTAATGTTGGAAGTTTGCTTTGAATCAAATTGCATCATGGTGAAAAAGTTGTGAAAAGTTGGGAAAAAATAAGAAAATTTCCATACTTAGAAATTTTCTAAGTTATGAAAAATTTCAAATTAAAACCCTAATTTGCAATTTTAGGTTTCTATGTCAACAAGTTTCACATTTTGACATATCTTGATGAATTATGACCCTTGGCACTTGATTTTGACCAAAAAGTCAAAGTTTGACTTTTCAGTGTACAGTTGACTTTTGATCAGTTGACTGCAAAATTCATCTGTCAATCCTATGCATTTGAGATCTTTCGAACTATGTGATTATGTCAAGATGATTTTATTGAGTCCTTGAAATCATGATTTAACCCAATTGGTCATTGGCTAAGTTAAAAATCAGAAATTTCCCTTTCTCAATCAAAACCCTAATTTTAACCATTTTGCCCTTTTGATGATCTGATCAAATTTCTTGAGTTGTGATCAAAACTTGATCAAATGGTAAATAGGAGTCTAAAATGTTGTTGTGGATCAAGAATTATGAAGTTTGACTGTAAATTGTCCATGGTTGACTTTTACCCCAATACAGCTGATTTTTAGGTCAACTGTCCAATTGACTGGGAAAAAATGTAATTCAAGGCTTGAAACTTGTCATGAGAAATCTAAGGGGTCCAAGATGGTGTATGAAATTCACATGAATCATTGATGGTCCAAAAATCCTTGTGCAAACTCAAACCCTAATTTCAGGTCATCAGTGCAAGATGATGTCTTGAGTTGAGCAAACCCTAATCTTGTCTTGAGTCCCAGAAGTCTTGTGGGGAAAATCTTGATAAATGAGAGGACAAAATTTGGGCTACAACAATATGGAAGAAACTTGATGATGAAGAAAGATTACAAGTCCTCCAGATGAACCCCCCCCCCCCCCCTCATTTCTCATGTATGACTTCAAATGATCATAACTTGGTAAATTTTTATCACCTTGATCCCGCTCTTTTTTCATATTGATCTTGAGGATGTGAAATTTATGCCTTCTTTTATGAGTAAAGTGAGAAAATGTATGGAAGATTCCCTAAGGATACAAAAGATTATAGGTCATTTCATGATTTTTTGCCAACTTCAACAATTAATAACTCTCTCAATTTTTGGATATTTTGAATGGTTCAAGTTTCAAAATGTCATTCAAGAGGTCTATTTCATGCCACCTTTTTTGGTCAAGAGCAAATTCCAAGTGGAAGGCCATGTTTGGATGCAAGAAATTATAGGTCACTTTTGAAGAAAAAATTGAAATATTTCTAAGTATGGAAAGTCAACCTTTTTTCCCTAACTTTGACTCAATGCAACTTTCAGCTCAAGCATCCATTTGATTCCATTCTTTTTCCAATGCAAAGCTTGTAACCTCATATTTATGAAGCATCAAGAATCATGCCTTAAGACCCCTTGAGCTGAGAATGCCATTGGATAGAACTTGGTAACTTGGAACTGAAGTTTCTTCATAAGTCAGAATTTGAAATTCATGTTTTGCCTTTAAACATCAAATTAGAACGCGTTTGTGATCTAAACATGTTTAACCAAGTTGCCAAAGTGGATTAAAGCCTTAAAATGCGAGGATTGGATGAGTTTGGATGGAAATCAGATCACACTTTGCTCGTGCATCAGGTTCACACGATTTCCCTCCAAACTTCATCATTTCACACGCTTGAACATTCCATTTGATTCCCTATAAATAGAGGGTCATCCCCCATTCATTTCCTCAAGCTTTGAGAGCCAAAAACACTCTGTCAAAACCTCACACAAACTTCAAATTTTTGAAATCAGTTTCTGAGATTCCAGCCTGTTCTTCCAAAATTATTTGCACATTCATCTTCCTTAAGCATCATACAAACTCTCCAGCACTTAAACCAAGCAAAACGAGCTTCTTTCTTGAACTTCAAAAAGGTAGAATTCTCCACCATTTGGATCCAAATAAAGCACTAACATGTTCTACTCCTTCTCCTGATTCTAGTGCTTCTTACAATTTTTAAATCCATTGAGAATTGAGAGAGAAATCTCAAATTGATGTTGCTCGCTATTTTCTGGGTTTTTGATTCATATCTTTGTATACTTTATATAAATTTGGTGCGATGGTGGTGATAGGATCGTCTTGAAAAGACGAATCCAATGATACTGGTCTAGGATCCTAATTCTACCATTTGAAACATCTCACAAAATCTCCATTGCAGGGTGGCTGGAGGTTGAAGACGATGACATGTCTCGTCTCAGTCAATGATAGCCTGCCAAACGTTTTAATTCCATTGGTTGTCCTTTTTCTGATTCCTTGCGCATCTTACTAAGGTCCATATCAAGCACAACGCGTCTGGTCCATTGGATTAGCTTACTAACGCGTTTTGACTATGATCTGACGGCCCATATCTTTTTGATTTTATTTTATTTTCTGATTTTATATTTTAATTGATTTAATCTTCAAAAATTCATAACTCTTTTATTTTTTATCCAAAAATTATGAAACAATTCACAAAAATAATTTGAATTATTTCTGATCTCATGAATATTTTTTCATATTTTCATTTTGACAATTGGTATTTTTTATATTTTTTGCATTGTTTGATTTGTTTTAATTACTTTAAAAATACTTTCTGACATTTCTTAATTCTAAAAAAATTCATAAATATCATTTTGCATATTTCTGACTTTCTAAAAATTGTATGGAATTTTATATTGAGGTTTACTATTTTTGATCTATTTTCTACTTGTTTGAACAATTTTAATTAATTTTAAAATAGTTTTTGACTTTTAAAAATTGCCAAAAATTTTATAAATAATATTTGAGTCCTTTTCTGATTTTTTTATGGTCTTACTTAAATTTTCTTGATTAATTTGAATATAGTTGATATTTTTATTTCTTATTTCCATTTTAAAACATTTTTAAAACCTTTTTTATGTATATATTAAATGAAAAAATTATTTTGTAATCATTTCCTGGCTGAACTTGGGTTGAATTTTGATCATAAACTTTGTTAACATCATTGATCCATGGTGTTGAGTCTAACACCATAAAAATGGATGAATGATTTTAATAATAGTTTGATCTAAATTTTATTCAAATATGGTTTGTATATTCTTTCCCACCCCTCTTCATCTTGTCCCTTTCTTATTGCACTAAGTGTTATTGGAGCATGTTCTCTATATCAAGTCTCAAAATAAATGTTGCATAGATTGCTATTGACCGGCCTCAAAATAGGTGTGACTTCTATATAAGTCCACTTACGATTGCTTAACATGGCGCTAAATTTTGTCCTGATTCAAATAAATGATCATTCGTGGCCCAAACCTATGTTTTCAAGCCCAAGTATGTTAATTTGATCCCTTTGATCCAATAACCTTGAGATTCATTGTGTGGAGGCTTTGGTTCTATCAATCCTCTAATGGGTCTACAACACTTATGGTCAACGCGGATTACTTAAATATCATTGATCATTAAATGGTACATTTGAGGATTCCAAATGGATGATATACTTGAAAAAAATCAAATGCAACTTGTTGTGTGGAGGCTTTGGTTCTACCAATCCTCTAATGAGTTCCAAATGCAAGTTTCAAGATGGTCATCCAACTAACCACTAATTAATAAATTGTTTTTACTCTGTGCCCTTTTATTTTTTATGCTTTATGTACCATTTACTTTAAGCATTACATTTCATGTCATTTTTTATTTTGCTCACTTGAGCCTTTTCTTTTCTCTTCTACGACACTTAATAATCAACATGAACAATAAAAATCTTTAATGATACTTGGACTATTTAGATACTATCCTTGGCATTATGGAGCATTGGACTTCTTGGACTTAGGGTTAGAAACCTTTGCCTATATTGGAGACCTTATGATCTTAATTGATATTTTGTCTGGAGTTCTTGAGGTTTACCTCAAGACATTGGGTTGTTTGTTTTTTTTGTTTGCAGGTTATTATGATTACATTCTTTGGTTGTAATCTGGAATTTACCTGTATACAGTCATTACTCTGCCCAATTTTTGTGAAGACTTAATACACTTAAAGTTTGGTTCTCTCAAGAGGTCTAGTATCTTTCATTGTTTGGTTTCAATCCAAATAATGAGAATTATATCTTGACTCATAATGTCAAGTATTGGCTTCTTGTTGGTTAGATGGCTCTTATCCCTAGCTTTTATTTTATGCTTTAGGATAGTCTCTTCTTCTCCTCCCATCTTCTTTAATTTCAAAAATCTTATTCATCCTTTTGAAAACTCTTCTTGTTTTGAAACTTGAACCACTTTCATAATAAACTTGGACTTAGGACCATTCATTTTCAAAACCTTTTCATAAATAAACTTTAATCAATTTAATAATACCTTGACATTTTTTGTGAGAAGACTAAAATTCAATCAATCTCATTTCAAACCATTTTGCCACTTTGGCTTGTTATTTCAAAACCTTTCTCAAAAAATTAGACTCTTGTCAATCCTTGTAGTGATGCAAACAACTACACTTCTACAATATGTAGTGAAGAGAGATATTTTCCACCTGGGTGTTGAGTGAGGCATTATTGATTTTAAAATCCAAGCCATATCCTCCACTCTGAGATGATGCAAATTCTCCTTTCTCATGATTGTGGGTAGTAAGTATGTTTTCCACATGGACAATAACGATGATGTCTTATCTCATAAAATTAACCAACACACTTGTGTTTAAAAATATCTAAAAGAGGAACTATGTGTACCCTGATCCCCTATTGCATGAAAGGTGGTACGTAGGCACTAAAGGTTCGCAACCGCGGCGGGTGCAAAAACCATAAAAATATATTTCTTTTCTCATCTCCACCATCCATTTTTATACAACATTTTATAGACAAAATATACAGATTTTACAAAGAGGTTCCTGCGGAGTACCGTAGATGTTTAGGGTTCTAATACCTTCCCTTTGCATAACCAACCCCCTTACCTTGAATCTTTCCCCCTCTTTTTGGGTTATTCGCTATTTTCTCATTCCTTTGGAAACAATAAAGCCCGGTGGCGATTTTTATTTTGATATGTATAAGTCTAGTCAATCTAATGGCTTAGTCTTAAACATTTCTACCGCTACAGAAAAAATGGTGACTTCACTGGGGACAGATTGACCTCTTGCTGGTCCATCCTTAAGTGGGTTGAACCTATCTTTGTTTATATCTGTATATGTGCTATTGTTTGTTATATATTATATGTTGTATATCTGTTTGTTTGGATTTTCCTGGTTTTCAGGGTGCTTGGTGATTACTTATAAGTCCTATACCCGAACTTGGGCAAACTTTAAGATAGGACGGGCGATATATACATGTTAACTTTGAGTGAGTAATTCCAAAAAAGGAGGCATGAGATCCCCCACTCAGTGGAGGCCCCTTTGATTGTAGTGTCGTTTACCGGTAATCGGGAAGATGTACTGCTTTCGACCTGGGAGCCTGCTGAAACTGAGGACCGTAAAATACCAAACCCATCTTGGCCTTTTAGGTGTAGTGCAGAAGCTATGATGGAGTAATCCGGAAATATTTGTCACGCGATACTATGCTCGGACGAGTTTTTCTTGAGAATATTACTAATTACTGAGTTAATCGGGAAGTTGGTAATTTCCGAAGTAAGGATGTAGACTCTGGGAACCTCTAGAACCTTGTGTTAGTAGGTGATAACTTTTAGACCAACACCTTATGGGTAGTAACTTCGACCTCATGCTTGTGACGTTGAACCTATGAACCCTATATGTGTGATCTTGTGTGTTATTGTTGCATCATGCATCCATGCACTCATAAGCATCTTTTGAAGAAATTTTATTTCAAGAGACTTAAAAGTTGACCATTTGTGAATATCTCAGGTACTTTTTAACCATGGACTCTGGAAAAAGAATGACTGGGAAATACAGTTTCTAGGATCCCAAGATAGATGAGTTGATTAGTATAATTCCCGAGATTGAGTGTGTGATACGGTGGGAGAACTGACTTGAGGTTTCGCGTTTGTTTTCGCAAATGTTTCAGTTTAGCAAGAGTTGCCACCGACTTTTTATTTTATCCTAAGGAAAGGTCAAAAAGTACAGGAAAGACCTTTGAGATGTTTTCTTGTGTTCAGGGAGTAGATTATGAAAAGGGAAGGTGCAAGCACCCTTTTCATACATGGTTATCCATGGGCTCTTAGTTACTTGTTTAGATCACTTGCTTTTGCTTTTCAATTGTTTGAAATGGTGTTTTGTGTGTGGTTTTGGAAGATGTTTTGAAAAGAGGCCATCGTTGTGGAAACCTTTGTAATGATTCTTATATGAATGTATACAAAGATGTATTGTCTTTTTGAAAAGATGTTTCAATGTTTGAAAGTTTGATTTGGGAAAATGTTTTGAAATTGTGTTGTGAAGTGTGTTTGAAAATAGCAAGGATGTTTTGCATGTTTTGATCAAGTAACTAAGAGTTATCTACCCTATTTTACTCAAAGATCTTTCCTATATGTTTTTAACCCTTTTGACAGTATTGTTTTACCATTGCATTTGGTAAACAACCTTGTATTAGGATGTTAAACGGGACAAGTGCGGGTCATCGTATAGACCATGATAGCAATTGTGTTAAGTATCTTTAGCAAATTTTGGAGGGACTTAATCATTTTGTTTAGGCAACCAATATAGCGTCATCGAGGGACTATGATCTTTTGTTTTGTTTTTGTTTTACCAAAGTACTTAACATGCATAACATGGCCCATTTTTAAGGCAACAAGTGGATGAAACCCTAAGGGTGCAAGTGTGCATTGTGTTGTCAATTTTCATGCTTTTTTGTCTTGTATTAGGTCAAGCTATTTGTTTGATTTTTGGATTGTTAGCATACAAACCCTAATCTCTAATCATGGCATAATTGAAAGCGTAAATGCGTAAAATAAATCTACCACTATTACAACATGATTATGGGGAGGGGGATACAATTTTTGAATGGGGAATATTTGACAAGAAATTAAAATCCTAGTTTTACTATTACATCCAAATTGAATCAAATGGCATAAATAACAAATGAATGATATTTAAATAAACAAATTAAATAAATATATAAAATAATATGAATATGCAAAAAAGGTTTTTGTTTATTTTTATGTATGTAAAAATATTTAATGTAAAAAGAAAGGAATAATAAAAAAAAAGATTATTTTTTTTTTATTAAGGGTAAACCCTAATTTTTATGAATGTAAATATATTGACTATATTATTTATATGCAATAAAATAAAATAGTGTATATACAAAAAATAAAATATATTTAGAAAAAGTATTATTTAAGTATAAATAATAATAAAAATAAAAGTATAATATTTTTATGTTTTTATTCTCAAGTATTCATTAAATTAAATAAAAGTATGTATGTATATTTTAATTGTATTAATTATGTAATAAAAATAAAATATATACAAAAATAAAAATATATTTTAGAACAAGTATTATTTTAGTGTGAATAAAATAAAGAATAAAATAAAAGTATAATTTATATATTATTTTTAAGTTTTCAATAAATAAAACATATACTAATTAAAATGTTTTCATGTTAAAAAAAATAAAAATAAAATACAAAATAAATGCAAAAAATTTATTAAAATATTTTTGGGTATTTTTTATATTTGGAAATAATAAAATAAAATCAGAAATGAAAATAAAATACAAAAATATAAAATATAAAGATATTGGGCCAGGGGGATGCATTCAGAAAAAAGGGGGGTGTCAATAGTGAGCCAAGACCAAGCCCAGCCCACCCCACTTCATCTTCAACCTCTGTTCTTCAAAAACGTGTGCGCCTAGATTCAAACACAAACAAGCTGTATACGTGCTCTAATGCAAAAACACATAACATCAAAGTTGTATAGCTTTCCAAGATGAATTCAACCATATAAAAAACTTATCCTAACTCTCAAAGACAAGAGAGAATTTCTCTGGCCCTAAAATCTAACCTAATTTTTTCAGGAAATTCATGGATCAAATTCTCTTAGCATGCTTAACTAAAATGAAAATTGATCATATGTACAGTGTTGTACCCAAAAATTTTCCCTCTCATTTTATCAACATTTCTCATCACAAGGCTCTTTGAACTCAAGATCAAGCTAGGGTTTGCTCTGCTCAAGACATCTCCTTGCACTGATGACCTAAATTAGGGTTTGAGTTTGCACAAGGAGTTTTGGACCTTTAATTCTTAAATTGACTTTCATACTTCATATTGGACTCCTAAGTTTGTCCATACCAAGTTTCAAGCCTTGAATCAAATTTTTGCCCAGTCAATTGGATAATTGACCTAGAAATCAGCCGTATTGGGGAAAAAGTCAATTATGGCCAATTTACAGTCAAACCTCATAAATTTTGACCCACATCAACATTATGAACTCATATGAACCACTTGATCAAGTTTGGACCACATTTCCATAAGAAATTTGATCAGATCACCAAAAGAGCAAAATGGTCATTTTTAGGGTTTTGATTGTACAAAGGCAATTTCTTATTTTTGACCTAGCCAATGGCAAATTAGGTTAAACCATGGACTCAAGGACTCAATGGCATCATCTTGAACTATTCAACAAGTTCAAAATATCTCAATTTCATTGGATTGACAGATGAATTTTTCAGTCAACTGATCAAAATTTGACTGTACACTAAAAAGTCAAACTTTGACTTTTTGGTCAAAATCAAGAGCCAAGGGTCATTTTTCATTAAGATGTGTAAAAATATGAAAATTGTTCATCAAGAAACCCAAAATTGCAAATTAGGGTTTGAAATTGAAATTTTTCATAACTTAGAATTTTTTTAAGTTATGAAATTTTCTTAATTTTTCCTAACTTTGCCCAACATTTTCACAATGATGCAAATGGATTCAAACAAAACCTCTAACATGAAAGTTGTAGTCCTACACAAATTCTACAACTTTGATTCACAAAGTTTTCTCAAAAGAAACTTGGATCTCAAGTTATGATTGTTGGAACAAGGGTCCCTAAAACTTTTACCTTAGTGAAATTTTGCCCTAGTTTAGGAAGGATTTTGACCTATCTTCTTTGCCATTTTTCACATAGTTCCACTTGGAATATCAAGTTGCATTTCAAACATAGATTATAGAGAATGTTGCAAGCTTTCCAAATTACCCAAGAACTCCTCAAACACATTTGTGGTTAGGGAGAATCGAACGCTTGAAGTTGGCAAAAACTCATTTTTCCTCCATGGCATATTCATGTTCACTCAAGTTGCATTTTCAAGTCAGCATGCCTTACACTAGTTTACAGGCCTCTAAACCACTTCACACTCCATAACTAAATGCAAATCCATCAGTCTAAGCTTCTGTTTTGGTCATTTGGACATTGTACACAAAATTAAGCCCTAAGTAGAAAAAGGCACATTTCTATTTTTTGCTTAAGTATGCTTTATGTCAAACCACAATTCTTGAGCATTGGTCCAAGATCTCTTGCAGAAAAACAAATCCACAAATTATAGGGGCCAAGAGCAGAAGTTACAAGGTATTTGATAGCCTGTACAGGCCTGTTCCAATCACTTCCACCTTCTTACTTCAAAAACAAGAAACTTGTCCAAAACCTTAGAATTTGAAAACCAACCAATACCAACTTATGCAAACAGTTTGAACATCTTTCTCACACCGCTTTGAGCTAGAAACATGATTGCTTGAGCCTCTAAACACCCCATAGTCAGAAATCACATTCCTTTGGCAAAATATGGCAGGTTCTGCATCTTGAGTTCCATACCTCATTTGGCTCGTGCGTTTTGCCCCAAGTTGCTTCAAACACCTTCCATTTAACTCACCCAAGCTATCCCAAACCTCAAATACCAACTGTAACTCCGTTTACAGTGTTTGCCATTTTCACTTTGAGCTTGTGCAGGTTGAGTTCTACAGGTTTATTCAAGGACATTCAAGGCAAGCTAGCTATTGGAAAAGGTCAAGTGAAGTCCAAGCAAGCTCCCAGACATCTCAAGCCTTGTTGAAAAGAACTACATTTCCCTACACGAAGTCAGCTGAAACAGGTTTTTGTCCACTTCCTATCTCTCTATTTAGGAACATTTAGCTTTACGTTTGTGAATAAAAAATGTAGTATTCATTGCCATGAAGTTGTACATATGCTCAGTTTTCATTTATATTAAGTGTGCTAAGAGAATTTCATCCATGAACATGCTGAAAAAACTAGGTCAGATTTTAGGGCCAGAGAAATTCTCTCTGGTCTTTGAGAGTTAAGACAAGTTGTTTATATGGTTGGAATCGTCTTGAAATGCTCTACAAGTTTGATGTTGTGTGTTTTTGCAATAGAGCTCGTATATAGGATCTGGTAGTTTGCAGGGACGCACGCGTTTTTTCAAAAGCTAGAGGTTGAAGATGAAGTTTTGGGCTGGGCTTGGCCTGGCTACTTTTGACACCCCCTTTTTTCCTTTTTACACCCCCTGGCCCAATTTCTTGTATTTTTATATTTTTGCATTTTTGTTTTCATTTCTGATTTTGTTTAGATATTTCCAAATCTAAAAAATGCTCAAAAATATTTTCAGAATTTTTTCACATTTATTTTGCATTTTTTACTTTAATTTTTCTAACATAAAAAGCATTTAAATACTTTTATCTTATTTATTTAAACTTGAAAATAATATGTAAATTTTACTTTTATTTTTATTTCTTATTTTTATTCACACTGAAAATATTATTATAAATATAATTTATTTTTGTATATATTTTATTTTATATTATACATATTTAATATAATTAATATACATATATATATATACAAATATACTTTTATTTTATTAAATACTTTAGAATAAAAATATAAAATATTACATTTTTACTTTTATTATTATTTATACTAAAAAATACTTTTTCTAAGTATATTTTATTTTATATATATTAATATATTTTATTGTATATAAATAATATAATGTATTTATTTTCTTAAAGAAAATTAGGGTTTTACCCCTTAACCAAATAAAATAAATCTTTTCTTTATTTCTTTATTTTTTTTACATTAAAAACTTTTACATACATAGTGTGATCGGTGGGAATAGAACTGACTGTTTTTTAGCTGGTTCACGAAATGTCGCGGTAAGCAAGAGTCGCCACCGACTTTTATGTTCTCCAACATGGAAAGGACAAAAGAACAGCAAAATTCCTTCTTTGAGAATGTTTCTCGGTTCGGGAGGTAGATTTATAGAAAGGGAAGGTGTTAGCACCCTTTCTATCCGTGGTTATCCACGGGCTCTTAGGTACTTGCTCTTATGTTTTCAAAAATTTGTTTGCTTTTCAAGTGTGTGTGGGTTTTGAAAAAGTTTCGTTTGAAAAATTTCTAAGTAACTCTTGTATCTGTCCTCAAGAGTGTATGAAAAATTTGTTTGAAAACTTTTAGAAAGTGTCAGTGTGAAAAATTGTTTTGTTTGTTTGAAAGAGCAAGTACCCATGAGAATCTACCTACTCTAAGGAATTAGGCTGCGTAAGAGTCCTTTAGATAGTGCTATCCCACCATTGAGAGGTAAGTAGCACCGTCGTTGGAGTTATTCGGGTCGATTCGATTATCGGGACATGTGTGGTCACCAAAGCAATGGTAGGACATCTTAGTGGTAACCCTAACGTCCTAGATCCTTTTTATCCGAGGCAACCATTTCGAGGCAACTGGATCTTTTAGACAGAAGAGCGACCTCTAAGACACCCTATACTTGACGACCACGTTCGAGGCAACCAGTGAGGCGTACCCTAGAAGTGGCATGTGCTTGTGTGTTGTTTTTCAGTTAAGGTTATCTTGTACATGTTATTTGTGAGCTACGGATTGATTTTATTATCATACAGTCTTGCAGGCATATTAACAGTTAAGAGTCCGGAAAATAAAATGCGGAAAAGGTAAATCTAGCTATTACAAGGCGCAGGTCTATACATCACCAAAAACAAAACAAAAAACCGTTTTGAAAATAAGAATGCGAGAAATAGTAAATAAAGAGATAAACCTAATTAACTATTACATTTCCGGAAGCAGTTACATAAATATAATCAAAATAAATAAATACGCGCGAATAGAAATTTAATCGGGTAAGTCCTTAGGGTTTTGACCCTTTTTTGAGAAAGAATGAGATTGTCCTTTTTTTTTTGCAATTAAGTGAAATTAAACCTAATTTACTAATCAATTAATTAATTAAAAAATGTTTTTGTGTTTTTTTTTTAAGTCTTTAATGAAAATAAAAATAAAAGAAATTAAAAGTCAAAAGAAACCCTAATTCTAAATTGTTTTTATTTATTGTAAAAAAGGTTAAAATTAACTAATTAAACTAATTAATTTGTTAGTATTTTATTTACAAAAGTAATTAATAAAGTGAAATTAATAATTAATAAAAATATTTACAATTTTTATATTATCTGAGTTTATTATGAAAAACAATTAATTTATGAATTAATAATAATAATACTAGTAATTAATAAAAAGAAATTATAAAAGAAAGAAAAAAAAAAGGAAAATAAAAAGAGTAACAAAACCAGGGGGTGTTGGGCCCAAAGGAGGTTTTGTTAGCAGATTTCAAGCCCAATAAGCTTAAGCCTTGGTTGACTTTGGGAATTGCCTGCACGTGCTTTGACTGAAGAATATGGTATTCCTCCTCTCATGGCCTTTGGATGGCTGTTAAAGACACTTGGGACGCTGGATGAGCAAGGTGCATGATGGGCCTATTCTTTGAAGCCTGCACACAATTATGTGAAGAAAAAATATATGGAAATTTTGGGGGACCTGGGATTCGAACCCAGGTCCCAAGGGACAATGCATGTACGCCTTAGCCAGCTGAGCCGTGTGTCTTAATTGAAATAATAATAATAACTGAAAATTATATTAGTAAATCAACGCATGCCCTGAAAAAAAAAATAACGTGCGTTTTGGATTTGAATGGGCCAGTGATGTGAAGACACATCATCGTCTTCTCCAATAGCCCCTGTGTTTCTTTCCTGAGGATTTTGGTTCCGCAACAAAATTCGTTGGCTTCTCCTATACTGAGCTCTAGGCCACGAAAATGTCAGCCAAAGCCATCATCATGTTCGTCTCAATCTCCTGAATTCGTCCATGGCTATGGCTTGCATCAATTATTCCTGTAAAACAAAACCCCAAATTGCAACCCCCAAAACCCTAGGTTCGGGTAGGGAGATCTAGGCTACAACAATGCAATTAAATAATACAGGATGCCTGGAATTTGGATGATGAATACAAATACGCTAAAATTTTAGAGAAAAGGCACATGAATTGGAGGTTGAGACTCCATGTTCAGAGCAAGGTTATAGACCACTTACATGCGTTGTAGGGGGTCTTAGGATGCATTTGTGATCGCCTTAGCTTCAGGGTATGGCATGGAAAAGAACCACGTGCTTGTTTTGATCTGAAAACGCATGTAACACAGTTTTTGATCTCTCACTTTTTTGACAAATTTCAGTTTTTGTTCTGGCCGTTTCAGTGATGCTTAGGTCGTGAATGAGGTTTGTACTGCTTGCATATGTAGGTATGAATGAGAATTAAGTGATATGATGAGCCTTAACCTTGTGCAATTAAGTTTTGGATTTTGTTTGACCACCATTAAAGGACATTCCATCTTTGAAGCAAAACTTGGATTTTATGCTCAAAATGGCCCTAGCACGAATTTGGTAGCTGGCAAATGATACATGAAAGCTATTCAAACCACAAGATACTATTCCATTAATTTTTTTGATTTTATTTGAATTATTATGGATTTAAAATGAATTAAATCAATAAAAATTAAATAAAAATGAAAAATAAATGTTTGATCTTGAAATTAATCATGGGACACGTGGGTGGCATGACAAGGATGAATCAAGTGGAAGAAAGTGGGCCCTTTTGACAAAAATTGAAGTTTCAAGGATAGTTGACTTTTGCACATTCCCAAAAATTTCCCAACTTCTCCAATGCATATCTTGCTCAATTTTGATCATATGGACATGTTCTTTGACATTTTGGAAAGGTCTTGAAGTCCTATAACCAATGCCTTTGGTCCCATGTCATTTTGATTTACCAATCTCAAGTTATGGTCTTTGAGTTAAAGTGCCTTTTTGTTGACTTTTGAAAATGACCTATAATGTTGAAATTGATAACTTTTTGTGAGAGCATTTCTTGGACTTGGAATGTGAATATGAGTTGTAGGAAATGTCCTCCCCTTCAAGATGAGCATTGGATGGGATTTTTCTGATGAACCATGAAAAAGTTATGCCTTGGTCAAGTTACAGTTGACTTTTCAGCTGTCCAAAAATAGAAACTTTTGCATCTTGATGATTTTTGAGCCATTCTTGTGGAATCATGATCAAGACTTGATCAAATGATGATTGTGGCTTCAAAATAAGATGTTGACCAAAAATTTTGACTTTTGACTGCCAAATGACCATTTTACCCCTACAGTTGATTGTGAAGCAGTTAGGGCTTTTGACTGTGCAACTTGATGTTGTGAGCCTTGAAACTTGACATGTAGATGCTTGGCAATGTGTATAGGCCTATGGGACTTGATTGAGCCCTTGAAAACCTCACCTTCCTTGCAAGAAACAAAACCCTAATTTTGACTAGCTTAGGAGGATATTTTACTGTGCAACCCTTGAGTAGACTTGAGCAAATTGAGATGATGCTTGTCAAAACTTTGAAGAATATGGGAGGGAAAATTTTAGGGTACAACACATAGATAAACAAAAACCATTTTTGCATAATTCAAATTATTTGATATATTTATTTATTATGTTTATTTAAATATTGTCCATTTAAATATTTATGCATTGTGAATTCAATTTGGATGTAATAGTAAATTAGGGTTTACATTTCTTGTCAAATACCCCCCATTCAAAGATTGTACCCCCATCCCCATAATCATGTTCTAATAGCTTAGACTTTTAAATTCTCGCACTTTACGCTTTTAATTATGCCATGATTAGAGAATTAGGGTTTGTATGCAAAAATCAAAATCAACAAATAGCTTGACCTAATCAAAGACAAAAATGCATGAAAATCAAACACAATACACACTTGCACCCCTATGGTTACAATCCACTTGTTGCCTTCAAAAAAAATGGGCCATGTTATGCATGTTGGATACTTTGGCAAAACAAAAACAAAACAAAAGATCATAGTCCCTCGATGACGCTATCTTGGTTGCCTAAACAAAAATGATCAAGTCCCTCAAAAATTTGCCAAAAATACTTGACACAATTGCTATCATGGTCTATACGATGACCCGCGCCTGTCCTGTTTAACATCCTAACACAAGGTTTCTCACCAAATGCAATGGTGAAACAACACTGTCAAAAGGGTTAAAAACATATAGGAAAGGTCTTTGAGTAAAATAGTGTAGATAGCTCTTAGTTACTTGATCAAAAGCTTGAAAAACATCCTTGCTATTTTTCAAACACACTTCACAACACAATTCAAAACAATTCAAACAAACTTTCAAACCTTGAAATATCTTTTCAAAAGACCAAAACACCTTTGTATACATTCAAACAAGAATCATTACAAAGGTTGCCACGATGATGGCCTCTTTTCAAAACATCTTTCAAAACCATACACAAAGCACCATTTCGAACAATTGAAAAGCAAAAGCAAGTGATCTAAACAAGTAACTAAAAGCCCATGGATAACCATGGATGAAAAGGGTGCTTGCACCTTCCCTTTTCATAATATACTCCCCGAACCCAAGAAAACATCTCAAAGGTCTTTCCTGTGCTTTTTGACCTTTCCTTAGGATAAAATAAATAGTCAATGGGGACTCATGCTAAATCGAAACATTTGCAAACATAAAACGCAAAATCCCAAGTCAGTTCTCCCACCGTATCACAGAACTGGCGACTCTGGTGGGGAAATTTATCTAAAAGTGGAGTAACCTTAGGGTTTAGATCACATTTACATGCTTATCTTGTTTGCTTTGATTGCTTTACATTTGGTTCTCTTGTTTTGGTTTGAATCTTCCACCCGGATTTGGGAAAACATTCATAGGTAAATAGCAATATGTTGTGGAAACTGTGCGGGGTATATCGACATGGTTGAAGCAATAGCTATATTAGTGCGACTTATTTGTGGGTACCGGTAGCCTTTGAGTCAATCAAAGAGAATACTGGGCCGCTGAGTGATGTCATGAAGCACTAATGAACTCTTAGAACCTTACTTGACCATCTTGGCCTTTATTAGGGGTAGTGAGATGACCGGCTTTGGTGCAGTCCGAAGTTGGTAGATACTCGATACTACACTCGTTGAGGGTTGTTTTCTGTGAATATTTCAGTCGCCAGTTAAGTGGCTAAACTGAAACAATGAACACATAAAATAATCCAATGATATTGAGCTCCTTAGAACCCGGTTACTATTTATAGGACAGGTTGAGCCAACTAACTTCAAGAGGGTACTTACCTATGAAACACCATGCAAGCCTGAAACTAGGATCTTGTGTGACTTATTTGTACATATGCCTGTGCATACATCATGAACATCATAAAGCATCATATGCATCCACTAACCATTTCAAGGGTTTGGATATTCATCTTTGTTCTTGTTTTGTAGGTCATGGAATCTCTTCGCAGGAATACCATCCAAGTCAACCTTGTGAGAATCCCTCCTCAACTCAAGGAGCTTACTTCCAAGATTCCAAAGAATTCTCTCTTCAGTGAAAGACATGGTAGACTTCTCAACTTAGTCAACTCCAACATTGAAGAAGACATGGTGAAAGTTCTCTTCCAGTTCTTTGACCCCCTACACCATTGTTTCACATTACTTGATTACAAACTAGTACCTACTTTGGAGGAATTTTATCAACTCCTGAGGATTCCTATTCTCCATCAACTACCCTACAACGGTACGGAAAGAGAGCCAAAGCCTGAAGATGTTACTCAAGCCTTACACTTGCAACCATTTGATATCAACGGTCATTGGGAAACCAGAAGTGGTGTCAAGGGTTTCTTGGCAAAGTTTCTATTTGAGAAGGCACAAGACTGCTGGAATTCTCTAGATCTACAAGCCTTTGAGGAGATTGTAGCACTACTCATCTATGGATTGGTCTTGTTCCCAAACCCTGATCAGCTTATAGATGTGAATGCTGTCAAGATTTTCATATCCCGGAATCTTGTGCCTACATTTCTTGGGGACATACTACACTCATTTTACACACGGACAATGAGGAAAAGAGGTGTTCTCATGTGATGTACTCCTCTTCTAGCAAGGTGGTTTATTTCTCACCTTCCCCAATCAGTTTTGAAGAATAAGCAGGGTTTAAGGTGGTCACAAAGGTTGATGACCCTCACATATTCTGATGTTCATTAGTGTTCTCGGTCCAGAGAAACTTTCATCATCATTGATCATTGTGGAGAGTTCCCTAATGTCCCACTACTTGGCATTAGGGGAGGCATTACCTACAACCCCTGTTTAGCTCTAAGGCAGTTTGGATATGCCCGGAGAGATGGTCCTCATGATATGCTGATTCCTGACTTGGTTTTTGACTTCGACAGCGACGCTCAAGGACTTCGACAAAGGTTTATCAGAGCTTGGAGGATGCCCAATAAAGTGGATAGTAAGACACTGGGGCACAAGAATTCCATCCCCCTTGAGCCTTACCTCAAGTGGGTACGAACCCGCGACCAGAGTCTTATGATGCCTTACCCTCACATTCTCCCCGTGATCAAAGAGCTTGTTATGGAAGGAGAGGTTCCATACACCCTCCTACATCCTGACATGCCAACATCATTGGAAGAATTGCAAAAGAGTTGGATACAGCTCAAGGAAGACCGGAATACTTTTGAAGCCAGCTTCTATGCCAGTGAGAAGAAGGTTTTGGAACTTACCCGCCGACTTCACGAAGAGGAGACTCTTAACACTTACATTGCGCCAAAAAGGATGCGCAACATCTTTTTACATTAAGAAGCTTTGTAATATTTTGCCCATGGGGCATTTATGTACTAACAAATTTCTTCTTATTAATATGATGTGCGTTCCTTTTTGTTTGCAACAAATTTGAATTTCTGAATCCTTGAATGCATTACATGAATAACATATCATTCATCATATGCATAAACAGGTCTTCACACCAGGTTTCCTTATCTTTCTGCTGTTTATTTCAGCAAGATGGATTTAGAGCAGACGGTTAAAGATCTACAAGCACAGAATTCGCAATTCCAACAACTCCTCATGACCTTAGCAAAGGGTCAAGAGGATATTAAAGAACTGTTAGAGAAAGAGAAGGAACCAGAAAGGAAGAAAAAGAAAAGAGTTGGGGTAGCCACTATGGGAAGAAAATTTTAGTATCAAGCTCGGAGAGTTCTAGAATTTCCCTCAACGTCTGACAAAGGGGTTGGTAAAGGAAAAGGAGTTGCAATGCCTTCTGAATCTGAAGCTGAAGAAAAAGAAGAGGAAGAGGATGAAGATTACTCCGAGCAGCAATACCCTCTGGTGGATGATAAGTATAAAAATCTTGAGGATCGGTTGGCAGCCATGGAGTTGCAAAGGGTACCTGGGTTAGATTTCGAAGAACTAGGGTTGGTCGTTGGGATCGTCATTCCTCCCAAGTTCAAAGTACCTATATTTGCTAAGTATGACGGTTTGTCCTGTCCAAAGATGCATCTGAGATCCTACGTCAGAAAGATCCAACCTCACTCTTTTGATAAGGATCTTTGGGTCCACTTTTTTCAAGATAGTTTGTCAGGCACGCAATTGGACTGGTTCTATCAACTTGAGAGATCTGATGTCCATAACTGGGAAGATTTGGCTACTGCTTTCTACCGACAATACCAATACAACGCAGATTTAGCGCCTACTCGTACTCAACTACAGAGTATGGGTATGGCCTCTAATGAGGGATTTAAGGAGTATGCCCAAAAGTGGCGGGATTTGGCTGGAAGGGTGCAGCCACCATTGTCGGATAGAGAGCTGGTTGACATGTTTTTAGGGACCCTGTCAGGTCCATTCTTCAATCACTTGATCGGGAGCTCATCTGCAGGGTTCACCAAATTAATTCTGACTGGTGAAAGGGTCGAAGCTGGCATTAAAAGTGGTAAAATTCAGAAGGATGCCTCCGCTTCCATTGCTATTAAGAAGACCTTCCCAGCCAAGAAGGAAGTTTTTTCCGTTCACACCCAGAGAAACCAAGGGAGAACAGAGCGCCGACCAACGGTGGGGGCTGTGATGATCCAAAACTCCTCAGCTGATCAACCTCGCAGCAATCAACCAAGAGCTAATCATCAAAGGGTAGAAAGGCCACAATGGAAATTCACCCGAATCAATATGACACCGACTCAAGTCCTCCTTCATCTGTTAAAGCTGAACCTTACCAACTTGAAAGAAGCACCGAAAAACCCCAATACCTCTTCTCCTTATTATCATTCCAATGCAAAATGTGCATACCACTCGGACAGTGTAGGGCATGATACCAACAACTGTTGGGCTCTTAAAAACAAGATCTAAGATTTGATAGATGCCAAGGAAGTAGAGTTTGATGCTCCCGAAAAACCCAACGTGATATCCGCTCCTAGGCCAAAACATGGTCATAATGTCCATGTAGTTATGGAAGATCTTCATGTTACCGATGTTAATGAATTAATGACTTTGTTACCAATGATTAAAGTGAACCTGTTGAAAGTCGGGATATTCCCAGGCTGTGGAAAAGACTGTTACTTTTGTTCAAACTTGCAAACTGACTGCCCACTGTTGAAATCAGGCATCCAACGCCTGATGGATACCCAAGAGATCCTCTTTCAAAAGACTCATGTTGCTACTTTCACTCATGTTACTCTTGTTACCCTTGTTACTTCAATCAATGACATTGCTATAATAACCATCTCCGATAATATTTCCAAGACCTGCAAAAGGCCTATTAAGATTTCGCCTGATGCTAAGTTTGTACCACTAAAAATTACCATGTCGGGGCCTATCCCATATAAATCTAACAAGACGATACCATGGAATTACGGAGGAGAGATCTTCTACCATGGTATCAAGCAGATCGAATCAGCCGAAGATAATTCCGAGGAAGAAACCCCTGATGTAGGGAATATTGCGGGAACGAGCAAGATAACTCGTAGCGGAAGGATCTTCTCTCCGGAGATTGCTCCTTCATGGGCAGTCTTCGGACCCTCAAGAGTTTTTGTGCCTGTCAAGCCATATGTGCAAAGTCCGGTAATGGAAGAAATTGACGCTCCCGAGGCTAGACCCTCTGTTGTTACTACCGATAAAGGTAAGGGGATCCAAGAAGAGCCTGTCAGGATGAAGGATCAGATTGTGGTTATCCCCGAGACCACCCAAAAAGAGATGGAAGAAATATTAAAGATAATCAAGAAGAGCGACTATGATGTCGTAGAGCAGCTGGGGAAAACCCCTTCCAAATCTCCATGTTGGCTCTCTTACTCTGCTCTGAGGCTCATGCCAAATCCTTGAGCAAATTTCTGAAGACGGCACACGTGCCTCAAGAAACTTTTGTGGACCTGTTTCAAGAGTGCGTGGCTAGCCTTACATCCGATAATGGTCTTGGCTTTTCTGATGCTGATTTGACGTCTAAGGGAAGAAAGCATAACGATGTGCTGCATGTCTCGGTAGAGTGCAGAGGGACCACGCTTGCTCATGTTCTGGTGGATATCGGTTCATCTTTAAATGTTCTACCAAAGAAGGCATTGGACAGATTGGACTGTGAAGGTTTGACCCTAAAGCCCAGTAACATCATTGTTAGATCCTTCGACGGTTCTAAGAGGATGGTTCACGTAGAAGTGGACATTCCAATCAAAGTGGGTACAGAAATTTTCAACTCTACTTTTTATGTGATGGACATCCGTCCTTCATATTCATGCTTGTTGGGAAGGCCATGGATCCATAACTCTGGGGCAGTCACTTCTTCTCTACACCAAAAGCTAAAGTATCTGGTCCAGGGTAAGATCATAATTGTTCACGGTGAGGAGGAGTATATGATAAGTCACCTTAACTCTTTCCGTTATGTGGAGTTAGATGGAGAATTCATAGAAACACCTTTCCAACACTTTGAAGAAGTTTCTCCTGAAGTCGCAGTAGCAAAGACAATGACTGATGTGCCTATCATTTCCAAGCCTGTGTCTCGGATGGAATCCCTTAAAGATGTGGAGGCTGTAATCAAAGAAAGAAGAAGTACAGTGTGGGGGCAACTGCCAGACTTTCCTCACAAGATGGACAAGTTCGGATTGGGTTTCACTGCCGCTGGCCAGAAAGTTGTGCGTCGCTCCCGGGCTGGAGGACCACCCTTAAAAATCACTCACCATGGAATTCATGCCTTAGAAGATGATGATGAAGAAGACAACTTTGAAGATTGGATCTTTCCAACCGTGGAAGGAGGATTAAGCAACTGGGAGGAGAAAGACTTTGTTCCCATTACTTTCATCAATCAGTAATTTATCTTTGAACATTTCCTGTTTGGTCTGTAATAATTAAACAATTCGTACACTCTTTTCACCTTATGCCTTACCCGGGGCATATAGGTCCATCTGTAAGGGTTTTGATTCTTCATTTTCATATGCCATTTTTAATGAATCATGGACGTTTTCATCTATAAACTGTTGTGTTCATTTTCTTTCCTTTTACATTTTATTTTGTTTAAGGATGGCTATCCCTTACACACACCCACACTCACAAAATGCAGGTACCCATCCACTCTGGACTCCATCGGTGACTATTATGCTTTGGCCTTCGGTAACTCTGAAGATTTGGTCAATCATGCCGAGTACGAAGGTGATGAAGACTGTGAAGTTCCCGGAGAGTTAGCTAGACTTTTGCAACAAGAAAAGAGGGTTATTCTGTCCCATGAAGAGTTGTTGGAGACTATCAATTTGGGAACAGAGGAAGACAAGAAATAAGTTAAAGTGGGTGCCAACCTGGAGCCAAACGTCAAAGAGCGCTTAGTGCAGTTGTTGAATGAATATGTTGAGATCTTTGCTTGGTACTATGAATACATGTCGGGACTGGATACAGATATTTTGGTTCACCATTTCCCTACAAGTGAAGATTGTCCACCAATCAAACAGAAAGTCCACCGAATGAGGCCTGACATGTCTGAAAAGATTAAAGCTGAAGTGATGAAGCAGTTCAATGCTGGTTTTCTGGCTGTTACTTCCTATCCACAATGGGTTGCTAACATTGTGCCCGTGCCTAAGAAGGACGACAAAGTCAGAATGTGTGTGGACTACAGAGACTTAAACAGGGCTAGCCCTAGAGATGATTTTCCACTACCACACATTGACATCACGGTTGACAACACAACTCAACACAAGGTATTTTCCTTCATGGATTGATTCTCGGGATACAACCAGATCAAAATGGCCCCCGAAGACATGGAGAAGACTACTTTTGTTACGCAGTGGGGTACCTTCTGCTATAAAGTGATTCCATTCGAACTGAAGAATGTCAGGGAAACCTATCAGCGAGCCATGGTAGCTTTGTTTCATGACATGATACATCATGAAATCAAAGTCTATGTAGACAACATGATAGCCCATTCACAAATAGAAGAAGAACACCTTGACCATCTGTAGAAGCTGCTTGTCAGGTTAAAGGAATATAAGCTCATACTGAACCCTAGCAAGTGCACTTTCGGAGTTAGGTCTAGTAAACTTTTGGGATTCATCGTCAATAACAAAGGCATTGAGGTTGATCCTGCTAAAGTCAAAGTTATACAAGAAATGCCTTCCCCCTGCACTGAAAAGGAGGTTAGAGGTTTCTTGGGATGCTTAAACTATATTGCAAGGTTCATCTCTCACCTAACATCTACCTGTGAGCCAATCTTCAAGTTGTTGAAGAAAGATCAGGTGGTTGAATGGAACGATGATTGTCAAGTTGCTTTTGATAAGATCAAGGAGTATTTGCTGGAACCTCCTATCTTGATGCCACCCATCGAAGGAAGACCTTTAATCATGTATCTGACTGTTTAGGAAAACTCAATGGGGTGCGTACTGGGCCAACATGACGAGTCTGGACGAAAAGAGCATGTCATTTATTACCTTAGCAAAAAGTTTATCGACTGTGAGACTCGCTACTCACTGCTTGAGAAAACTTGTTGCGCTTTGGTATGGGCTGCTCGCCGACTAAGGCAATATATGTTGACACATACCACTTTGCTGATTTCCAAGATGGATCCGATCAAGTACATCTTCGAGAAGCCTGCTTTATCCAGAAGAATCGCTAGATGGCAGATGATCCTGACTGAATATGATATCCAGTACACAACCCAAAAAGCTATAAAGGGGAGTGTACTAGCTGACCATCTAGCTCATCAAGCCGTCGAAGATTACCAATCTATGAGGTTCGATTTCCCTGACGAGGACATTATGACATTGGACAACATTAAAGGTAACGGGCCGTATGACAGACCTGAACAAGGATCCCGATTGACCCTGTACTTTGATGGTGCTTCAAATGTACTTCACAACGGTATCGGCGCGGTACTTATTTCTCCAGAAGGTTGTCATACGCCTTTCACTGCTAGACTCTACTTCAGCTGCACCAACAACATGGTCGAGTATGAAGCTTGTATCTTTGGTCTCAAGGCTGCAATTGACTTGGGAATCAAATCTCTGATTGTGTTTGGGGACTCAGCTTTGGTTATCAGTCAAATCAAAGGAGAATGGGACACTAAACATCCTAATCTTATCCCATACAAAGATCATGTCTTGACATTGTTGCCTCATTTCGAGCGGATTACCTTTGAGCACTTCCCGCGAGAAGAAAATCAGCTAGCAGATGCTCTGGCTACAATGTCTTCCATGTTTAAACTCAACTGGGATAATGAGGCTCCCCAAATCACCATCGAGCGAATGGACGAACCTGCGCACTGTCATGAGATTAATACCGAAGAAGTAGTGGAACAACCCTGGTTTCATGAAATCAAAAGGTATCTCCAGACTCGAGAATACCCTGAAGGAGCTTCAGTCAATGACAAAAAGTTCTTAAGGAGATTTGCGGCCAAGTTCTTCCTGAGCAATGGTATCTTATATAAGCGCAGCCATGATTGTATTTTACTTCGTTGTATGGACAAGGTTGAAGCTGAGTTGATCATGACTGAAATACATAGCGGCACATTTGGCATCCACTTAAGCGGGCATACGATGGCTAAGAAGATCCTAAGGGCAGGCTACTACTTGTCTACCTTGGAAGCTGATTGTCATCAATATTCCCGTACTTGTCATAAATGCCAAGTTTATGCTGACAAGGTACATATTCCTCCAGTCCCTCTCAATGTTCTAACAGTTCCTTGGCCATTCGCAATGTGGGGAATCAACATGATTGGAGAGATCAAGCCTACGGCATCCAATGGACATTGCTTCATCTTGGTGGCTATTTATTATTTTACAAAGTGGGTCGAAGCAGCTTCCTTCGCCTCCGTTACAAAGAATGTGGTTTCTCGCTTCATCAAGCAGAACCTCATTTGCCGATACGGTATCCCCAACAGGATCATCACGGACAACGGTACAAATTTGAACAACACTGTGATCACCGCTCTGTGCGAGCAGTTCAAGATTCAACATCACAATTCATCTCCTTATCGGCCAAACATGAACGGTGTTGTTAAAGCTGCGAACAAGAATATCAAGAAGATCATTCAAAAGATGACAGTCACATACAAGGACTGGCATGAGATGTTACCGTTTGCTCTGCACGGATATCGTACCACGGCGCGTACTTCAACTGGGGAAACCCCCTTTTCTTTGGTATATGGCATGGAGGTTGTTTTACCTATGGAAGTTCAGATTCCTTCCTTAAGGATTATGAAGGATCTTGGTTTAAATGAAGACGATTGGATTCATACCCGGATTGATCAACTTAACTTGATCGACGAGAAAAGACTTATTGTTGTTTGTCATGGTCAGACGTATCAAAAACGGATGATCAAGGCTTTCAACAAGAAAGTTAGGCGTCAGGTATATCAAGTCGGAGATCTTGTAATCAAGCGGATCATCTTGCCGCAAAGTGATCCCAGGGGCAAGTGGACTCCTACTTACGAAGGACCATTTGTGATAAAGAACATCTTTTCTGGTGGGGCAATGATTCTGACCACCATGGACGATGACGACCTGCCACACCCTGTGAACGCAGACATAGTCAAAAGATACTGCGCATAAATGACCCGACAAGTTGAAAACCCAAAAGGGCGACTTGGGCAAAAATGGGCGTCCCGGTGAATCGAAAACCCGAAAGGGCGATTCAGGTAAAAATTAGGGATAAAAAAAAATTTGTACACCCGGCAAGTTGAAAACCCGAAAGGGATACTTGGGCGAAAAAGGGTTTCCCGGTGGATCGAAAACCCGAAAGGGAGGTCTAGGCAAAAGTTAGGGAATTAAAGCGTATGACTATGTCTCATCGGATCACTTTAAGGACAATCTCTTTACGACCAATACTCCAAGCTTCTGATCAATCCAATCATCTGCGGACGAAGCAACGACTGGACAAGATACTCAGAGTTGTGAAGGCTATAGCAGAATGGGAACCCCATGGAATTGTTACACATAGCCATCTTTCTTTATATAAAATTTTTCTCAATTTTTCGACAACGTTCTCTTACTAGGATGTATGTCTCCTTTGTACAAAGATACTTACAAAAGTTAATACAAAGATGCTTCAAAGTGCAGAAATTTGCTTTCCTTTCCTTTCTTTGTTACACTTATGTTTTATTTGAAAACGTCCAATGGTTTGTTAAATAGGCATATGCATTTGAATATAATCACTGCTTACAAATAAAACAAAATAAGAAAGGATAATTACTGATAGGTCGAAAGTATAGGGAAACGTATTTAGGCTATTCCAGAAGAAACCCCCTATAGTATGTCATTCAGATCCTCAACAGAGCTAAAACCCTGAAATGCATATCCCCAACGGAGCTAATCAGCTTACATGCACATCCATTACATTCATATATCATGAACGTTTATAGAACATATTTTATTGCATCATACATGGCATGCAACATAACTTTGTGTTCTAGCTAACATTTTACCCTTTCAGGATAAGATTAAAAAGCTATCTTTAACAAATATTCAAAGATCTCAGATACAGTATGGATACACCCCAAACACAGCGGTCATTCTACTACTCATTCAGACTTCAGCAATCAGATACAGATTAATGATGCTCCAGACACGGAAGCCATTCTATTTCTCATTCAGATTCAACTATCAACTTCAAGTTCAGATGCACTCTAGACTCGGAAGTCATTATGTCACTTGTCCGGATCCCAGTTACAGTATGGATACACACCAGACACGGAAGTCATTCTGCTACTCATACAGATCTCAACTTCAGATACAGTCCAGATACGCTCCAGACACGGTTGCCATTATGTCACTCATTCGGAATTTATCCCCAGCACATAGATGCTCCAAACACAGATGTCTCTCTGTCGCCCATTCAGAATTCGGATATAATATAGATACACTCCAGACACGGAATTCATTCTGATATTCATTCAAGAATCAAATACAGTTACAACTCGGATACGCTCTAGACACGGACGCCACTCCCTTGCTCATACGAATCCAATCTCCAGATACAATTCAGATACGTTCCAAATACGGATACCATTCTGATGTTCATTCTACTGATTTTCAGCAAACAAGTTTTGGATGGCATCTATAAGCCCATCTCCAGCAAGATTCTACCATCTCCAAATGGCATCTTTAAGCCCATTCCCTCGGCTACACTTTGACGAGTGCAAATTTACGGGCACTCTAGTGTCCAATCCTCTTTTACCTTCGAGTCACAAAAGGCAAACTTGCCAATCTAACTCTTCAAGTTCAAGAAGATTGAACAGGGGAAACTGTTGTACCCCAAAATTTGCCCTCTCATTTTATCAACATTTCTCATCACAAGGCTCTTTGAACTCAAGATCAAGCTAGGGTTTGCTCTGCTCAAGACATCTCCTTGCACTGATGACCTAAATTAGGGTTTGAGTTTGCACGAGGATTTTTGGACCTTCAATGCTCAAATTGACTTTCATACTTCATATTTGACTCCTAAGTTTGTCCATACCAAGTGTTTTACCCCAAAATTTGCCCTCCCATATTCTTCAAAAGTTTTGACAAGCATCACCTCAAATGGTTCAAGGCTACTCCAAGGATTGCACAGTCAACCATCCTCCTAAGCCAGTCAAAATTAGGGTTTTGGTTCCTTCAAGGAAGTTGAGGTTTTCAATGGTCCAATCAAGTCCCATATGCCTATAAACATTGTCAAGCATTCATATGTCAAGTTTCAAGACTCACAGCATCAAGTTGCACAGTCAAAAGCCCTAATTGCTTCACAGTCAACTGCAGGGGCAAAATGGCCATTTGGCAGTCAAAAGTCAAAAAAATTTGTCAACATCTTATTTTGAAGCCACAATCATCATTTGGTCAAATCTTGACCATGATTTCACAAGAATGGCTCAAAAATCATCAAGGTGTCAAAAGTTTCTATTTTTGGACAGTTGAAAAGTCAACTGTAACTTGACCAAGGCATAACTTTTTCATGGTTCATCAGAAAAATCCCATCTAATTCTCATCTTGAATGGGAAGACATTTCCTACCACTCATCTTCACATTCCAATTCCAAAAAATGCTCTCACAAAAAGTTATCAATTTCAACATTATAGGTCATTTTCAAAAGTCAACAAAAAGGCACTTTAAGTCAAAGACCACAACTTGAGATTGGTAAATCAAAATGACATGGGACCAAAGACAATGGTTAGAGGACTTCAAGACCTTTCCAAAATGTCCAAGAACATGTTCATAGCTTCAAAATTGAGCAAGATATGCATTGGAGAAGTTGGGAAATTTTTGTGAAAATGGCCAAAGTCAATTATCCTTGAAACTTCATTTTTGACAAAAGGGGCCCACTTTTTCCACTTGTTTCAGCTTGGCCATGCTTCCCACGTGTCCCACAATTTATTTCAAGATTTAAAATTAATTTTTCCATTTTTATTTAATTTTATTTGATTTAATTCATTTTAAATCTTTTAAAATCAAATAAAAATCAAAGAAATTAATGGAGGGATATATTTTGTGATGATTAGCTTTGATACACCTTAAAACACATTCCAAATTTGTGCAAGGGCCTATTCCAAGCAAGAATTCAAATTTGACACAAAAATGGAAAGTTGTTTCAATGGAGTTCATGGCATAATCTCAAACATGAATGCAAAGGCTTAATGACCATTATTCTTATTGATACACTTTACATTACTATATATACAAGCCTTCCCAACCTCATTCAAAAAATAGTGTGTGCAGAAACGGCCAAGAGCAAAACCAAAAATTATTCAAAAAGTGAGAGTTCTAAAACATAGTTGCTAGCATCTTCAGATCAAAACAAGCACGTGGTTCTATTCCTTGCCACACCCTGAAGCTAAAGCAACCTTTGCCAAGTCCTGAGGCTCATACCGCGCTGTAAGTTCTTCCCAGGTCCCTTATAATTTCCATATTATTTTCTTCAACGTTTTCCTGTGCAGATTCCAATATGAGGTGCATCATAAGTCCCACTTCCCAGCGCTGCCATATGTCATCAACGCAGATCCAAAGGACAAAAAGTGTAGCACACCATGGTCTGGAGTCAAGCACGCTGCAGGCGACCATGAAAGTCAAACGTGGCTTAGATTTCAGTGGGCTTGGATTGCTTCAATAAACCTCCTATTTGGCCCACACCCCCTTGGTTTTACTTCGTTTTATTTTTTTTGTTTTGTCATTTTCTCTTATTTTTAATTGCTAACCCTTTAATTATTTTTATTATTAACAATTAACTTAATTAGCACATTTTCATAAAAAAACCAAAAAATAGAATTAACATTATTATCATTATTATTATTTTATTTTGTAAATAAACATTAATTGAAAAAGTTTAATTAGGCAATTTTGACTTTTCTTTTAATAATTAAAATAATTTAGAATTAGGTTGACTTAATTTTGTTTCTTTTTATTTTATTTCATAAAAAACATAAAAAACACAAAAATATATTTTCTTTTAATTAATTAGTTTAATTATTTAATTAATTGCATTTAATTGACAAAAAGACAAAAAAAATCATTTTCTTTTCTAAAAAAAGGGTCAACACCCTTGGACATTCCCGATTAACTTGTTCGCGCGCATTTAATTTGTTCGATTATTATGTAATTGCTCCGGACATGTAATAGTAAATAGGACTCTTTACTGTTTTTATTTACTTTCCGCATTTTTACCTAAAACGGGTCTTTGTAATTTTTGGCGATGTATAGACCCGCGCCTTGTAATAGCGTAGGATTTACGTTTCCGCAATTTACTTTCCGCACCCCCTTAACTGTTAACTTGTATGAAAGAATGCATGCTAATTAAAAACAAGCGTAGCTCACCATGCCATGGTCCAAGATAAACATAACATGAAAATAACACACCAATTTACACAGCCTAATTCCTTAGGGTAGGTAGATGACTCATAGATACTTGCTCTAAAAAACAAATCAAAACTCTTTTCACACCGACACTTTCAAAAAGCTTTCAAAACAATTTTTCAAACACTCTTGAGGACTGATACAAGAGTCATTCTGAAATCTTTAAACGAAACTTTTTCAAACCCACTCACCTTTTGAAAAGCAAACACTTTTGAAAACACAAAGAGCAAGTACCTAAGAGCCTGTGGATAACCACGGATAGAAAGGGTGCTAACACCTTCCCTTTCTATAAATCTACCTCCTGAACCGAGAAACATTCTCAATAAGGAATTTTGTTGTGCTTTTGTCCTTTCCATGTTGGAGAACATAAAAGACGGTGGTGACTCTTGCTTCCGCGACATTTCGCGAAACCAGCTAAAAAACAGTCAGTTCTATTTCCACCGATCACACCAAGTTTCAAGCCTTGAATCAAATTTTTGACCAGTCAATTGGACAGTTGACCTAGAAATTAGCTGTATTGGGGAAAAAGTCAACTGTGGCCAATTTATAGTCAAACCTCATGAATTTTGACCCACATCAACATTATGAACTCATATTAACCATTTTATCAATTTTGGACCACAACTCCACAAGAAATTTGATCAGATCACCAAAAGGGCAAAATGGTCATTTTTAGGGTTTTGACTCTACAAAGGCAATTTCTGATTTTTGACCTAGCCAATGGCAAATTGGGTTCAACCATGGACTCAAGGACTCAATGGCATCATCTTGACCTATTCAACAAGTTCAAAAGATCTCAATTGCATTGGATTGATAGATGAATTTTCCAGTCAACTGATCAAAATTTGACTGTACACTGAAAAGTCAAACTTTGAATTTTTAGTCAAAATCAAGAGCCAAGGTTCATTTTTCATCAAGATGTGTCAAAATATGAAAATTGTTCATCAAGAAACCCAAAATTGCAAATTAGGGTTTGAAATTGAAAATTTTCATAACTTAGAATTTTTCTAAGTTATGAAATTTTCTTAATTTTTCCTAACTTTGCCCAACATTTTCACCATGATGCAAATGGATTCAAACAAAACCTCCAACATGAAAGTTGTATTACTCCACAAAGTCTACAACTTTTATTAACAAAGTTTTCTCAAAAGAAGCTTGGATATCAAGTTATGATTTTTGGAACAAGGGTCCCTAAAACTTTTAACTTAGTGAAATTTTGCCCTAGTTTAGGCAGGATTTTGACCTATCTTCTTGGGAATTTTTCACATAGTTCCACTTGGAATCTCAAGTTGAATTTCAAATATGGATTATATAGCATGTTGCAAGCTTTCCAAATTGTCAAAGAACTCCTCAAACACATTTGTGGTTAGGGAGAACCGAAGGCTTGAAGTTGGCAAAAACTCATTTTTCCTCCATGGCATATTCATGTTCACTCAAGTTGCATTTTCAAGTCAGCATGCCTTACACTAGTTTACAGGCCTCTAAACCACTTCACACTCCATAATTAAATGCAAATCCATCAGTCTAAGCTTTTGTTTTGGTCATTTGGACATTGTACACAAAATTAAGCCCTAAGTAGAAAAAGGCACATTTCAATTTTTGCTTGAGTATGCTTTATGTCAAACCACAATTCTTGAGCATTGGTCCAAGATCTCTTGCAGCAAAACAAATCCACAAATTAGAGGGGCCAAGAGCAGAAGTTACAAGGTATTTGATAGCCTTTACAGGCCTGTTCCAATCACTTCCACATTCTTACTTCAAAAACAAGAAACTTGTCCAAAACCTTAGAATTTGAAAACCAGCCAATACCAACTTATGCAAACAGTTTGAACATCTTTCTCACACCCCTTTGAGCTAGAAACACGATTGCTTGAGCCTCTAAACACCCCATATCCAGAAATCACATTCCTTTGGCAAAACAGGGCAGGTTCTGCAACTTGAGTTCCATAGCTCATTTGGCTCGTGCGTTTTGCCCCAAGTTGCTTCAAACACCTTCCATTCAACTCACCCAAGCTATCCTAAACCTCAAATACCAAATGTAACTCCGTTTACAGTGTTTTCCATTTTCACTTTGAGCTTGTGCAGGTTGAGTTCTACAGGTTGATTCAAGGACATTCAAGGCAAGCTAGCTATTGGAAAAGGTCAAGTGAAGTCCAAGCAAGCTTCCAGACATCTCAAGCCTTGTTGAAAAGCACTACATTTCCCTACACGAAGTCAACTGAAACAGGTTTTTGTCCACTTCCTATCTCTCTATTTAGGAACATTTAGCTTTAGGTTTGTGAATAAAATATGTAGTATTCATTGCCATGAAACTGTACATATGCTCAGTTTTCATTTATATTAAGTGTGCTAAGAGAATTTCATCCATGAACATGCTAAAAAAACTAGGTCAGATTTTAGGGCCAGAGAAATTCTCTGTGGTCTTTGAGAGTTAAGACAAGTTGTTTATATGGTTGGAATCGTCTTGAAATGCTTTACAAGTTTGATGTTGTGTGTTTTTGCAATAGAGCTCGTATACAGGATCTGGTAGTTTGTACAGGGACGCGCGCGTTTTTTCAAAAGCTGGAGGTTGAAGATGAAGTTTTGGGCTGGGCTTGGCCTGGCTACGTTTGACACCCCCTATTTTCCTTTTTGCACCCCCTGGCCCAATTTCTTGTATTTTTATATTTTTGCATTTTTGTTTTCATTTCTGATTTTGTTTATTTATTTCCAAATATAAAAAATGCTCAAAAATATTTTCATAATTTTTTCACATTTATTTTGCATTTTTTACTTTAATTTTTCTAACATAAAAAGCATTTAAATACTTTTATCTTATTTATTTAAACTTGAAAATAATATGTAAATTATACTTTTATTTTTATTTCTTATTTTTTTCACACTGAAAATATTATTATAAATATAATTTATTTTTGTATATATTTTATTTTATATTATACATATTTAATATAACTAATATACATATATATACATATATACTTTTATTTTATTAAATACTTTAGAATAAAAATATAAAATATTATGTTTTTACTTTTATTATTATTTATACTAAAAAATACTTTTTCTAAGTATATTTTATTTTATATATATTAATATATTTTATTGTATATAAATAATATAATGTATTTATTTTCTTAAAGAAAATTAGGGTTTTACCCCTTAACCAAATAAAATAAATCTTTTATTTATTTCTTTATTTTTTTTACATTAAAAACTTTTACATACATAGATAAACAAAAACCTTTTTTGCATAATTCATATTATTTGATATATTTATTTATTTTGTTTATTTAAATATTGTCCATTTAAATATTTATGCATTGTGAATTCAATTTGGATGTAATAGTAAATTAGGGTTTACATTTCTTGTCAAATACACCCCATTCAAAGATTGTACACCCCATCACCATAATCATGTTGTAATAGCTTAGACTTTTAAATTCTCGCACTTTACGCTTTCAATTATGCCATGATTAGAGAATTAGGGTTTGTATGCAAAAATTAAAATTAACAAATAGCTTGACCTAATCAAAGGCAAAAATACATGAAAATCAAACACAATACACACTTGCACCCCTAGGGTTACAATCCACTTGTTGCCTTCAAAAAAAATGGGCCATGTTATGCATGTTGGGTACTTTGGCAAAACAAAAACAAAACAAAAGATCATAGTCCCTCGATGACACTATCTTGGTTGCCTAAACAAAAATGATCAAGTCCCTCAAAAATTTGCCAAAAATACTTGACACAATTGCTATCATGGTCTATACGATGATCCGCGCCTGTCCCGTTTAACATCCTAACACAAGGTTGTTCACCAAATGCAATGGTGAAACAACACTGTCAAAAGGGTTAAAAACATATATGAAAGATCTTTGAGTAAAATATGGTAGATAGCTCTTAGTTACTTGATCAAAAGCTTGTAAAACATCCTTGCTATTTTTCAAACACACTTCACAACACAATTCAAAACATTTCAAACAAACTTTCAAACCTTGAAATATCTTTTCAAAAGACAAAAACACCTTTTTATACATTCAAACAAGAATCATTACAAAGGTTTCCACGACGATGGCCTCTTTTCAAAACATCTTTCAAAACCACACACAAAGCACCATTTCAAACAATTGAAAAGCAAAAGCAAGTGATCTAAACAAGTAACTAAGAGCCCATGGATAACCATCGATGAAAAGGGTGCTTGCACCTTCGCTTTTCATAATCTACTCCCCGAACCCAAGAAAACATCTCAAAGGTCTTTCTTGTGCTTTTTGACCTTTCCTTAGGATAAAATAAAAAGTCGGTGGCGACTCTTGCTAAAGCGAAACATTTGCGAACACAAAACGCAAAATCCCAAGTCAGTTCTCCCACCGTATCACATACAACTTCATGGCTATGAATACTACATTTCTTATTCCCAAACCTAAGTCTAAATGTTCCTAAATAGAGAGATAGGAAGTTGATAAAAACTTGTTTCAGCTGACTTCGTGTATGGCAATGTGGAGCTTTTCAACAAGGCCTGAGATGTTTGGGAGCTTGCTTGAACTTCACTTGACCTTCTCCAATATCTAACTTGCCTTGAATGTGCTTGAACAAGCCTACAGAACTCAACCTGCACAAGCTGAAATTAAAAATGGCAAACCCTGTAAATGGAGTTACAGTTGGTGTTTAAGGGTTGGGATAGCTTGGATAGGTTGTATGGAAGGTGTTTGAACAGGTTTGGGACAAAACGCACGAGCAAATTGTGAGATAGAACTCAAGATGCAGATGCTGCCCTGTTTTGCCAATGAGATGTGATTTTGTGCTATGGGAGGTTTGAAGGCTCAAAGGGTCATGTTTTTGGTTCAATGGGATGTGAGAAAGATGTTTCAAAAGCTTGCACAAGTTAGTTTTAGCTGATGTTCAAGTTCTAGTGTATTGGACAAATTTCTTGGTTATGAAGCAAAGTATGAGAAGTGATGTGAAGTAGGCTTGTACAGGCTATCCATCAGCTTGCACACTTTGCCCTTGTCCCCTCAAGTTTGTGGATCTGATTTGATGCACAAGATCTTGTTTAATGCTCAAGGATTGTGGTTTTGACATAAAGCATACTTTTGCAAAAATGGTAATGTACCTTTTACCATTTAGGGATTAATCTTGTGCGCAATGCTCTAATGACCAAAACAATGCCTTAGACCAATGGATTTATATTTAATTATTGAGTGTGGAATGGTTTTGAGGCCTGTAATCTAGTGCAAAGCAAGCTGATTAGAGATTGCAACTTGTATCACTATGAACATGCCATGGATGAAAAATGAGTTTTTGCCAACTTCAAGCCGTCGATTCTCCCTAACCACAAATGAGTTTGGAGAGTTCTTGGACATTTTGGAAAGATTGCAACATTCTCTACAATCCATCTTTGAAATGAAATTTGAGATTCTAAGTGGAACTATGTGAAAAATGGCCATGAAGATAGGTCAAAATCCTGCCTAAACTAGGGCAAAATTTCACTAAGTTAAAAGTTTTATGGACCCTTATTCCAAAAATCATAACTTGAGATCCAAGCTTCTTTTGGGAAAACCTTATGAATAAAAGTTGTAGACTTTGTGGAGGAATACAACTTTCATGTTGGAAGTTTTGTTTGAATCCAATTGCATCATGGTGAAAATGTTGGGCAAAGTTAGCAAAAATTAAGAAAATTTCATAACTTAGAAAAATTCTAAGTTATGAAATTTTTCAACTTTAAACCTTAATTTGCAAAAATAGGTTTTTTGATGAACAAGTTTCATGTTTTGACACATCTTGATGAAAAATGACCCTTGGCACTTGATTTTGACCAAAAAGTCAAAGTTTGACTTTTCAGTGTACAGTCAAAATTTGATCAGTTGACTGAAAAATTCATCTGTCAATCCAATGCAATTGAGATCTTTTGAACCTTATGAATAAGTCAAGATGATGCCATTGAGTCCTTGAATCCATGCTTGAACCCAATTTTCCATTGGCTAGGTCAAAAATCAAAAATTGCCCTTGTGCAGTCAAAACCCTAAAAATGACCATTTTGCCCTTTTGGTGATCTGATCAAATTTCTTGTGGAGTTATGGTCCAAACTTGATCAAATGGTTCATATGAGTTCATAATGTTGATGTGAGTCAAAAATAATGAGGTTTGACTGTAAATTGGCCACAGTTGACTTTTTCCCCAATACAGCTGATTTCTAGATCAACTGTCTAATTGACTGGGCAAAAATTTGATTCAAGGCTTGAAACTTGGTATGGACAAACTTATGAGTTCAAAATGAAGTTTAAAGGTAACTTTGAGTATTGAAAGTCCAAAAATCTCTGTGCAAACCCAAACCCTAATTTAGGTCATCAGTGTAAGGAGATGTCTTGAGCAGTGCAAAACCATAATCTTGTCTGGAGTTAAAGGAGCCTTATGAGGGGAAATCTTGATAAAATGAGAGGGAAAATTTTGGGGTACAACAAAGTGTTCTGCTAATTTTCAGAAGAATTATGGATCCATCATTCCTCTTATTAAGATTAGGATGAAGGAGGGTATTCTCTCGACATTGGTCCAGTTCTATGATCCGATGTATCATTGCTTTAATTTTCCCGACTATCAGTTGATGCCTACACTGGAGGAGTATTCTTATTTGCTGGATTTACCCGTTAGCAATCGTGTTCCTTTTACTGGTTTTGGAGGGTGAACCAAAACCACATGAGGTTGCTGCTTTGATCCATCTGGGGAAGTCTGAGGTGGAAGCCCATATGACTACTAAGGGAGGGATTAGAGGATTACCGACCCAGTTCTTATTGGAGAAAGCTAGTTACTTTTCCAGGATGAAGAGTAAAGTCGCTTTTGAGGCCATATTTGCTCTACTTGCTTACGGGTTGTTCTTATTTCCTAATGTGGACAAGTTTGTTGACGTTAATGCTATCAGGATCTTCATGATTGGAAACCCAGTTCCTACGTTGTTGGGTGATGCTTATTACTCTATTCATCTTTAGAATTCTTATCATGGAGGGATGATTATCTGTTGTATGCCTTTGTTGTACCGGTGGTTTATCTCTCATATGCCTCAGTCTGATGCTTTCTGGGATGTCAGGAAGGAACCCTGTTGGGCTCACTCGAATATTGATTGGTATCATCGAGCTTACCAGGATATAGAGATTGTTGATAGTTGTGGTAGTTTCCCCAATGTACCTCTTCTTGGTACAATGGGAGGAATTAACTATAACCTTGTTCTTGCACGACGACAGCTCAGTTATCAGATGAGGGATAAACCAAATAGTATTCATTTGAGTGGTTTCTTTTTGAAGGAGGGAGGAGACCATAAGGAAGCTAAGGAGAAGATTGTGAAGGCCTGGCGTCACATTCATAAGAAGAGTAGGAAATACTTGGGACCTAGGGGGCTGTTTCTTTGGAGCCATATCTTTAGTGGGTTCAAGCGACAGCTATTCAGTTGAAGATGTTGTATTCCCGGGAAACACCTATGCCTGATTTGTTTGTGAAGACCACACCTCCTTTATTGGATGATATAGAAGAGCTACAGCTTGCTTTGGTCAGGATGCAGCAGGAAAAGGATGCTTGGAAGAATAAGTGCCAAACTCTAGAGATTTCCTATAGAGCAGACTTGAAGGAGAAAGACGACTTGATTGAGATCCTTGAGAGTCGAGCAGTAGAGACTATGGAGACGCAAGGGGATTTATTTTCTGCTAAGCCTCAGTCAGATGTTGATTACTCACTTCCTGATTTAGGTGATTGGAAGGAGGTTGCCACCAGGTATGCAGAAGAAAACCAGAGGTTGAAGGCTCAAATTTCCAAGCTTATAGGGAAGCCCCAGCATATAGAATGATCTCCGACAGCTTTACTTCTCAGGGTTTTAGACTTTATTTTCATCTTGTACTTGGGATTGTTAAGACTTGTAACCTATTTTGAAGTGATTATAAATAAAAAATTTAAGTATTTCAAATGCATTATTACTTTGATATTTGCAATATGTCTATAAATCTTTAAATCCCTTGAAATATTAAATAAAATAATAAATCATGTGCATTGCATATCATGCATCATATTGCACATATTTCTTGCATTTGTTATGCATATCCAGGTGTCTTACCAAGCTTCTTTACTTCGTTCAACAAGATGACTCACCACTGCAACACTCGGGATAATTTCAGAAGGAAGATGGACAACTTAGAACAAGAGAATCACGAGCTGCGCGAGGAGGTTTCTTCTTTGAAGGCTGGCATGGACAATCTTAATGCTCTGGTGGAATCTCTGGTGGCTGCTCACAATCAGCCACCGAGTGTTCAACCTCAACCGACAAGGGCTACTACTGAAGCTCTGACTGTTCCTGTGTCTACTACTCCAGCTGTTGTTTAGAATCGCATGCCTCAAGGTTATCCATGGGGATTTCCAGAGAACTTTGCGCCTGAAGGTTTCAATCTCGGTCCTCAAGATACTCCAGTTGTTCATACTACTGTTACTCCTGCACCTCATGTGGTGCATGCTGCTCCTACTGCACCTCCTTCGGTGAATACGGTTCCAATTGTTAATGATGATATGTGTCATCCTTTTCCTCCACCAAGTGAAGATATGGGTCTCTATGACATTATGGATGATTTTCAAGAGAAGTTTGACAAAATGCAGAGGGAGATGAAGGCCCTCAGGGGAAAAGAGTTATTTGGGGAGAATGTCAATGAGTTATGCTTGGTCCCGAATTTTAAGATACCTGCAAAGTTTAAGGTCCCGGGGTTTGAGAAGTACAAGGGCAACACTTGCCCTTGTGCTCATATGGTAATGTATGTAAGGAGAATGTCTACCCATACTGATGATCAGTGTCTGCTGATTCACTTTTTTCAGGATAGTCTGACTGATGTTGCGCTAAAGTTGTATATGAGCTTGGACAGCGTCAACATCCATACTTTCAATGACTTGGGAGAAGAATTTATCAGACAATACAAATACAACGTGGACATGGTGCCTGACTATGATCAACTCAGTGCCATGGTTCAAAAAGACAAGGAATCATTCAAAGAATTTGCACAGAGATGGCGTGAGGTGGCCGCCCAAGTGATTACTCCCATGGAAGAGAAGGAGATGACTAAGATTTTCTTGAAGACTCTGGGTGCTTTCTACTATGAAAGGATGGTAGAAAGTGAGCCAAGTGACTTTACTGAAATGGTAGGTATCGGTATCCGTTTAGAAGAGGTTGTAAGAGAGGGCCATTTAACGAAGAGTGAAGGATTTGAGGTGCAAAGAAGCCATCTTATGGGTTTACCAAGAAGAAGGAAGGGGATACAAATGTTGTTATGCAAGAGAGGAAGGCCAATCCTCCTAAAAGAAATTATCAGTGTCATCAGCAAGTCGCCTCAGTTACTCCAGTTGTTGGTGTAGTTCCAACCACCATTTCTTATCAGAGACCATCCCAGCAAGGGAATCAAGGGTATCATTAGATAAGGGAGAGTTATGACCATATTCCTATGAGTTATATAGAATTACTACCGGCATTGATTCAAAAGAAGTTGGGTCAAACCCGACCACCTCCTGCTGTATCGTCACCATTGCCTTGGTATTACAAAGCAGACAAAACATGTGCTTTTCATCAAGGAGCACCAGGGTACAATGTTGAGAATTTATATCCTTTGAAGACTAAGGTGCAGAAATTGGTGAATTCTGGTATTCTATCTTTCAAGGATGTGGGTCCTAATGTGAAAGACAATCCTCTACCCAGGCATGGAGGAGCAAACGCTGTGAATATGGTGGCCGATTGTCCAGACGACTTCTGGTTTTTTGATATTCATCTAGTTAAAGGAGATTTGGTGAAAATGCATGCAGACCTCTGAATTTAGCTACTATATGAATGACCATTCCGGTTGTGCTATTTGCAATACAGACATACAGGGTTGTGACAAGATAAAGGCTTATTTTCAGGAGATAATGGATGAGGGCCTCATCCACATAATCAAGCCTAGGGTAGAGTGTGAAGAGGGGGTTAATATGGTTTCTAGATGTCCTGGAGAGTTCAGAATTTTTGATGTGGAGTATATGAATGAAGACCTTGTGCAATTGCACGCTGCTTTTTTCCACATGGATGGTCAGGAGGAACATCAGTATGGATCTTGTCGAATTTGCTGTCGAGACTCCCGAGGATGTTTAATTGTGAGGAAAGGTGTTCAATTGTTACTAGACAATGGAACCGTCAAGGTTACAGGTCAAAGGGATGATTACCATGAAGTTGATATGATTGAGTTTTGTTTGGCTGAAGAGGAGTCGGATGATGGGTATGCCTCGGTAGATGAGTATTTCTCCTCGGATGAGGATTTGTTTTCCATAGATGACTCAATAATGACTGATTATGTTGAAGAGGGAGTAAAGGTCATTGTACCTTGTTTTAGTGCACCTGCCCATTTTGAAGTCGAGTATCATATCAAGCTGGCTATTACTCCATTGGTGATCAATTTGTCGGGTCTTGTCCCTTACAAGTCATATAAGGTTGTACCCTACAAATATAACGCTACAATCTTAGATGATGGTGTGGAAGTTCCCATCTAGCCAATGCCTGATGTTGGAAATATTGCCGAGACTAGCCGAGTGACCCGCAACGGTTGTGTATTTGCGCCAGTTGTTCTTGGAGATGCTAGCATTGGAAAGAAAATTGCTGAGAATGTTGAACCCAAGAAGGTTACGGGTGAAACTAGTGGAGCTACGTTAGAGAAAGAAGTGGATGATATTTTGAAGATAATCAAGATGAGCGACTACAGAATTGTAGATCAGCTACTGCAAACTCCTTCGAAAATATCTATCTTGGCTTTGTTGATGAACTCCTCTGCTCACAGAGAATCTTTGATGAGGGTACTGGACCAAGCTTTTGTGGAAAGTGACATGCCGGTACACCAATTCAGCAGTGTAGTAGGGAACATTACATCAAGTAATAACCTGAGTTTATGCGATGATAAATTTCCAGATGAAGGAAGGAATCACAACTTGGCCCTCCATATCTCTATGAATTGCAAGAATGATTCAATATCCAATGTGTTGATTGATAATGGATTCGTTTTAAACATTATACCGAGGAGCACGCTTATGAAATTGAAATATCAGGGAACGCCTGTGCGCCCAAGTGGCATTATTGTGAAAGCGTTTGATGGATCAAGGAAATCTGTTATTGGTGAAGTGGACTTGCCTATTCACATAGGCCCACATTTGTTTTAGATTACTTTCCAGGTCATGGATATTGTGTCCGCTTATAGATATTTGCTGGGACGGCCATGGATACATGAGGCAGGGGCTGCACTTCAACTTTACACCAGAAACTGAAGTTTGTATGTGAAGGAAAAGTGGTGATTATAAATGGAGAACATGCATTACTGATATCTCATTTGTCCTCTTTCAGCATTGTGGAAATGAGAATTCTATGGTTTCGCTTAAGGATGCACATGAAGTTGTGCGTAAGGGTCATAGTGAAGTATGGGGACAAATTGTGGATCCACATGTAAACAAGAACAGAGCCGACTTGGGGTTCTCTCTGAAGAATGACAAAGGTAAGAGCATGAAGTTGAAGTATGCTGCAGGAAAGTATCAAGACATCTTTCGTAGCCGGGGTTATCTTCATCCAAATGTCTCTGGGATTAATGCCATTGTGGAAGATGAAGCAGAGCAGGAAATGCCAAATTACGTGACGCATGGAGTTAGGATTCAAAACTGGATCACCATTGATGTTCCCTCTTGCATACATGTTTCAAAGTAATTTGTTTTGTTAATCTTTTTGAAAAGCTTTCACTCTTCCCAAGGTGGAAGTATTAATGTTGTATGGGCTTATCTGTTTGTTGTGACTTTTAAAATCAATAATAAAAGTTGTCTTTGTTTCCCAAATTGTGTCTTTTTTTCTACTTTTTCTTGGAAAATGGTAATCAGAAAAAACTTTTCAAAATAAATAATAACCAAAATTTAATCTACATGATCACTTGTTATATGTGTTAGCTTCTAAAAGCAATCATAAATCATATGTGCAGATTAATTAAAAAATCCGTTGAATACAATGACCCTGCACCCTCTCCCAACTTTGAATGTCCTGTGTATGGGGCTGAAGAAGATGACTATGATGAGATTCCAGAAGAGGTCTTACGATTGCTTGAGCACGAGGAAAATTCCATTCAGCCATATATAGAGCCATTGGAAGTAATCAATTTGGGTTCTGAAGAAGATCCGAAAGAAGTCAAGATTGGAGCATTGCTGCATCCCGATGTGAAGAGCATGTTGATTGAGTTGTTAAAAGAGTATATGGATATTTTTGCTTGGTCTTATCAAGATATGTCTGGTCTAGATATAGATATTGTAGAGCACCGTTTGCCGTTGAAGCCAGAGTGTCCGCCAATAAAGCAGAAGTTGAGAAGAACTCACCCATATATGGTAGTAAAAATCAAAGAGGAAGTTCTAAAGAAGATTAATGCCGGTTTTCTTGTGACGTCAGTGTACCCTCAATGGATTGCCAATATTGTCCCAGTACCGAAGAAAGACGAGAAAGTTTGCATGTGCGTAGATTACAGAGATCTAAATAAATCTAGTCCAAAAGATGATTTTCCATTGCCACACATTGATATGTTAGTGGATAGCACAGCAAAATTCAAAGTATTCTCGTTCATTGACGGATTTTCCGGGTATAATCAAATTAGAATGGCTCTAGAGGACATGGAAAAAACAACGTTCATCACACCCTAGGGAATATTCTGTTATAGAGTGATGCCCTTCGGGTTGAAGAACGCTGGCGCAACGTACTAGAGGGCTATGACAACCGTATTCCATGATCTGATGCACAAGGAAATTGAGGTATATGTTGATGATATGATTTCTAAATCCAAGACTGAAGAAGGGCATGTAGAAGATTTGTTGAAGTTGTTTCAGCATTTGAGGAAGTATCGTCTCTGCTTGAATCAAAATAAATGTACCTTCGGTGTTTGATCAGGGATGTTGTTGGGTTTCATTGTTATCCAGAAAGGGATTGAAGTTACCCTGATAAAGTCAAAGCAATTCAAGAGATGCATGCGCCAAGAACTGAAAAGCAAGTCAGAGGGATCCTCAGGCTTTTGAATTATATTTCCAAATTCATTTCTCACATGACTGCAACATGTGAACCAATCTTTAAGTTGTTAAATAAAGATAAAGGTTGTGTGTGTACGGATGACTGCCAAAGGGAATTTGAAAGTATTAAAGAATATCTGCTTGAACCTCTTATCTTGCTCCATCTTGTTGAAGGAAGACCGTTGATTATGTATCTGACAGTGTTAGATAATTCCATGGGTTGTATTCTGGGACAACAAGATGAAACAGGGAAGAAAGAGTATTCCATGCTGGAAAAAGACATGTTGTGCTCTGGCCTGGGCAGAAAAACGTTTGCGACAGTATATGTTGAATCACGTTGATCTCCAAAATGGATCCAATCAAGTACATTTTTGAAAAGCCTGCTCTTACTGGGAGAATTGCTCGCTGGTAGATGTTTTTATCTGAATATGTCATCGAATACCGCACTCAAAAGGCTATTAAGAGCAGCGAGTTGGCAAATTATCTTGCTCACTAACCAGTTGATGATCATCAGTCTGTGAAGTATGACTTTCCCGATGAGGATGTGATGTTTCTGAAAGTGAAAGATTGTGATGAACCATTGCCTGAGGAAGGTCCTGATCCTGAATCTCGTTGGAGTATGATATTTGATGGGGCTGTGAATGCTTATGGTAAAGGAATTGTTGTTGTGATTGTCACTCCACATGGATCGCACATTCCTTTCACTGCAAGGTTGACATTTGATTGTACAAATAATATGGAAGAATATGAGGCTTGCATCATGGGTCTCGAGGAAGCTATTAATCTCAGAATTAAAATTCTAGATGTGTATGGTGATTCAGCTTTAGTAATAAATCAGATTAAAGGAGAATGGGACACTCGTCACCCCGGTTTAATCGCTTATAAAGATTATGCTAGAAGATTGTTACCCTTCTTTAATAAAGTTGAATTCCATCACATTCCTAGAGATGAAAATCAAATGGCGGATGCTCTGGAAACTCTGGCTTCTATGTATCAAGTGAATACTTGGAATGATATACCTCGAATTTTGGTTCGGCGGCTGGATAGGCCCGCTCATGTGTTTACAACAGAAGAGGTAGCAGATGAGAAACCTTGGTATCATGATATCAAGAATTTTCTCCAAACTCAGGAATACCTGATTGGTGCATCGAATAAAGATAGAAAGACATTGAGAAGATTGGCTGGAAGTTTCTTCCTCAGTGAAAATGTGTTGTATAAGAGAAATCATGACATGATCTTGCTCAGATGCGTGGATAGACACGAAGCCGACATGTTGATGCATGAGGTTCATGAAGGCTCATTTGGAACTCACGCCAATGGACATTTGATGGCTAAAAAGATGCAAAGGGCAGGTTATTATTGGCTGAAAATGGAATTCGATTGTTACAGATTTGCAAAAAAGTGCCATAAATGCCAGATTTATGCCGACAAGATTCATATGCCTCCGACACTTCTCAATGTGACTATTCCCCATGGCCTTTCTCTATGTGGGGTATTGACATGATTGGAATGATAGAACCCAAAGCTTCTAATGGACACCGTTTTATCTTGGTAGCAATTGATTACTTCACCAAGTGGGTGGAAGCTTCTTCATATGCTAATGTTACTAAGCAGGTGGTTGTGTGCTTCATTAAGAATAATCTTATATGTCGGTATGGTGTGCCGAGCAGAATTATCACTGACAATGGCTCGAATCTGAACAACAAGATGATAATAGAACTGTGTGAAGAATTCAAGATTATCCATCATAATTCATCTCTGTACAGGCCAAAGATGAATGGGGTTGTTGAAGCTGCTAATAAGAATATCAAGAAGATTATCCAGAAAATGGTTGTTACTTATAAGGATTGGCATGAAATGCTCCCTTTCGCTCTGCATGGATATCGAACATCTGTCTGCACTTCAACAGGAGAAACCTCGTTCTCCCTTGTGTATGGAATGGAAGCAGTGCTCCCAATCGAGGTTGAGATTGCCTCTTTGTGTGTGATAATAGAAACCAAGTCGTCAGAGGCTGAATGGGTCCATAACAGGTTCGACCAATCGAATTTGATTGAAGAGAAGAGAATGACGACTTTGTGTCATGTCCAGTTATATCAGAAGAGAATGAATAAAGCTTTTGATAAGAAAGTCAAACCTCGTGAATTTAGAGAAGGAGACCTCGTGCTCAGAAAGATCATGTCTTTTAGCGCTGATTCTAGGGGCAAGTGGACTCCCAATTTTGAAGGCCCATATTTTGTCAAGAAAGCCTTCTCTGGCGGTGCATTAATTCTTGAAACTATGGATGGCGAGGAGTTCCCACGTCCCATGAATGCTGATGCAGTCAAGAAATACTTCGCCTAAAGAAATAAAAGAAAAGCTCTCTAAGTTGAAAACCCGAAAGGGCGGCTTAGGCAAAAAAGAGCGTCTCGGTAAGTCGAAAACCTGAAAGGGCGGTCTAGGCAAAAATTAGAGACATAAATAGAATAAATTCCCCGCTAAGTTGAAAACCCGCAAGGGAAGCTTAGGAAAAAGTTAGGTACTTTCTTGGCAAGTAACTACATCAGACAAGACTTGATCATTGGAGCAACAATCTTCTCGGATCCTCATCATACTTCAACAGAAGTTGTTGCTCGGGATTTCAAGAGTTGTTAGAGGGGATAGTGGTGATTGTATCTCAATGTATCTTTTCCATTATATATTACCATTTTCCGAACTTTGTAATCATCCATGGAGTCTCGCCATTCGCAGACTACCATTCTATTAATGAAATTTGAGCTTTTACCAAATTCTTTGTATTTCTTATTTTATTTAGCTTGCAAAGACTCCATTTATTATTGATAATAACTTTCAAAGAGAAAAGATTAAATAACAAAATTGATTTTCAAAAAGAATTTACAATTTTCTTTTACTTTAAAATTTGTGACGCAAGAGAAAAAAAACAAAAGTGGTGATCCCTGGAATGGACGAACTCCAGTTGTTTTAAGAAGTTTTGTTTCCTAGGGAATTTTTTCTCAAGATGTTTTCGTTGTATTGGGTTTGTGACTCTAGTGTCCCCAGTCAAGTTTTGGTTCATTTATCCTCTTTTCTAAGTTTTCATGATATGAAGGTTCAATCCAAGATTTCTCCAGTGGAGCTTTCGTTTGTTTAATAGAAGTTCTTTCTTCCTAGAAAAGTTGGTACAATAATTACTCTCGAAGAACACGGGCCTCTGGTTTCTCTAGTGAAGGACGTATACTAGTTTTCCCTTTGTGAATGTGGTGTTTACCTCCCCAACGAAGTCGGCATGAATTCCTCAGTGAATGTTTTGATGATTTGATGTTCATCTGCTCTACTTGAAATTGATTTTGAAATCCCCAGTAGAAGCGTTACTTTTGAAAATATTTGATTCCCCGTTGAAGTCTGAGTGTTATTCCCTGGTAAAGCCTCAGAGAGGATGATGTATCTGTACTGTTTTTTGGCTATATTTTGTTTACTTCCGAATTACGTTTCTCCCCAGTATAGTTAAGCCATGCAGTAGGTTTTGTTTCCTCAGTTGGCGCCTACTTTTTTCTTATGGAATGTTCATCTTGGATGTGATTTAGTCGAGTGTTGATTGTGCCCGAGATGGTTTTGCCTGGTTACTCCCAGAGTTATATGTCTGTTTTGTCAGTATATGCACGATAGCACTCATACATTCATACATACATCATGCATTGATAAAATTGGCAAATCATTGCTCATTCACCTTCGTTAATATTTTGTTGATATATTACCCTGTTTTGCAGAGTTGTGTTGTCCTTTCTCCAATAGTGTGTCGGCCTTAAACAGAAAGTGTATATTCTTTTAATTTCCCCACTGAGTTATCCCTCGTGGAAGATTTTTGCTTTAGCCTTCCTGTACAGCTCTTTGTCTGGATAGATTGGGTTTCCTTCTTGAGTTTATTTCTCAAAGAATGTATTTTGGTAGATTGTTTTATTCCAGCTTATTTCTGGATTGAATCTTTGTTTCCCAGCAATATTATTACTCTAGATTTCCGCAAGCTTTGAGTTTCGATTGGAGAATATGCATTTATTTAGCACAAGAAGACTTTTATCTCCTCTGCAGGAATATGTTGGCATGTCCCCAGCAAGCCATATTTCATTCCCCAGGAAGTCATATTTCTTTCCCCAGGAAATCATGATTCATTCACCAGGAAGACATGATATTTTCCCAGGAAATCATTTTTACAATCCTTCCCATAACAACAAGTAGCAGGTCTCTTTATTTGAGCAACTTGTACTTCCTTGTAAATGTCGACGTTACTTTTTTTTGCTATCTTCTCTATGAGTGGATAGTTTGCAGTTTGTTGTCAAATTACTCCAGTGGATGGCAAGACTTTCAATATCGCAGAGATAGTTCATTGTGAAATCTTTGCAAGTGGGAGTCTCTTTATTTGAGACAGCTTATATATTAGCCTTTCCAGGCGAAGTGCCTTGGTTAAAGAAGAAGTTGAGACCCGTTCTAGGTGAAACGCCAAAATTTTGGGGAAACTTATATTTTCTCTCTACCTTCAGTGAATGTTGGTAGGTCATCGGCAGTGAACGTCGATGATTGTCATCTTTTTGCTACCCTCAGTGAACGTTGGTAGTTTATCGTCAGTGAACGGAGGTGCTATGATATATTTTCTCTCTACCTTCAATGAAAGTTGGTAGGTCATCGGCAGTGAACATTGATGAGTGTTATCTTTTTGCTACCCTCAGTGAATGTTGGTAGTTCATCGTCAATGAACGGGGGTGCTATGATATATTTTCTCTCTACCTTCAGTGAAAGTTGGTAGGTCATCGGCAGTGAACGTCGATGATTTTTATCTTTTTGCTACCCTCAATGAACGTTGGTAGTTCATCGTCAATGAATGGCGGTGCTATGATATATTTTCTCTCTACCTTCAGTGAAAGTTGGTAGGTCATCGGCAGTGAACATCGATTATTATTGTCTTTTTGCTACCCTCAGTGAACATTGGTAGTTCATCATCAATGAACGGCGGTGCTATGATATATTTTCTCTTTACCTTCAATGAAAGTTGGTAGGTCATCGGCAGTGAACATCGATGATTGTTATCTTTTTGCTACCCTCAGTGAACGTTGGTAGTTCATCGTCAGTGAACGGTAGTGCTATGATATATTTTCTCTCTACCTTCAGTGAAAGTTGGTAGGTCATCGGCAGTGAACGTCGATGATTGTTATCTTTTGCTACCCTCAATGAACGTTGGTAGTTAATCGTCAGTGAATGGCGGTGCTTTGATATTTTCTCTCTACCTTCAGTGAAAGTTGGTAGGTCACCTTCAGTGAAAGTTGGTGATTGTTATCTTTTTTGCTACCCTCAGTGAATGTTGGTAGTTCACTATCAGTGAACGGAAGTGTTATCATTTTTTTTCGTTTCTCTCTACCTTCAGTGAAAGCTGGTAGTTCATCGACAGTAAACGTTGATGATTTTTTCTCTCTACCTTCAGTGAACGTTGGTAACTCTCCGTCAAGTAAATGTCGGTATTGTTTTTCTTCTCTCTACCTTCAGTGAACGTTGGTAGTTTCGTCTTCAGTAGGAGTTGGTGTATCCTTTGACTTTTTGTAATCCTCTATGAGTAAGGTCTTTTGATCCACCAGTGTTGCACCCCAAATTTTTCCCTCTCGTTTTACTCAAAACATACTCCTAGAGGTCCTCAATTGCTCAAGTTGACTAAGGATTGACCAGACAAATCCTCCTCCTAAGACAATGAGCCTCAAACTAGAGTTTCACTACTCATCAAGATGCTTGAGTTACAAGGGTCCTAAATGTTTTACATCACCATAATATGTCCTCAAGATCATCCATTCCAATTTTCATGCCTTGCACGAGAAGTTTGCTCAGTCAACTGCTCAAATGCCTCAAAATCAACTATACTAGGTCAAAAGTCAATTGTGACCCACATACAGTCAAACTTTGATATTTTTGGTCAACATCAACATTTTGAAGTGATATCCATCATTTGATCAAGGGTTGATCATGATTCCTCAAAGAATGCTCATAATTCATCAAAACTCAAAAGTTGCTAAATTAGGGTTCCTATAGGAAAAGTCAACCAAATTTTGACCAGGCATAACTTTCTCATACTTTATCAGAAATTTATCATCCAGGGCTCACTTTGAAGAGAATCCAATTCCCTACAACTACTCTTCAACCCTCAAGGTCAAGAAATGCCTCAATCAAAATATACATCTTCATACATTATAGGTCATTTCAAAAAGTCAACAAAAACACCTTTTGGGTCAAAGCTCCTTACATGAACATGGAAGATCCAATAGAGATGAAACAAAAATGGTTGTTTATAGGACATTCTAATATTTCTAAAAAGTCCAAGAACACCCTCTTAGGGTCAAAATTGAGAGAGATATGCATTGTCAAAGTTGGCAATTTTTGGAAATTTGCACAAAGTCAACAATGCCTGAAATTGCATTTTTTCCACATGGGCCCATCTTTTCAATATTGAATCTCAGTCCTAGCATGATCCACGACCTATGGGACCCTCCATGCCTTATTCACTTATTTATTTAATTTATTTTGATTTTATTTATTTAAAATTTAAATAAAATCAAATTAAATCAAAAATAAATCAAATAAATGGAATAAGATTTGTTTTGGCATTGATTGAATATCTCATGAGCTGTCAAATAAAGAACAAAATCGTGCAAGCTCAAAACAAGAGGAAATCTTCAAATGTGGAAAGATTGGAATCAAAATTCATGACCATTATATCTTGGATTCTTTCTAATTCTAATGACCTAGATTGATTCTATTACATATAACAAAACATTTGCAACCCTAAGGACATTTTTTTATGTGCAGCCTGCCTCCCACAAAGTAAGAACAAAGTTCAAACTTTTTGTCAAAAAGTGTTGATCACATATCCCTCCATAGGTCGTTTCAAGCAATTCCAAGGACACAACAACACTCCTGGACATTCACTGAAGCTATCCCACTCATTCCCAAGCCTCAAAGCATCAAGAATCAAGCATAATAACAGTCACAATTTGCTCTTTTTTTAAATCGTTTTCCTTAATTCTAGCATTATCAACGTGTTTTAATCATTTATTCATGCTTATTATCATGTTTTCAATATGTTTGGATGATTTGATTTGAGTTTACGCGCAAGAATCGTGAAACGCCATTCTTAGGGTTTCAAAGCATGTTTTAGGGCTTTTTGATATAGGTTAAATTAGGCCAAACCAAGGGTATATTCAGGCTCTGTGGTTGATTTCCAATCGACCCATGCCCTTGGTTAGGATTTATCATGCCTATGCTGCGTTTTGGAAATGTAACAGGTTATAGCTATGGACTTTGTCCATAGGTATAAGTCCAATACCTAAAACGACGGTTCTGCAATGAAGACGATGGCGTGTCCAAGCCTGGTTGGACAGTTTGAATCTCGTGCATTTTTTCTTATAACACTGACTCATTATTAAATATATTATATGTTCTTTGTTTATATCAATGAATAGCAAGTTGGCTCAATGGTACAAGCGAATGGTTTCAAAACGCGCGTGGGTAGGAGGTCAGGGGCTCGACCCCTGGCTCCTGCATATTATTTTTCTCACAATTTCTTTGCAGATCCAGTAGTACCATTCCAAACACACATACTGTACGCCTCAAATTCATCACCATTAAATAATTCCTTGCCCAAATCTCACGCTTCCAATGAAGCTCCCCATGATGGACATTCCTGGCATAATCACACTGGATCCAGCGCTGCATTGGGCCAACAGGATTGGGCTTTGGACAAGATTCAGATTGACACCCCTCCAATTTGGGCCTACACCCCCTCAGGCCTAATTTCTAACCTTTTTTTTAGTTTTTTATTCATCATCATTATTTTGTTAAATTATTTTTATTAATCAATTTTTTTTACAAAATCATAAAATCAAAAATCACAAAAATAGTACTTAGTTTTTTTTATATATATAATAAATTAACTTTTGTAAATAAATTAATTTCATCAACTTTAATTTATTTTTCATTAATTAAAATCAATTAGAAATTAGGTTAAATTCAAATCTTTTTTCACAAAAAATCCAAAAATATTTTAATGATCAAATTAGGGTTTTTAGGGTTTTAAACTTTTTCCAAGCTTTATTCTCGCGCTGAATTATTTTTGTCGTACGATACTTTTTCAATATTAATTTAACTGCGCCCGGTTTGTAATAGATTAATTAGGGTTTATTATTTCCTCAAATTTACTTTCAGTCAATTCTTTATGTATATGTCCAAAAGCCTTGTAATAGTGTAGGACTCTTTTTGCTTTCTCGCTTTTATATCTTATGATTGTATATAATTGTTAGCAACCTAGGCTTGTATGCTTAATAAATTAGTCTTAGACCACTTAATTTCAAGATAAGATATCTGAAAACAAACAATGTTGCACACTTGCACCCTTAGGGTATACCTCACTTGGTTTCCTCGGAAACAATGGCCATGTCCCTCGAGTGTAAGGATATCTTAGCAAAGACCCTCAATTCAAAAGTCGTCATAAAGATCATAGTCCCTTACTATCCCTCGAGTTGCCTACGAGAAATGATCTTATGATGGTAGTCCCTTCGAAATGCTAAGGTATATTTACATGTTGCCTTCAATGACCATTACGTCCCTTTCGATAGTCCCTCAACATCTAACGACTAGGGTTACCTACTCATTAATAGTAGGATAACAAGGTCTAAAGGGTAAGAGAAAAAGAACGCCTTTTTTCGAGTAGGTAGAAACTCTTAAGTACTTGCTCAAAACAACAACTTTTTACACCCTACACTTTCACACTCTTTTCAACTAAAGTTTTCAAAAACACTTTATCACACTCTTGAGGACTGATAAAAGAGTTACCATAAAGTGAATCACCGCACTAAGGCAATTTCAAAACTTTTTTAAGCACACAAACACACAAAAGCAATTTAAAAATGAACAAGTACCTAAGAGCCCATGGAAAACCATAGATAGAAAGGGTGATAACACCTTCCCTTTCTATAATCTACCCCCCGTACTCAGAAACATCTCGAAAAAGTTTTTTTCTGTTATTTTTCCCTTTTCCTTTGTTGGATAAAATAAAAGACGGTGGCGACTCTTGCTTACCGCGACATTTGCAAACACAAACGCAAAACCAATAGTAATAAAAAACAGTCGGTTCTTCCACCGTATTACAGAACTGGAGACTCTGTTGGGGATGATTAATAAAGTGGGGTATACCTTAGGATCTAGGTCATTTTTAAATTGCTTTCTTGTTTTTTTTCCTTCTTTATCTTTAAGGGTTTTTGCATGGGTATTGTTAAAGATCCTACACCCGGATCTGGGGACACTTTTTAGGTAAACAGCAATAGATCGTGGAGACTGTACGGTGTAGACCGATATGGTTTAAGCGATGGTTGTGTTGGTGTGACACTTTGGTTGGTACCAGTATCCTTCGTGTTGAAACAAGGAGAATACGGGGTCGCTGCGTGGTGTCGTGAAGCACTAACGGACCTTAGAACCTTAGTTGAACAAACTTGGCCATTAGAAAGTAGTGACATAGTTGGCCTCGGTATAAAGCTGAGAATTGGTTGATACTCGATGCTACACTAATTGAGGTCATACTTTCGGGATATTCCGTCCGCAAGAAAAAATTGCCTGAGCTGAAACAATGCCCGATAAAGGATGATCAATGATATTGAGAATCCTTAGAACCCGGTTACTTTTCTAAGATAGGTTTGAAACCAACTAAACTTCAAGAGGATACTTACCTATGGAATCCATGCAAGCCTAAACCTAAGCTACTTGTGTGACTTGTTTTCTTTCTTTACCTAACAATTTGAACTCATTGCAGGGCTTTGTTTGTATTCCTTGCAGGACCATGTTTGTATAAATCCAATAAATTGGTTTCTTAACCTGCATTTTTGCTTGATGCATAGCATACACATCATAGCATCATAACATGACATATCATACTAACCATTTCAAGGATCTTGAGGGCCTATGATGCAGGTTATGATGAACCAGACGTCTAGCAAGGGGCAAGGGGATTTATTTTCCTCTAGCCAATGTCGTTATAAGATCAAAACATGATAACTTGAGTCAGGGGCTATGACCCACTTTATATGGTGAGCTTGACTCTTATAGAAGGACCTTCAACGATACCAAGTGCTTCAATCAAAGTTGTAAATTTCAACGCCTATCATTTTTCTTGTTTACCCCGCGAGATCCTTGAAAACAGTTGCATATCATACATGTTATTGCATAACAGGTAGTCTCCAGTACAGGTTTCTCATCTTCTTCGCTATTTATTTCAGCAATGGCTCTCAAACAAGACAACAGAGATCTCCAAACTCAAGAAGCTCAGTTCATGGAAATGTTCCTAAACCTATCCAAGGGGCAATAAGAGTTGAAAGCACTCCTCGCTGGGAACCTGGCTAAGAAAATTCATGAAGATAATAAGGACGAACGGTTGGAACAATTGCAAGCTGAGGTAGAAACAATGAGAACCCAGATGCTAGGGAAGAGGGCTCTTATCTAAGGCCTAGACCAGGGACAAGAAGAGATGAGAGCCATTATCAAGAAACTTCATTAAGACGGCTGAAGCCATATGAAGCAAACAGTTGAGGTTGGGGACCAAGTCATTGATCAACTTCTGAGAAGACAAGAGGCTGGTTTGATGAAGAGTGTACTTTTCCAAATTTCTACCACATCACGGGTCCAACAACAAGCTCACCAAAAACAACGGGTTAATCAGAGTAAGCCGGATATACCCAAAAGGAATTTTACCAAACTCAACATGTCGTTGTCTCAAGATTTGCAACACCTGTTGAGGATGAATCTGATTACGTTGATAGGACCTCATATGAATCCCAAGACTTCTTCCCCTAACTATAATCCTGATGAAAGGTGTGCATACCACTCCAACAGCCCGAGGCATGATATTGACGACTGTTGGAGGTTGAAATATAAAGTTCAAAACTTGCTTGATGAAGGGGTGTTGGAGTTTACACAAGATGGTTAGGCTGAGTTCTTCTGCCATCCCTCAAAGACACACCATCTGAAGTGACAAGTTCAGACAAAGAGGCTTTTGTTCATTAGAATTTTCAATTTGTAATTTTATTTTGATTGTTTGAACATCTATTCATGTTAAACTTTGTTACTTTATCAATGCATTGCATATGTCTGTTTTGAATCAATTCATTTGTATTCACTATATTTAAACTTCTTCCCTTTTTGTGATATTTAACTCTCGATCAAAAGCTCTAAGCCTTTAGAGGGGGGATGACGAAAATGATACCACAATCTCCACAGTATGCTTTTGAACAGACCCCGCTGACGATGTACAGGTGTTGTTTCAAATCCTAAACAGTGGAGTTATAAGGAAGATAATCCCTAGTCAACCCCTTTGAGCCTAAGAAGTAGGAGTTTTCTTTTCACACAAATTAGAACCCTTAATCATAACCTGGGGCAGGGTAGTTTTCTCATTTAATTCAGGTGCGCATTCAGTCGCAATCTGCCGCTTCGTACACAATGAATGGCATCAAAGACGTCCTTCCGAATCAAAAGATGGTGATGGCTCCACATAATCGTCAAGACAGACAGTCATTATCTCTCAAAATAAAAGCCCGCTAAGTCAAAACCTATGAAGGAGACTTAAAAAAAACTGGGGCATCCCACTGACTTTAATCACAAAAAGAAACAGTTCGGGCAAAAGGAAGAGATAGTAAAATCAAAAAGAAAGAGGTCCTACAAATCCTCGACAAAAAAGATGACTGCCTATTCAAAATAAGCTGTCAGTATCCGAACTATCACCAGAACATCAAGGACAAGATGCCAGACTCAATCGGGATTTAAACGCACAATTAACTAAGCATAAGACTAAAGAACATCACAAAGAACGGGTGGGTACAAATGAATTTTGAGCCTTTATCCTTTGTTTCTTAAACCGTGAACCAGGCTACGTTATAACCCTTAAAAGTCCTAGTTGAAGCATGGGTTAGTTCGAAAGCATATTGTTACAAAAGGTATCCTTACTTTTGTAGGGTTCGCTACAAATCCCGAGTTGATATCACACTTTTACAAAATTTGTTTGTTACTAAAAAATGAATTTTCAAACTTCAAGACAGACATAAGCTTTGCATTCTTAAAATACCATTGTTTTCATATGACTATTTGTTCAACAGCAGAGAAATTCGCATGACGAATATCTAGTGAACAAAAACCTTCTTAAACAAAAAGGATCACCTCAAGTGGAAAAACACTTCCAACCAAGGGGCATGGTAGGATCATTGTCCATCATCGTGGGCAGTCAAGTCAAGATACAAGGAATCTCTCAAAAATTCCAAATAGCCAGGGGCCGATCTCCATCTGAATCACTTGCGACATTGGGCATGAATTCCAGCAATGAATCATGTACGATCAAACAAGCATCTTCTGGCAGTATGGCAACACTTACTATTATGGACAGTGACAATTTTCCGTACCCGGTGAACATGGACATAGTATGAAAACACTACGCGTGAACAAAGACCCGCTAGGTTGACTGGCCTAGGAAAAAATAAGGGCATCCCGGCGAACCTAAATGGTTCGGGCAAAAATTAGGGATATACATATGAAAAAAACTGTACACCCGACAAGTCGAAAACCTGAAAAGGCGGCTTGAGCAAAAAAAAAGGTATCCCGGTGGACTGAGAATCTGAAAAGACAGTCCAGCAAAAGTTAGGGATTAAATTGTACGACTACGTCCCGTCACTTCGTCACTTGTATAATCAGTAGAAAGTTTATTACCCTGATCTGCATTCACCAAGGACTCCAAGAGTTGGGAAAACAGTCAAACCATCTACAAAATCCCCGGTTGATATTTTCTACAACAGGTATCGAGACAGGGGCATTCTACTACAAGGTCACCGCCATATTCTCAGCTTATAACCTATTCATGTCAGGTGTTCTCATACCCTCGGCCAAGCAAAATCTCTAAATTACTACTCCAATGAAAATTCCCCAATCAAGTCGCCAAGCTTCTCGGGATTCCCCAAGCGGATTACAGAGTTTCCCTTCCCCAACGGAAACATTCTGAATAAAGCAGATTCACATCTAGAAACGGTTCAGTTACGATCCAAATACGGATGTCATCCTGACACTCACTCCATATTCTCATCTAGAAACGGTTCAGATCTATCCACAAAGCCTCCGCAAGTACTTTCTCCAGCAGGTATAGGGGTAGAGACAGCTTTGAAACAAAGTCACCATTACATGCGACCCCGTGACGTCTACACTCCCCATAGAGTAGAGGCAACCAAATCTTTGGCATTAGCTTCCCCAAACAGGAGCTACTTTCCCTAGAAAAGTTCCTTCAGAGAGCCGACATCTATTTCCCCAGCTGAATTTTATAATCATAAGCGGTTCATAAAGTTTTCTCCCAAATAGAGTTTATTTCTCCGAATACAGAAGCTCAATCCCCAACAGAGTTTATTCCTCCAGCTATGGAAGTTCATCCCCCAGCGGAGTTTATTTCTCCGAATCGGAAAAATCTTCCAGCAAAGCATCTCCTCTCTCAAACAGAGGTATTCCCCTGTAGAGTTATCTCAAGCAGAGTCTCTCCCCAGCAGAATATTCACAAACAGAAAGGAGTAAATCCATGGCCTAGTCATCTTCGTTCACCATCCCCAGTGGAAGTAGAAGAACCACTTTTTCTACAACGTTTAGGAATTCAATTTTCAGTACTCTCCAGCAGCAGTCAGGGATTTATTTTCCCAGACTCTAATATGTCACAATAGCATTTCATGTTCATACATCACGACGTGCGCATACATATTGCATACAACATAATCTCATTTATTTTGAGAACATCATCACACAATGCATTTCATGCATCGCATATAATTAATCATGTACCTTTTCAGGAAAGATGGTTATCATCAACAATTCCAACAGTTCAAGATTAAATCCATGAAGCTATACATGTCATATCTGCAGAAAACTAATGGAAAAATAGTTCTCGGAACCAAATGGGTCAACTAATCTACGTGATCAAATGAGGCAGCCCTACTACCCATGCTTCTATTTCGAAGTAACCCTACTACCCAGGTTCCTTCTCATAGCCCTACTACCCAGGCTTTATTTTGAAGTAACCCTACTACTCAGATTCCTTCTCATAGCCCTACTACCCAGGATTTTATTCCGAAGTAACCCTACTACCCAGGTTCCTTCTCATAGCCCTACTACCCAGGCTTCAATTTCGAAGTAACCTTACTACCCAGGTTCCTTCTTATAGCCCTACCACCCAGGCTTCTATTTCGAAGTAACCCCACTACCCAGGTTCCTTCTCACAACATTACTACCCAGGCTTTTATTCCGAAGTAACCTTACTACCCAGGTTACTTCTCATATCCCTACTACCCAGGCTTCTATTTCGAAGTAACCCTACTACCCAGGTTTCTTCTCACAGCATTACTACCCAGGCTTTATTTCGAAGTAACCCTACTACCCGGGTTCCTTCTCATAGCCCTACTACACAGGCTTTTATGTCGAAGTAACCTTACTACCCAGGTTCCTTTTCATAGCCCTACTACCCAGGCTTTTATTTCGTAGTAACCCTACTACCCAGGTTCCTTCTCATAGCCCTACTATCCAGGCTCCTTTTCATGAATTACCTGATGCAGTTTTGCATGGAATTATCCTGAGAAAGCCCTATACAAGTTCCTTCTTTTTTATCTCTAGACAACAGTTTACAACACTGTAAAACCTAGACCCGACCAGATACGGTCTATTTCATATTCCCCAGTAAGCCACCGTGAAACCCAGACTAGACCAGATAATAGTGCACTTTTGTCTCATCAATCAAGATTTAATTCCCCAGTAGAGTAATGGACAACCGAAGCTCCTAGACTCTATTTCCCAGGACATAAATCAACATTCCCCAACGAAGTCCTCCTCAACGGCAGGTACATGAATTCTCGCAAAGGAATCTCTTATGCAATCGATATCTTTTCTGGATGGCATCTTTAAGCCTATCTTCGACGATTCTCTATCACCTACCAAATGGCATCTGTAAGCCCATTCTCGGTATTATCGATTGACATTCACTTCATGCAAGTGCAAATTTCTGGGGAACTCCTGTGTTCAATCATCTTCCACCTTCAGATCACGAAAGGAAGACATGCCAATTTGCATCCTCAGATATAAGAAGATTGAACAGGGGCAGCTGTTGCACCCTAAAATTTTCCCTCTCATTTTTCTCAAAACATACTCCTAGAGGTCCTCAATTGCTCAAGTTGACTAAGGATTGACCAGACAAATCCTCCTCCTAAGACAATCAGCCTCAAACTAGGGTTTCACTCCTTATCGAGATGTTTGAGTTCCAAGGGTTCCCATCACCCTAGTATGTCCTCAAGATCATCCATGCCAATTTTCATGCCTTGCACGAGAAGTTTGCTCAGTCAACTGCTCAAATGCCTCAAAATTAACTATATTAGGTCAAAAGTCAATTGTGACCCACATACAGTCAAACTTCAAGATTTTTGGTCAACATCAACATTTTTAAGTGATATCCATCATTTGATCAAGGTTTGATCATGATTCCTCAAGGAATGCTCCTAATTCATCAAAACTTAAAAGTTGCTAAATTAGGGTTCCTATAGGAAAAGTCAACCAAACTTTGACCAAGCATAACTTTCTCATACATTATCAGAAATTTCTCATCCAAGGTTCATTTTGAAGAGAATCTAATTCCTGACAACTCCTCTTCAGCCCTCAAGGTCAATAAATGCCTCAATCAAAAGATACAAGTTCAAACATTATAGGTCATTTCAAAAAGTCAACAAAAACACCTTATGGGTCAAAGCTCCTTACATGAACATGGAAGATACAATGGAGATGAAACCAAAAGGGTTGTTTAGAGGACATCCTAAGCTTTCTAAAAAGTCCAAGAACACCCTCTTAGGGTCAAAATTGAGAGAGATATGCATTGTCAAAGTTGGCCATTTTTGGAAATTTGCACAAAGTCAACAATGCCCAAAATTGCATTTTTTTTCCATACGGGCCCATCTTTTCAAGATTGAATCTTAGTCCGAGCATGGTCCACGACCTATGGGACCCTCCATGCCTTATTCACTTATTTATTTAATTTATTTTGATTTTATTTATTTAAAATTCAAATTAAATCAAATTAAATCAAAAATAAATCAAATAAATGGGATAAGATTTGTTTTGGCATTGATTAAATATCTCATGAGCTGTCAAATAAAGAACAAAATTGTGCAAGCTCAAAACAAGAGGAAATCTTCAAATGTGGAGAGATTGGAATCAAATTTCATGACCATTATATCTTGGATTCTTTCTAATTTTAATGACCTAGATTGATTCTATTACATATAACAAAGCATTTGCAACCCTAAGGACATTTTTTATGCGCAGCGTGCCTCCCACAAAGCAAGAACAAAGCTCAAAATTTTTGTCAAAAAGTGTTGATCACATATCCCTCCATAGGCTGTTTCAAGCAATTCCAAGGACACAACAACACTCCTGGACATTTAGTGAAGTTAACCCACTCATTCCCAAGCCTTAAAGCATCAAGAATGAAGTATAATAGCGGTCACGATTTTCTCTTTTTTTGAAAATCGTTTTCTGTAATCCTGGAATTATCAACATGTTTTAATCATTTATTCATGTTTATTATCATGTTTGCAATATGTTTGAATGATTTGATTTGAGTTTACGCGCAGGAATCGTGAAACGCCATTCTTAGGGTTTCAAAGCATGTTTTAGGGATTTTTGATATAGGTTAAATTAGGCCAAACCAAGGGTATATTCAGGCTCAGCAGTTGATTTCCAATCGACCCATGCCCTTGGTTGGGATTTATCATGCCCATGCTGCGTTTTGTAAATGTCACAGGTTATAGCTATGGACTTTGTCCATAGGTATAAGTCCAATACCGAAAATAACGGTTCTGCGAGGAAGACGATGGCGTGTCCAAGCCTGGTTGGACAGTTTGAATCTCGCGCATTTTTTCTTATAACACTGACTCATTATTAAATATATTATATGTTGTTTGTTTATATCAACAAATAGCAAGCTGGCTCAGTGGTGCAAGCGAAGGGTTTCAAAACACGCGTGTGTAAGATGTCAGGGGTTCGACCCCTGCCTCCTACAAATTATGTTTCTCACAATTTCTTTGCAGATCCAGTAGTACCATGCACTCACTGTACTCCTCAAATTCATCACCATTAGCTCATTCCTTGCCCAGATATCACGCTTCCAATGAAGCTCCCCATGATGGACATTCATGGCACAATCACACTAAATCCAGCGCTACATTGGGCCAACAGGATTGGGCTTTGGACAAGATTCAGATTGCAACCCCTCCAATTTGGGCCTACACTCCCTCAGGCCTAATTTCTAACCTTTTTTAGTTTTTTATTCATCATCACTTATTTGTTTAATTATTTTTATTAATCAATTTTTTTTACAAAATCATAAAATCAAAAATAACAAAAATAGTACTTAGTTTTTTTTATATATAATAAATTAACTTTTGTAAATAAATTAGTTTCATCAACTTTAATTTATTTTTCATTAATTAAAATCAATTAGAAATTAGGTTAAATTCAAATCTTTTTTCACAAAAAGTCCAAAAATATTTTAATGATCAAATTAGGGTTTTTAGGGTTTTAAACTTTTTCCAAGCTTTATTCTCGCGCTGAATTATTTTTGTCGTACGATACTTTTTCAATATTAATGTAACTGCGCCCGGTTTGTAATAGATTAATTAGGGTTTATTATTTCCACAAATTTACTTTCAGTCAATTCTTTATGTATTTGTCCAAAAGCTTTGTAATAGTGTAGGACTCCTTTTGCTTTCTCGCTTTTATATCTTATGCTTGTATATAATTGTTAGCAACCTAGGCTTGTATGCTTAATCAATCAATCTTAGACCACTTAATTGCAAGATAAGATATCTGAAAACAAACACTATTGCACACTTGCACCCTTCGGGTATACCTCACTTGGTTGCCTCAGAAACAATTGTCATGTCCCTCGAACGTAGGGATATCTTAGCAAAGACCCTCAACTCAAAAGTCGTCATAAAGATCATAGTCCCTTATTGTCCCTCGAGTTTCCTACGAGAAATGATCTTATAATGACAGTCCCTTTCTAAATGTTAAGGTATCTTTACATGTTGCCTTCAATGACCATTACGTCCCTTTCGATAGTCCCTCAACATCCAACGACTAGGGATACCTACTCATTAATAGTAGGATAACACGGTCTAAAGGGTAAGAGGAAAAGAACGCCTTTTTTCGAGTAGGTAGAAACTCTTAAGTACTTGCTCAAAACAACAACTTTTTACACCCTACACTTTCACACTCTTTTCAACTAAAGTTTTCAAAAACACTTTATCACACTCTTGAGGACTTATATAAGAGTTACCATAAAGTGAATCGCCTTACTAGGGCAATTTCAAAACTTTTTTAAGCACACAAACAGACAAAAGCAATTTAAAAATGAGCAAGTACCTAAGAGCCCGTGGAAAACCACGGATAGAAAGGGTTCTAACACCTTCCCTTTCTATAATCTACCCCTCGTACTCAGAAACATCTCGAAAAAGGTTTTTTATGTTATTTTTCCCTTTTCCTTTGTTGGATAAAATAAAAGACAGTGGTGACTCTTGCTTACCGCGACATTTGAAAACACAAACGCAAAACCAGTAGTAATAAAAAACAGTCGGTTCTACCACAGTATTACAACCAGTGATTTATTTTCCTGGTCATGTTTCTCTTTTGTTTCTTTATTTCCTTTGTTACACCCCCCCCCCCCCTCCCCCCTAGTGGTGTTTTGCGTCTCTTTAGTTTTATTCATATGCATCCATGCTCATAAGCATTGCATGGCATCTTAGGGCCAAAAATAGGGTTTGTTTTATATTTAAGTATATTCGATCGCGTCGACACGAAGATTTTTAACCTTCCTATCTCCGGATAGAAGAAACTTAAATAAGGGCAGGCAGTAACATGTTGACAAGATGTTTCAACTTGCAGATTTAACATGTCAAATGTGATGTCCTAACCAGTAGAGTGGGACATCTAGTCTGTTACAATTTGCAGTTTGGAAGATGTTTCAACTTTCTGTTTGAACATGTCGAATGGGATGTCCTAACCAGAAGTATAGGACATCAGGTCTGCTACAGCTGACAATTTGAATTCAGTTGTTGTGATTTAATTACTGAATATTCTCGGAATTTTTCGTAATCCTATATGGCGTCCAAGATTGATAAATTAGAGATTTTGTGTTGGTATTCAAGATATTCAAAGTTTATAAATATGGATACATTTTAGGAAAGTTTTGATTGAAGACCTATTTTCTTGAAGAATTTTTTGCAGACTTTGTGCAGTCTCATTGCTGTATTTTTTAGGCCCAAATCCAGTTGGGAAATAGGTTATAAATAGAAGTGTTTGTAACATAGGAAATACCAGTTGAATATGTAAAAGTTTCTATTATTATGGATGAGTTTGTAAGCCACTCTCTAGGAGAGTTGGTATGTGTGGGCCTCTCGAATGTCATGTTGATATAAAAGTAGGGTTGTTGTTATAGAGTTGTAGTTCTCTATTATTCATTCTTAACATTTTAAGCATGGGATGTGTGATACAGTGGCAGAACCGACTGTTGTACTGATTTTGCATTTGTGTTTGCAAATGTTATGGTAAGCAAGAGTCTCCACCGACTTTTATCTTATCCAAATTAAGGAAAGGGTGAAAAGAACAGAAAAATACCTTTACGAGAATTTCCTGAGTAAGGGGGGTAGATTATGGAAAGGGAAGGTGTTAGAACCCTTTCCATCCGTATTTATCTATGGGCTCTTAGATGCTTAGCTCATTTTGAAATATCTTGTGCTTTGTGCTTTTGAAAAGTATTTGAAAATGCCTTAGTGCGAAGATTCACTTTGTGTTAACTCTTGTATCAGTCCTCAAGCGTGTTGACAAAGAAAATGTTCTTGAAAGTTTGTTTTTGAAATTAAGTGTAAAAAGTTTGTTTTTGAGCATAGCATCTAAGAACTATCTACGTATACTCGAAAAAGTTTGTTCTTTTCCTCCTATCCTTTAGACAGTGTTATCTTACTATTGGGGAGTAGGTAGCCCTATCGTTGGATGTTGAGGGACAATCGAAGGGATGTACAGTCATAAAGGCAGCATGTGGAGACGCTTTAGCAATTTTGTTAGGGACTAGATCATTTACCGAGAGGCAACTGCAGGGTCATCGAGGGACTATGATCTTTTTTATTTACGGGTCTTTGCTAAAGCGTCCCCATTTCGAGGGACATGATTGTTTTTATTTCCGAAGGCAACCAAAGTGGGCGTACCTTAGAGGTGCATGTTTTCAATTATTCAATTCAGTTCATTTATCTCATGTTATTAGGTTTGCAAGTGTTTTGTTATTAGTCTTTCCATACAAGCCTAATTACTAACAGTTAATATTTTGCAGAAATTTAAAGTGCAGGAATCGTAAATCCTACGTTATTACAATGCTTCGGGGAGAGGGTATTTACATATCCAAATGGGAGAAAAATAAAGAAAACGATAAAGTCCTAGTTTAATCTGTTACATACTGGCAGCAGGTACATTATTATAAAAAATGCGAGAATAAAATAAATGCGCGCGAAATATAAAAAAAAACGTCTAAAACCCCAAGAAATTGCTAAGTAAAACTCTTTTTGGTTGTTTTTGTGTTTATTAAGAAAGCACTTAAAGTTAAAGTGAGAAAAATATGATCCTAATTAATTAAATAAAAGAAAAAAATGATTGTAAATTAAATCTACTAATTCTACCATTTTTGGGTTTTTATTAAGAAAAAATTTGAATGAAATAAAGCTAAATATAATTGATTTTAAATTAATAAAATAATGTCCAAATAATTAATTAAATTAATTTACAAAATTAAAACTAATTTAAGAAAACCTAAGTCTATTTAATATTTTTGATTTTTTATGATTTGTTAAAAAAAAAGGTGATTTTTGAAACTAAAAAGCAAATAAATAAAATAAATGAGAAAAAAAATGGGCTTGGATATGCAAAAGCAAAAAGGGGGTGAGGGTTGAAAGTTCGCTAGGCCCAATCCATGGGGAGCCCAGAAGCTGACTTGATTCAGTGTTGTTGGTTCATGGGGGGTCCATCATGAAGGATCACCATATGAGCGTTGGATCCACCTCCATCGGTATTTGATGGTCCAGATGAAGGTCATATCACGCGCTGACTAACCCTTATATGTATTAGATCTGCAGGGAGATTGTTAGAAAAAATAAAATGCAAACCTGGGATTCGAACCCAGTCCTTTCAGGATAACACGCACGATTATTACCATTGGGTTGCCTTACAATTTGTGTATCAATATACAACTATAGTATTATATGTAAAAATGATTCAAAATATATTAATAAATAATACGCACACGCTGATGGGCCCCTTTGCGTTTGAATGGGCTAATCAGGACACGTAATCTTTCCACGCCAGCCCCTGCCTTAGTCAACTGACCGGAGGGACGCCAGAGTCAAACTCCGATCTTCTTCTCAGGTATATCAAAATATGAGACCTTCAAATTCGTTAATTTTAAGACTAGAACAAGACCCTATTCCACCTAAAAATTTTCCCTGATCACAAATCTGGCCTTAGATTGGCCAAAAAACTCCTGCAACTTGAGTTATGAATCAAAAACCCTAACAGGGTTTGATCATGGCATTTTATGATCCACGCGTCATAAACTTCATGCTAGGCCCTTAACCTGTTCTAATGATGCCTAAAAACTCATACATATATGTCTGAGCATTCAAAAACACATAAAAATAAGGATTTGAATTTTAGAAATTTACCATAACGGTGATGATTGAAAGTGGTCGTTCTGGCATGTGTTAGCTTGGTTGAGAGTTGGGGATGAATCCTGGAATCTTCAGGAAGAGGATGGCACACTTGGTTTGAATGGATGGTGGCTGGAAATTCAGTTTTGAATTTCACAACTTTGAGAATTTTTGGCAATTTCGTGTGGTTCTTCTCAAGCAATTTTTGTGTCCCTTTGGCTTGCAAAAACAATCCTTATATAGAGGAGAAGGAGGGAACAAGGTTTCATTGCAAGAATCAATGCCATAACTATGTTTTCCGACCAAAATCCAACAAATTAAAAAGCTTCCAAATTTTGCCAAAACTTGCCCTTTCCTTGCTAGCATGTACCTGGACATCTTGGCACGAATTTGTGGGCTTTTGAGCAAGCCAAAACATCAGCCCAAATGCATAAGCCAAATCCATTTATTTTATGCAATTTATTTTATATTTATTTGAAATAAATTAAAATAAATATGAAAAATAGATAAAAATGGCAAGGCAATGTAAAAAATATATTAGAGGTCCTTTGCAAGGTTAGGAAGATTTTTGAAGTCCAAGAAGTTAGGCCATTGACCTAAAAGTTCAATTTTGTCCAATGCACAATTCTTGAAATTTCCAAAATGTTCCCAACTTGGGTAAGCAATAAATTGCTCAATTTTGATCTCATGATGATGATCTTGGACTTTTTGGAAAGCCCAAGATGTCTAATTCAATCCCTATTTTGATCAATTTTGCATTTGAAGATTTTATCTTAATGTAAATGGTCTTTACAAAAAGTGTCTTTTGTTGACTTTTTGGAAATGACTTGTAATGTATGAGCTTGTATCTTTCAAATGGTGCATCTCTTTATCTTGAGGACAAAAGAGAATTTGTATGGAATACGATTCTATTCAAAATGAGCTTTGGTTGCAGGAAAATGGATGAAGTATGTGAAAGTTATGCATGGTCAAAGTTCAGTTGACTTTTCCTATAGAAACCCTAATTTAGCAATTTTTGACTTTTGATAGATTGGGAGCATTTCTTGAGGAATCATGATCAACCCTTGATCAAATGATGGATATCACTTCAAAATGTTCATGTTGACCAAAAATCATGAAGTTTTACTGTATTTGGGCCACAATTGACTTTTGACCTAGTACAATTGATTTTCAAGCATTTAAGCAATTGATTGAGCAAACTGTATTGGAAGGCATGAAATTTGTCATGGACAATATTGAAGGCATATTAGGACCATGGAAAACATTTGAGACCTTTGGGGCTCACACATATTGATGAAAAGTGAAACTCTAATTAGAGGTTCATTTCTTAGGAGGAGAATTTGTCTGGTCAATTCTTGGTTAACCTTGAGCAATTGAGAACCTCAATGAGCATGCCTTGAGTGAAATTTGGAGGGCAAATTTTGGGGTACAACAGCTGCCCCTATTCAATCTTCTTAAACTTGAGGATTTAGATTGAATTGTCTGCCTTTTGTGATCTGAAGGTGGAAGATGATTGAACACTAGAGTGCCCAGAAATTTGCACTCACATGAAGTAACACTGATGGTTGATGATGTCGGGAATGGGCTTATAGATGCCATTTAGAAAATATGACAGAGATTCATTGGAGATGGGCTTAAAGATGTCATCCAAAGTAGATTCTAACTTCATAAGAGGTCTCTTTGTGGGGAATTCTTGTTCCTGCTGTCTGAAAAGGAGTCCGCTGGGGAATGTGGTTTTCTGTTATTCTCCTTCTTGAGGAAACACTGTGGGGAATAGAGTCTAGGAACTTCAGGTTTCCAAGGATCTACTGAGGAATTATCTTTGTACTAGAGAGATGGGAGTTTGCTGCTTTCTGGTTGAAATCCATGTTTCACAGCGACTTGCTAGGGATAATGGAATTAACCGCTATCTGAAAATGTATTAGAAAGAGCTTGTGTAGTGTTGTTTCAGGATGAGTCCGTGTTAGACTGCATCTGGATGATATATGAGAAGGAGCCTGTGTGGGGTTGTTTTAGGATGAGTCCGTGTTAGACTACATCTGGAAATATATGAGAAGGAGCCTGTGTGAGATTGCTTCGTCTGGTCATGTATAGTTTTCATGTCTAGTTTTAGGTGTTAGTCTACAAAACAGATGTTCACATATAGTTGTCCTGTCTGGTTTCAGGTATTAATCTGGAACATGAAAATTGTCGGTCGTTGAGATAGTTGTCCTTGCTGGTTTCAGGTATTAATCTCTGACCTGAGAAAGAAAGATAGTTTCCTGGCTTCTTACAGGTATTAATCTTCAATATCCTCATGTAGATAGTTTTCCTGGCTTGTTACAGGTATTAATCTATAATCGATCGTTCTTAGATAGTTGTCCTAGCTTGTTACAGGTATTAATCTAGAATTGTGTTTTTGTTGGTTGTTGAGATACTTGTCCTGTCTGGTTTCAGGTATTAATCTCTGACCTGAGAAAGAAAGATAGTTTTCTTGGCTTGTTACAGGTATTAATCTTCAATCTCCTCATGTAGATAGTTTTCCTGGCTTGTTACAGGTATTAATCTACAATCGTTCGTCCACAGATAGTTTTCCTGGCTTGTTACAGGTATTAATTTGGAATTATGTTTTTGTTGGTCATTGAGATAGTTGTCTTGTCTGGTTTCAGGTATTAATCTCTGACCTGAGAAAGAAATATAGTTTTCCTGGCTTGTTACAAGTATTAATCTTCAATCTCCTCATGTAGATAGTTTTCCTGGCTTGTTACATGTATTAATCTACAATCAGTTGTCCACAAATAGTTTTGTTGGCTTGTTACAGGTATTAATTAGGGACTTGTTTTTGTCGGTCATTGAGATAGTTGTCCTGGCTTGTTACAGGTATTAATCTCTGACCTGAGAAAGAAAGATATTTTTCCTCGCTTGTTACAGGTATTAATCTTCAATCTCCTCATGTAGTTAGTTTTCCTGGCTTGTTACAGGTATTAATCTACAATCAGTCGTCCACAAGTATTTTTCCTGGCTTGTTACAGGTATTAATCTGGAACTTAAAAATGTTGGTCACGTAGATAGTTCCCCGTCTGGTTACAGGAATTAATCTGTGGCCTGCTGTATTTGTTGGTAAACTCGTCTTGCTTCGAGAGTTCATACCACTTGGTCGTGTAGATAGTTTCCTTGTCTGGTTCTGAGTATTAATCTTTGACCTGCTGTATAGGTTGATAGTGTTTTCCTTTTTGCAAACTCAACCTGGAAAGGTAAATTCAGTTTCATGCGATGTCGTGATGTATGAATTGCATGATGCTCTCAAAATAAATAAGATTGTGATATACGCATTTGTGCTGCATATGCTATAAAGTTTGTAGAAATGATGTATGAATGCAATGTATGAACGTGTCAGTTGTTCCATTGTTGTATTGTTGAATTAGGGAAAATAAATCCTTGACTGTTGCCGGGGGGAAGAATGTAGGTCTTCAAATTTATTGAAGTTAAAACGTTGGGAGATGAACTTCCGTTGTTAGAGAAATAAAATATGTTGGGGAAGGTAAACTCCGTGAACTGTTTGGGGATTTTGTTGAAATCCTATTGGGGAATCCTGAGAAGCTTGGCGACTTCACTGGGGGATCTTTTATTGGAGCATTAATTTGGAGATTCTTGCTCCGTCGGGGATATGAGAACCTGACAGCATTAGGTTGCATACTGAGAATATGGCGGTGGCCTTGTAGTAGGATGTCTCTGCCTCTGCATCTGCTGGAGAAGGTATCTGCTGGAGAATTATTTGCGGGGATTTTGTGGATGGCCCTTAGATATTGTCCTGCTTCTTAAAGTCATTAGCAAATGTATTTCTATTTTTAGGTGTATATTTATAAGCAGTAATCACATTCAAATGTATATCTTCAAAAATAATCACTGGACGTTTTCGCAAACAAAACAGAAAAATAAAAACAGATGTTTTGTACTGTCAAAGAGATAACTTTGTATTAACTTGAATAAGCGTTTTTGTACAAAGAGACGGACATCCTAGTAATATAATGTTGTTGTAAGAATGGAAACTATACAAAAAAAATAGTATACAAAGAAAAAAAGCTATGTGAAATAATCCCATTGGGTTCCCATTCTGCTATTGCCTTTATCTCTTTAAGCGTCTCATCTCTTTCGCTGCTTGTCCGAAGCTGACTGGATTGATTAGTACCACTTGAGCTTGATAGTTGATATTGAAGATTGGCTGTAAGGTGATCCTACGGGACATAGTTATACGCTTTAAATCCCTAACTTTTGCCTGGACCTCCCTTTCGGGTTTTCAGTCCACCGGGATACCCTTTCTTGCCCAACCTGCCTTTTCGAGTTTTCGACTTGTCGGGTGTACATATTTTTTTATGTATATCCCTGATTTTTTTCCCGAACCCTTTTGGTCCGCCGGGATCCCCTTATTTTTGCCTAGGCCAGTCGAACTAGCGGGTCTTTTTTCATACGTAGTATCTTTTAACTATGTTTGCGTTTACCGGGTGTGGAAGGTCGTCACCGTCCATGGTGGTTAAGATCATGGATCCATCAGAAAATGTGTTCTTGATCACAAATGGCCCTTCATATATGGAAGTCCATTTTCCCCTGGGATCACCTTGCGGCAGTATGATGCGCTTGATTACCATGTCACCAACTTGATATACCTGACGTCTGACCTTCTTGTTAAAAGCTTTGATCATACATTTTTGGTACATCTGACCATATCAGATAGCCGCGAGCCTTTTCTCGTCAATCAGGTTTAATTGGTCAAGTCGAGTCTGAACCCATTCGTCTTCATTCAAACCTGCATCCTTCATGATCCTCAAAGAAAGGATCTGGACCTCAATGGGTAGGACAGCTTCCATACCGTATACCAAAGAGAAAAGAGTTTCCCCTATTGATGTGCGCATCATGGTATGGTAAACATCAAGAGCAAATGGTAACATCTCATGCCAGTCTTTGTATGTCACCGTCATCTTCTAGATGATCTTCTTGATGTTTTATTAGCAGCTTCTACAGTGCCATTCATCTTCGGTCGGTAGGGAAAAGAGTTATGATGCTGGATCTTGAATTGCATGCAAAACTCGGTGATCATAGTGTTATTGAGATTGGTACCATTATCCATAATGATTCTTTCTGGAATACCGTGTCGGAGGATAAGGTTATGTCTGATGAATCAGGCCATAACGTTCTTGGTAATAGAAGAAAATGAGGTTGCCTCAACCCACTTCGGGAAATAATCAATGGCGACCAGGATGAAATGGTGCCCATTAGAAGTTGTAGGTCCAATTTCTCCAATCATATCAATGCCCCACATTGTGAATGGCCAACGAGCAGTCATGAAGTTTAGAGGAACCAGAGGTACATGCACCTTATCAGTATAGATCTTCCATTTGTGATAAGTCCGAGAATGCTGATAACATTCTGCTTCTATGGTGGACCAGTAGTATCCTGCCCGTTGGATCTTTTTAGCCATTGTGTACCCACTGGAATGAGTGCCAAATGTACCTTCGTGTAAATCAGCCATAATCTTCTCTGCTTCACTCTTGTCCATACATCGAAGCAAGGTAGAGTCGTGGATGCGCTTGTAGAGGATTCTGTCACTGAGGAAGAACTTGGAAGAGAACCTTATTAAGAACTTCTTATCATTGACTGAAGCTCCCTTAGGATACTCTTGGGCTTCGAGATATCTTTTGACTTCATGGAACCAAGGTTTGTCCACTACTTCTTCAGCATCAATCTTATGACAGTATGATGGTTCGTCCATTCTCTCAATAGTGATCTGAGGGGCTTCATTATCCCACCTGACCTTGAACATGGATGACATTATAGCTAGCGCGTTCGCTAGTTAATTTTCCTCTCGTGGAAAATTCTCGAAGGTAATTTCTTCAAAGTATGGAATCAATTTCAACACATGCTCTTTGTAAGGAATAAGATTAGGATGCTTAATGTCCCATTATCCTTTGATTTGAATGATTACTAAGGTCGAGTCTCCAAATATATTCAAGAACTTGATCCTCAAATCAATATCAGCTTTGAGACCCATAATGCATGCTTCATATTCAGCCATGTTGTTGGTACAATTGAAACACAATTTGGTAGTGAAAGGAGTATGACAGCCTTCAGGGGATATGATTATAGCATCGATGCCATTGCTAAGAGCATTGGAAGCTCTGTCAAAAACCATAGTCCATCGGGATCCTTTTTCAGGTCCTTCACCCGGTCCAGCTTCTTCACAATCAGTTATTAACATGATGTTCTCATCCGGTGTGATACGGTGGCCAGAACCGGGACTGTTTTTTAGGAATGCTGGTTTTCGTTTTGCGTTTGTGTTTGCAAAATGTCGCGGTAAGCAAGAGTCGCCATCGACTTTTATTTTATCCAACAAGGAAAGGAAAAAAGCACAGAAAAATTCCTTTTTCGATATTTTCTGAGTACGGGGGGTAGATCATAGAAAGGGAAGGTATTAGCACCCTTTCTATCCGTAGTTATCTACGGGCTCTTAGGTACTTGCTCATCATTTTCAAAATTGCTTCTTTATGTGCTTGTGTGTTTTGAAAAGTTTTTGTTTGACTTCGATTTAACCCTTGCTTCTGTCTTCAAGAGCGTTACGAAGTGTTTTTTTGAAAACTTTGTTCGAAAAGGAGTGTAAGTGTGAAAATGTTTGTTTGGATTGAGAAAGTACTTAAGAACTAATCTACCTACTCGAAAAAAGAATCATTCTATGCTCGTTTCCTTTAGACAGCGTTATCCTACTATTAGTGAGTAGGTAGCATCATCGTTGGAGTTTTGAGGGTCAATTCGAAAGGGACGTACGGTCACTAAAGCAACGTTAGGACGTCTTAGTAATAACCTTAATGTCTTAGATCAATTATTCGAGGCAACAATATCCAAGGCAACCATTCCGAGGCAACTTTGATCTTTGAGACAAAAGGACGACCACTAAAGCATCCTATACCTAATGACTGTTTACCGAAGGCAACCGAAGTGGGAGTGTACCCTAGGAGTGTGCATGTGCGAGTGATTCAATTTCAAGTTTATTATCTTTGCACATTTTAGGGTTATCTAACTGTTTTAAAGTTAATCATACATTCTTGTCATGCAACCCTAATCATACATCTAACAGTTAATATTTTGCGGAATCTAAAGTGAGGAAATTAAACTACGCTATTACAAGGCTTCGGGTATTTACATAGCCAAAAACAAACCCTAAAAAAATAAAGCAATAAATGAAAATAAAAGATCCTAATTAAGCTATTACAACTTGTGAGCAATTACATTAATAGGGTAAAAATAAATGACAAAGCGCGCACGAGGAAATTTAGATCGGGAGAGAACTAGGATTTTGACCCCCTTCTAACCTAATTAAAAGAAAAATGGTTTTTGTTATTTTTAATATTTTTAAAGAAAAGAATTAGGTTTTAAAATTAAATACAAAAATAATTTGTGATTAAATTAATTAATGAAAATAAATAAATGGCCTATTTTTTATGTTTTTGGTTATCTTAAGAAAAAAGGATCCCATGAAAATTAATTAATGGAAAGCAATTTGAAGGGGGTGTGGATAGCAAGTCTTGAGCCCAACAGAAATTGATCCACTTTGACTTTTTGGATCCCATGCGTTGCCTTGACTGGGGACTTTGGTGCTCCTTCATTTAATGGCCTTTGGATCTAGCCATATGGCCACTAGGTAGGCTGGATGATGAGGTCACATGATAGACCTTGGCCTTGTACGCGCATGTAATCCCTAAAATAAAAAAAATGTGAAGAAATTGGGGGACCTGAGATTCGAACCCAGGTCCTGAAGCACTTTCCCACCACCTGGTCACCAACTGAGCTACGTGTTTCAATTTTTCATATAATAAACATAAATAATAATATGAAAACAACAAGATTCCCAGATCCAAACGCGCGAATTTTCAAACGCGTGAATGATGGTTTGCCACGACATCTTCTTCCTCCTTGCTCCATTGGTAAAAGTCTCAGACTTTTACCTACGGACGTTTGTCCGTCACTACAAATCTGCACATCCTCAAAATCAAACACACACATTATAAATAAAAACTAAAGCCTTGGATAGCTTCGTCTGGACCTGCTGAGCACAATGGTGCCCCTTTCATGGCCCAATTTCACCTGTATGGAAAGATCCCAAATCGAAGCTACAAACCCTAACAATGGTGAAATCTCATACAGTCCATAAAAATGAAATTAAATGTTATAGAAAGCTTGCATATGTGATGGTGAACAAGAATATATGATTAGAATGTGATGAATATGCAAGAATTGCGCTAATCGAATTCAAGAAAGGTTCAATGTCGTCAATGCCTTACAGTGGTTTTTGGCGTCTGAAATTGCTTGTTCTTGGTTGGTATAGGTTGCTTATGATCCCAGGAAACGATTGGAATGATCAGAAAGCTCTGGAATAGCCTGGAACTATGAATTCGAATCACCACTTTTCTTTGTTTTTTGCAAGTTTATTCTGACCTTATGCGCCTCTCTCCCAGCCTCTCTTTAGGTGTGCAAATGATCCTTATGTACTGAGGAATGAATTAGGGTTTCCAATATGATCACAATCTTCCTCCATCATTACTCTTGATTTTGATTTGATACACTTGAAAATCTTACTAAAAATAGAGCAAACTCAATCTTTTGTGCACACCAAGCCTTTACACGAATTCAATCTCATGCTAGCTGGATATTAAGACCTGAAACATGTACCAAATCCTGAGATTTCAATATTTTGGATTTTCTATGATTTGTTTTGATTTAATTCAAATAAAAATCAAAATAAATAATAAAAACAAGATAATGACAAGTGGCAAGGGCTAGGGCTCGTGGACCATGTTACCAACTCAAAACAAGTGCAAAAGATTAGGCCCATATAGCAAAATTTGCAATTTGAGGCATAGTTGACTTTTGATAATTTTGCAAAAAGGGTCAACTTCACCAATGCATAACTTCCTCAATTTTGACTCTTTGAAGGTGTTCTTTGACTTTTTAGAAAGCTTGAGATGTACTCTAAGCAACCCGTTTTGTATCATCTCAATTTGGTATTCCATGTTCATGTATGAAGCTTTGACAAAAAAGGTGTTTTTGTTGACTTTTCAAAATGACCTATAATGTCAAAATTCATAACTTCTTGTGAGTGCATATTTTGAACTTGGTAACTGAAGATGAATTGTAGGTAATTGCATCCTCTTCAAAATGAGCTTTGGATGTATCATTTCTCATAAAGTATGAGAAAGTTATGCTTGTTCAAAGTTGAGTTGACTTTTCCTGTAAAACCCTAATTTAGCAACTTTTGGTTCTTGATGAATTATGAGCAATCCTTGATGAATCATGATCAACCCTTGATAAAATGATGAATGATACTTCAAAATGAGGATGTTGACCAAAAATCTTGAAGTTTTACTGTATGTGGGCCATAGTTGACTTTTTGGACTAGCACGGTTGATTTTTAGGCCTTTGAGCAATTGACTGAGAAAATTTTCTCTGCAAGGCTTGAAACTTGGCATGGATGATATTGAGAACATATTAGAACAATGGTGAGCATTTGGGATCCCTTGGACTCAACAATCTTGATGCAACATGAAACCCTAATTTGAGGTAGACTACCTTAGGAGGGAGCTTGTCTGGTCAACCCTTGGACTACCTTGAGCAACTTAAGTATCTTTCTTGAAATGTTTTTGAGAAATATGTGAGGGCAAATTTTAGGGTACAACATCTGGGAACTCAAAATTCATGGATTGGTAGTCATCCACGTCCTGATGAGCCAAATGATCAGCTAGTACACTTCCCTTAATTGCTTTCTGGTTGTATATTGAATGTCGTATTCGGTCAGGATCATCTTCCATCTTGCTATTCTTTCGGAGAGAGCGGGATTCTCAAAGATGTTTTTGATGGGATCCATTTTAGATATCAACAAGGTAGTGTGAGTCAACATATAATGTCTTAGTCGTAAGCAACCCATGCCAAAGTGCAGTAAGTTTTCTTGAGCAGTGAGTATCTTGTTTCACAGTCGGTAAACTTTTTTCTAAGGTAGTATATTGCTTGCTCTTTTCGACCAGACTCGTCATGCTGCCTCAGTACACACCCCATTGAGTTCTCTATCACTATTAAGTATATGATCAGAGGTCTTCCTTCGACTAGAGGCATTAAAATTGGAGGCTCTTGAAGATACTCTGTGATTTTGTCAAAGGCGTTCTGCCAGTCGTCATTCCACTTCACTGCTTGATCTTTCTTCAGTATTTTGAAGATTGGCTCACAAGTAGTGGTCAGATGTGAAATGAATCTGGAAATGTAGTTCAGGCGTCCCAGGAATCCCCTAACTTCCTTCTTAGTGCGAGGAGTTGGCATTTCTTGTATAGCTTTGACCTTTGCAAGGTCGACTTTAATGTCTTTGTTGCTGACAACGAAACCCAAGAGCTTACCAGATCTTACTCCAAGGGTGAACTTATCCGGATTCAGCCTCAGTTTGTACTTCTTCAACCTTTCAAATAGCTTTTGTAGGTGATTGAGGTGCTCTTCTTCAGTCTGAGACCTAGCTATCATATTATCAACGTAGACCTCTATCTCGTGATAGATCATATCGTGAAATAAAGCTACCATGGCACGCTGATAGGTTGCCCCAGTGTTCTTTAACACAAATGACATAACTTTGTAACAGAAAGTGCCCCACTGTGTGATAAAGGTTGTTTTCTCCATGTCTTCAGGTGCCATTTTGATCTGATTATATCCGGAGAAGCCATCCATGAAGGATAATACCTTATGTTGTGCGGTGTTGTCAACTAGAACATCAATATGAGGCAGTGAAAAGTCATCCTTTGGGCTTGCGTTGTTCAGGTCTCTTTAATCCACACACATATGTACCTTACCATCCTTCTTAGGTACTTGAACAACATTAGCAACCCATTGCGGACAAGAGGTGACAGCTAAGAAACCAGTGTTGAATTGTTTCATGACTTCAGCCTTGATCTTTTCTGACATTTATGGCCGCATGCGACGAACCTTCTGTTTCACTAGAGGGAAGTCCTCTTTTGTCGGCAGACGATGAACCACGATATTAGTGTCAAGTCCTTGCATGTCTTTGTACGACCAGGCAAAAACCTCAACATAGTCATGTAGCATCTGCATTAACCTCTCTTTGACACTACGCTCCAGATCAGAAACTATCTTGACTTCTTTCTTGTCCTCTTCAGTACCCAAGTTAATTGTCTCAACTGGTTCTTCATGAGGCTATATTGCCCTTTCTTCCTATTGTAACGGTCTGGCAAGTTCCCCTGGTACTTCACAATATTCCTCACCTTCGTCCTCGGTTTGGTAGATCAGATTTTCAAATTCATAATGGGCAATAGTAGAACCGTTATCAATGGGATCCAGAGTGGGTGTGGATCTGCAGTTTGATATGTGGGTGTGTGTAAGAGCATAGTTGTATATTTTTGATAAAGTAAAAAGCAGAAAAGAAAAACAAAGAGCGTAAAATTTGTATGTGAAACGTCTAATGTTTTATTGATGACATACAAATAGACCATTGTGCCTCAGGTAAGACACAAGGCTTTAATGTTTCAATTGTTCAAATATTATATTTCCTCAAAAACAAAAAAGACAAATTACTCTCGAATAAAAGTAATGAGTACAAAGTCTTTAGCCTCCCAATTGCTGAGTCCATCATTGATGGTTGGGAAGATCCACTTGTCTAGGTCGCAATCACTATCACTGTCCTCCAAAGCATTGACTCCATGGTTGCTAATTCGTAAAGGTGGTCCCCCGGTGCGAGCACGACGAACAACTCTTTGGGCTCCTGAAGTAAAACCCAAACCAAATTTTTCATATTTGTAGGGAATATCTGGAAGTTGGCCCCAAATTGTACACCCACCTTCTTTAACTACTTCTTTGGCATCTTCTAGAGAAGCCATCTTCAGCGGAGGCCTGGTAGTCTTAGGAACACTGGCAGTGGTCTTGGTTGTAGCAACGGTCTATGGAATCTCCTCAAAGTTCTGACAGGGAGTCTCAATGAACTCTCCGTCCATTTTGACATACCTAAAAGAGTTCAGGTGGCTCACCATGTACTCCTCCTCCCCATGGACTGTGATAATTTTCCCATTGACTGGATACTTCAGCATCTGACGTAGGGTGGAAGTCACAGCCCCAGCCCCATGGATCTAGGGTCTACCCAATAAACAAGAGTAAGATGGGCGGATGTCCATCACATAGAAAGTGGAATTAAAAGTCTGAGTACTCACTTTGATAGGGATGTCTACCTCCACATGCATCATTCTTTTAGAACCGTCGAAGGCCCTCACCACAATTTTATTGGGCTTTAGTGTGAGCCCTTTGAATTCCAACATGTCTAGAGCATTCTTGGGTAAGATATTCAGTGATGAACATGTATCCACCACAACATGGGCTAATGTAGTGCCCCTGCACTCAATGGAGACATGCAGGGCATCATTGTGTTGCCTTCCCTTGGGAGTCAGATCAGCATCAGAGAACCCCAAGCCATTGTCAGCCGTCAAACTAGCCACGCAATTCTCAAATTGATTAGCAGAGGTATCTTGAGGCACGTGGGCATACTTCAAGAATTTTACTAAAGCTTTAGCGTGGACTTCAGAGCACAGCAGTAAGGCCAGCATTGAGATTTTTGAGGGAGTCTTCCCCAATTGCTCTACGACATTATAATCACTTTTCTTGATTATCTTTAAAATCTCTTCCATCTCCTTTTTAGAAGCCTCAGGAATGACTTCTGGATGCGCCTTCGTTTGGACAGGCTCAACCAATACCTCTTTTCCCCGATTCTCGGTCGACTCGGTAGCAGAGATAACAGCGGGACTAGGAGTAGCAAGGGGAATACTGACAGGAGCAGCGGCGGGAACAATCACAGGGGTAGTAATAGGAGTACTAGTAGGAGCAACAGCAGGGATGATCACAGGTGTAGCAACAATTTTTGGAGAGATCTCAGGAGAGAAAACTCTTCCGCTTCTCGTTATCTTACTGGTCCCAACGATATTGTCGATGTCAGGATCAGTACCCTCAACAGCTTTGTCTTCAAAAGCCAATAGGTCTTACTTGACTTCATGGTAATAGATGTCAGCCCCATAATTCTAGGGAATAACTTTATCCGAGGAATATGGTATTGGCCCCGGCATGGTGATGATAAGGGGAGCAAACTTTGGAACAGATGTAATCCTGACGGGTCTTTTGGTGGAGACCCTGGGAGAATTGTTGGAAATAGTAATTTTCTAAACATCTTAACATGAACTTCTGGTAAGAGGAACTTTCTCGAACAAGATTTATTTGTTAACCATCAGGCGCTGAATGCCCATTTTCAATAACAAACAACCATCTGGTAGAGACACGCATAAGTGGCAACCTTCACAACAACCCAGAAATAAAGCGGAACTCAATAGATTCTCTTTGACAGTCAGAAGAGGAGTAGTTAATTCATCCACGGAGGAAACAAAATGGTCATCATCAACAGCATTGACACCTTGGCCATGTTTGGGCATTGGCACAGTTATTACGTTAGGTGTCTCGGGAAGGTCAAACTCAATCTCCTTCGCCTCAATGAGATCATGTACCTTATTATTTAAAGCACAATTGTTGTACCCCAAAATTTTCCCTCCCATATTTCTTAAGACATTGCAAGAATAATCTCCAAGTTGCTCAAGATTGCTCAAGAGTTAGACAGTCAAATCATCTCCTAAGGCAGTTAACCTCAAACTAGGGTTTTGTGTTGCATCAAGGTCCTTGCATCCAAATGACCTAAAGTGCTCCACAATGTCCTAATATGTCCTCAAGGTCATCCATATCAAATTTCAAGTCTTGCAGAGAAAGTTTGGTCAGTCAATTGCTCAAGAAGTCCAAAAATCGATTGTGCTAGGGCAAAAGTCAACTGTGACCCACAAATAGTCAAACCTCAAGATTTTTTGTAAACATTCTAATTTTTAAGGATAATTCATCATTTCATCAAGGGTTGATCATGATTCATCAAGGATTGCTCAAAATTCATCAAGATTCAAAAGTTGCTAAATTAGGGTTTTGTAGGAAAAGTCAACTCAACTTTGACCAAGAATAACTTTCTCATACTTTATGAGAAATGACCCATCCAAAGCTCATTTTGAAGAGGATTCAATTTCCTACAATCCATATTCACACCCCAAGATCAAGAAATGCACTCACAAGAAATTACAAATTTGGACATTATAGGTCATTTTTGAAAGTCAACAAAAACACCTTTTTTTCCAAAGCTTATAAGTTGAGCATGGAATATCAAAATGAGATGAGACCAAAAGGGTTGGTTAGAGGACATCTCAAGGTTTCTAAAACGTACAAGAAAACCTCCAAAAGTTCAAAATTGAATAAGTTATGCATTGTTGAAGTTAGGCATTTTTCCAAAATTTCCAAAAGTCAACTATCCCCAAAACTTTAAATTTTGACAAATGGGCCCACTTTTTTTCACTTGATTTGATCTTGTCACACTACACACGTGTCCTATCTTCAGTCTTGTGTCCATTCATTAATTTTTCTATTTTATTTGATTTTTATTGAATTAATTCATTTTAAATCAATTTAAATCCAAATAAAATCTAAATATTGATAACTTGGTATCTTTTTGATTGATACAGGCCTTAATTGTCATCATGGACATGATCAAATCCGAATCAAGCCATATCATGAACAAAATATTGGATTTGGAATGAAATTGGAAGCTTTTTAATGGAGGATCATATCATATCTCCAAGCATTGATTTACAAAGATTCAAGCCCAAATTTTTAACCTAATGCATTGCCTTATACTTATACAAGCTAAGGAGGCACGAATCAAGACCAAGAGGCTGCAAAATCCCAAGAACAAAACTTGAGAAAAACTTGAAAAAGTGTGGAATCGAAATCACTCTTAGAGGTTGATTCAAAGCAAAAACTCAACGTAGACCCCTTGTTGGATATCCACTGAGTGAAAGGCAATCCAAATCAAGCACTCTCCTCTCCTGAATCGCGCTGTAAGTCTCCCTAAACCTTGCCCTGTATTTGAAATCGCATACTCGTCTTCTTGCATTTTCTTGGCGAAATCTTTACACAATCATGCTAATCGGTCCATTTAGAATCTTTCTGCATTAACCAATTGTGTTTTCATGAGCCATAGCACCCTACCCGAATCTAGGGTTTTGGAAGCTTGTTTTTGGGCGTTTTCTTTGTAGGAAAAATTGGAACAAATAATGGGTATAGACGTGTTCAGGAGGAAGATACGATCATGAGTATGGTTTTGGTTTGCATTTTTATGGCTTAGAATGAATTTTAGGAGCAAGTTATGGATTTAGCTGCGGATAAAAATCCGCAGGTAAAAAAACCATGTTTTCAACGAAGAAGATGATTACGTGCCCCCTCCCCATTCGTTGGTTCAAATATTTCGCGCTTATTTTTTTATTTTCAGCATAATCACGCTTTTTCTTATATTATAATTAGTGCGTATTCCACTAATAATTAAAAGACAGTGGTGTAGTGGCAAAGGCGCTTGTACAAGATCCAACAGGACCTGGGTTCGAATCCCAGGTCCCCATATTCTTTGCTATTATTTTCTTGCAGATGATCCAGCGTACCTCATACATTGCAATGCACCATACTCCCTCAAATCTTGAAGCGCCAGATGGCCCCAGGCCAGACCTGGTGGCCAGGATTGAGAGTCCACCATAAGACCTAGTCAACGCATGTGCATGGAATTCTAGGAGGTCAAACGAGGCTTGCACAAATGGGCCTCTGAATTTCCAGTTTCACCCCCTGATCTGGGCCCAAACCCCTTGGTTATTTCTATTCTTTTTTATATTTCTTTTATTTTATTGTTTTGTATTATTATTTTTATTATTTAAACTAACCAATTAAATTTTTTTCTTAATAAAATCAAAAACCAAAAAATATATTTTATTTATTAAAATTAAATTCATGACTTTATTTTTGTAAATAAATACTAATTTAATTAATTTAGTTTTAATTAGGTGTAATTTGTAATATCTTTTGCGAATATTTAAAATTAATGTAGAAAATTAGGTTTTTACTAACTTTAAATCAATTTTATTTTTATTTCTTCAAAAAATCCAAAAATATCCTTTTTTAATTAATTAATTTATTTATTTAATTAGCTTAATTTAATTTCTTCCATAAATTCAAAAATAAACAAAAAAAATGCTTTCTTTTCAAAAAGGGTCAAAACCCTAAACAATTTGCATTCGATTTAATTTTCCGCAAGCGATCTATTTTGCCATATTGATGTATCTGTTTCCCAGAATGTAATAGTTAAAATTAGGACTTTAATTATTTTATCGCTTACTTTTATTTTCCGCAATTTAATTTCAAGGGTTGTTTTTGGCGATGTAAATACACGACGCCTTGTAATAGTTTAGATTTAATTTCCGCAATTTAAAATTTCGCAACTTATTAACTGTTAGATGTTTGATAATAGGGAATGCATGACAAGATCAAATCTTTAACCTAAAATCAACATAGCTCACCCATGACATGTACCAAGAGAATATAACTGAAATAACACACTCGCACATGCGCACTCTTAAGGTACACCTCGCTTGGTTGCCTTCGAATGTGGTCATTGAGTATAGGAAGTTTTAGGGGTCGCCCTCTTGTCCAAAGATCATAGTTGCCTCGAAACGGTTGCCTCAGAAAAATGATCTAAGACATTAGGGTTACCGCTAAGGCGTCCTAACGTTGCTTTAGTGACCACACGTCCCTTAATCGAATTGACCCTTAAAACTCCAACGACGATGCTACCTACTCCCTAATAGTGGGATAGCATTGTCTAAAGGACATTAGCACCGATTGATTCCTTTTTCGAGTAGGTAGATGGTTCTTAAGTACTTGTCCTTTCAAAACAAAACAAAACTTTTCGCACTTACACCTTTCAAACAAAAAAAAACTCTTTTCAAACCCACAAACACAAAGAAAAGCTAATTTTGAAAACACTTTGAGCAAGTACCTAAGAGCCCGTGGATAACCACGGATAGAAAGGGTGCTAACACCTTCCCTTTCTATAATCTACCCCCCGGACCCGAGAAACATCTCGAAAAAGGAATTTTTCTGTGCTTTTTTCCTTTCCTTGTTGGATAAAATAAAAGTCGGTGGAGACTCTTGCTTACCGTGACATTTTGCGAAAACAAACGCAAAACGCGAACCAACATTCCAAAACAGTCAGTTCTCTCCCACCGTATCACAGAACTGGCGACTCTGCTGGGGACTTTATAAGTGGGGTGTACCTTAGGATTAGATCATTGTGTTTTCAGTTGTATGCTTTGTATGATTTATATTTGTGGGCTTGTATTGGAGTTTCTATAGATCCTAACCCGGATCTGGGGGATACCCTTTAGGTAAGTAGCAATAAACTGTGAGGGAACTGTACGGTGTAGACCGATACGGTTGAAGCAGTAGCTATGTTGGTGTGGCACTTTAGATTGTACCGATATCCCTTGTGTTGGAACAAGGAGAATATGGGTCATCTAAGGGGTCATTAAGCACCAGCTGACCTTAGAACCTTTAAATTGACCAACTTGGCCATAGAACAGTAGCAATATGCTACACTCATTGAGACTAAACTCTCGCGATGATTCCGGTCGCAAGAAAAGGTTGCTAAACTGGAATTATGACCGATTGAGGGTAGTCAATGATATTGAGATCCTCTAGAACCCGGTTACTATTTTTAGGATAGGTTTAAACCAACTGAACTGAAAGAGGGTAGTACCTAAGCTCCTTGCCAGCCTGAAATCTAAGGGGCTCTCTGTGTGACTTGTGTGCCTTTACCATGTTTGCTGTTTGTGGATACTTGTGGTGTGCTTACTATCATGACATCATGACATTGCATACATCTTGCGTTGGACTAACCTATTTCAAAGACAGGAGGGATTCCTCTTTGTTCTGTTTTGTAGGTCATCATGATGCCCATGCGTAGGAATACCATCCGGATTAACTTTGTCCAAGTTCCCATTATGCTTAAAGAGTTGGTTGCAGGATGCCTGATACTACCTCTTTCCTCAGGAGACATGGTTATCTTCTCAGTTTGGTCACCTCCAAATTGGACGAGCAGATGATGAGTTTCCTAGTCCAGTTCTATGATCCATTGTACCATTGCTTTACTTTTCAAGACTACCAGTTGGTTCCAACCTTAGAAGAGTTCTCTGAGCTGCTCGGTATCTCTGTTCTAGAGCAGACCCCATTTACTGGTTGGGAGAAGATTCTTAGGCCCGAAGAGATTGCTGCAACCCTTCATATGACCAAAGAAGAGGTAATGGCTAATTGGGAGACTAGAAGTGGAGCAAAGGGCTTTCTGACTAAGTTCTTGGTTGGTAAGGCTAACTATTTCTGGGATAGCCTAGACTTCAAGGCATTCGAGGATATTCTGGATCTTCTGATATACGGCTTGGTATTGTTTCTGAACTCTGACTCCTTTGTTGATGTAAATGCGATAAAGATCTTCATCTCTCGGAATCTGGTATCCACTCTCTTGGGTGACATTCTTCATCAGCTTTATGCTCGTACTGCCCGAAAGCGGGGAACCTTGATGTGCTGTGCTCCATTATTGGCAAGGTGGTTTATTTCGCACCTTCCCAAGTCAATGCTGAAGAACAAAGAAGGCATGGGTTGGGCTTATAGGGTTATGTCTCTCTCTCATAATGACATCATCTGGACTCTCAAGAGTATGGACGAGGTGACTATTATTGATCGATGTGGGGAGTACCCCAATGTTCCGCTGTTAGGAACCCATGGAGGAATTTCTTACAACCCATGCTTAGCTCTACGTCAGTTTTGGCGTGCCAGAAGAGAAGGACCTCATGAGATGCTAATGCCTTGTATCATCTTTGATTTTCAAGGGGATAGCGACGAGCAACTTCGCAGATTCATAAGGGCTTGGGATAGAGTTCACCAATCTGATCCACATGAGTGGGCCCAAAGACTTCACTTCTGATGGAGCCATATCTCATATGGGTCCGTACCCATGCCCAAAAGTTGGGTATGCCATATGAAGTTGTCCGGCCTATCATTGTTGAAATTGCTAATGAAGAAGGGGTTCTTCCAACCATCCTCCATCCTTATATGCCCACTGACATTGGGGTACTGAAAAGGTCTTGGATGCAGCTGAGGGAAGAACGGGATTCTTACCGAGAGAAGTTCAACGAGCAAGAGCAGAAGATCCAGAAGTTAACTAGGCAGCTGGAGAACAAGCGGATTCTCAATGACTATGTCCGCACCGACAATAAGAGACCATGGGAGCATTGATTGACCTTTGATGATTTCCTTTCCAGTTTTTATTTACCTTTTCAGTATTTCCATTCTTGTAACGCCTTAAGGGCATCAGTTGAACAATTTGAATTCCAAAGTTTATCTAATAAAGTGTGTTTCCTTTCTGGTTTACAAATTTGAATTTTTTGATTGTCTTTGAAATCATAATCATACACATTTCATCCCATGCACTCCATAACAGGTACCCATTACAGGTCTCTTATCTTCTTCGTTATTTATTTCAGCACTCATCATGTCTGCTGAACCTTCAACTGAGCAAGCCATCAAGGCCCTCCAGGCCCAGAATGCCCAATTTCAAGAGCTGTTCATGAATCTAGCTAAGGGTCAGCAAGATCTGAAGACCCTGATTCTGAAAGAGAAGAAGAAGAAGAAGAAGAAGAAGAAGAAGAAGAAGAGGACCATCATGTTCAACAATGGCCCTAGGTTTGGAAATAGGCTTCAGAATGAAGTTGATTTGACCACCTCATCTGGAGGGAAAGATAGTCAAGAGGAAAGGAGGGCTCCTAGCCCTGTGGTCTCCGACAACGAGACGGACTTCGACGAAGAACAGTATCCTCTGGCTGAGGACAGATACAAGAAACTGGAAGACCGGTTGAGTGTTATGGAAGTTCAGAAATTGCATGGTCTGGACTTTGGTGATCTAGGTCTATCATCTGGGGTGGTGATTCCCCACAAATTCAAGGCACCAGCCTTTGCTAAGTATGACGGAGTTTCTTGTCCGAAGCTGCACCTCCGATCATATGTAAGGAAGATTCAGCCTTACACCGCTGATAAGAACCTATGGATCCACTTCTTCCAAGACAGTCTCTCAGGGACTCAGCTTGAGTGGTTTTATCAGTTAGACGGAGCCAGTATCTGCAGTTGGGAAGATTTGGCTACTGCTTTCTACAGGCAGTACCAGTACAACTCCGACCTCACTCCTACGCGTACCCAAATCCAGGGTATGTCAATGGGAACGGGTGAAGGATTCAAAGATTATGCTCAGAAGTGGAGGGACCTCGTCGGAAGAGTGCAACCACCCTTGGTTGATCGGGAGCTAGTTGACATGTTTCTGGGGACCTTGTCTGGTCCATTTTTTAACCATATGATTAGAAGCTCTTCATCTGGGTTTACAGTGCTAATTTTGACCGGTGAAAGGATTGAAGTTGGTATTAAGGCTAGGAAAATACAAAAGGATGCTTCATCGAGCACTAAGAAGAAGCCCTTTAAGAAAGAGTCCAGTGTTGTCTACAGTTCGAAAAGACAGAATAGACCTGAACACCGCCAAGCTGTTAATGCGGTTGTTATTTCAAAACCTGTTGGTGCTCCTCAGTACAACAATCAACAAAAGGACGAGAGACCTCGAAGGCAATTCACCCATCTCAGCATGACTTTGTCTCAGATTCTGCCACAGTTGCTGAAGACCAATCTGGTGATTCCAAAGGAAGCCCCAAAGAATCCAAATACAACGTCACCGAGGTATAACCCTAATGCACGCTGTGCTTATCACTCTGATAGCCCGGGGCATAATACAGATGATTGTTGGACTTTGAAGAATAAGATACAGGACTTAATTGATGCGAAGGAGATTGAGTTCGAGGCGCCCGAAAGACCTAATGTTGTGACTGATCCTATGCCCAAGCATGGAGTGAATGCTATAGAAGAAGACTCGTTTTTGGTTTCTGTGGATGATATTGTTACCCCTCTGATGACTGTAAAGAAGAACCTTTTGCTAGCCGGTTTATTTCCGGGCTGGGACGAAGGTTGCCGTATGTGTTCTGTTCTGCCAACCGGTTGCCCATTTTTGAAATCAGGTATCCAACGCCTGATGGAGAGTAAAGAAATTTTGTTTGAAAATATTGTTGTTCCCTTAGTTCCTTCTGAAGAAGTTGCCATCATTACCATTTTCGACAATTCTTCCAAGGCTCCCTCGAGGAAGCTTGTTAGAATTACATCTGTTCCGAGAATCGCACCTGTAATCATCACTGTTCCGTGGCCCATCCCCTACACCTCTGATAAAGATGTCCCTTGGCACTATGGGGCCGATGTTTATTTTCATGGAGTTAAGCAAGAGTTGGATGCTGATACTGATGTCAGCAATATTGTTGGACCTGCTAAAGTCACCCTCAGCGGAAGACTTTTCTCACCAGATATCTCTGCCAACTACCTGAAGACCTGTTGTTATTACACCCGCCAGTGTACCTACTACTATTCCTGTTCAAGTTCCTATTCTCACCTCTGTCGCCGAGTCATCTGACACTCGGGGCAAAGGGATCACCACTGATGTGCCTGCCCAAGCGGAGGCGCCGAAGACGATTACTGTTGAAGCTTCTAAGCAAGAGATGGAAGAAATTCTGAAGATTATCAAAAAGAGTGACTACAATGTAGTCGAGCAGCTGGGGCAAACCCCGTCCAAGATTTCTATGTTGTCACTATTGCTGTGCTCAGAGGCCCATGCCAAGGCTCTGATCACGTTTCTGAAGACTGCCCACGTACCACAAGAGACATCAACTGATCAGTTTACAGATTGCATGGCTAATTTGACTGTTGATAATGGGTTGGGTTTCTCGGACGCCGACTTGACTGCTAAGGGGAAGAATCACAATGATGCCCTGCATGTCTCCATTGAATGTAGGGGCACTACTCTTGCACATGTATTGGTGGATACTGGTTCCTCGTTGAACGTCTTGCCTAAGAAAGCTCTAGACAGGTTGGACTGTGAAGGGTTGGAGCTGAAACCAAGCAACATTGTTGTCAGGGCCTTTGATGGGTCTAAGAGGATGGTGCACAGAGAAGTTGATATCCCGATTAAGGTTGGTTCTCAGGTCTTCAACTCTACATTCTATGTGATGGACATTCGGCCATCTTATTCTTGTTTGCTAGGTCGTCCATAAATCCACAAAGATGTGGCCGTAACCTCAACACTCCACCAGAAGCTGAAGTACCCGGTCAAAGGGAAGATTGTGACAGTGCAAGGAGAGGAAGAGTACATGGTTAGCCACCTCAACTCTTTTCGATATGTAGAAATGGACGGGGAGTTCATTGAGACCCCATTTCAGCATTTTGAAGAGGTTCCCCAGACACTGGCGTCAGCTGAGACTGTTGTTGAATATTATCCTATGAAGATGGCTTCCCTCAAGGATGCCCGGGCTGTTGTTGAGAAAGGTGGGTGTGCAAATTGGGGACGACTCCCTGATTTTACACAGAAGACTAACAAGTTTGGTTTGGGTTTCACTGCAGAAGCTCAAAGGGCTGTTCGGAATGCACGAACCGGAAGACCTCCCGTGTTCATCAGCAACTCGGGAGTGAATGCCATTGAAGACGATGTTGAAGAGTCTGAGTTCGACAGCTGGATCTATCCTACAACCGACGGTGGACAATGCAACTGGACAGCAAAGGACTTCATCCCTATTACTTTTGTTACCCAGTAATGAAACTTTTTGTTTTGAATATGTAACAGACAATGTTTTAAACTTTATGGCCCGGTGTCTTACCCGGGGCATTGTGGCTTCATTTGTGAGGGCTTTATGTGTGTCATTTTCATATATCATTAATAAAAGCATTGGACGTTCCTGCATTTCAAATCTTGCGCTCCTTGTTTTTCTTTATTATATATTACAAAACAGCTATTTTACACACACTCACGTATCATGATCTACATCCACTCTGGATCCCACTGATAACGACCCTGCTACTGCCAGTTATGACTTCGAAAGTCCGATCAACTTAGCCGAAGATGAAGGTGAAGATGATTGCGAAGTGCCTGATGAACTTGCTAGACCGCTACTTCAAAAAGAGAGGGCCATATTGCCTCCAAGCTACCAATTCTGATGCCTCCAATTGCAGGAAGACCGTTGATCTCATACTTAAAAGTGCTGGATAATACAAAGAGGCATGCTGGGGCAGCATGACGAGTCTGGCCGAAAAGAGCATGCCATTTATTGCTTTAGCAAAGAGTTCACCGACTGTGAGATATGATACTCACTGCTCGAGAGAACTTGCTACGCTTTGGCATGGGTTGTTCGCCGGCTAAGACGGTATATGTTGGCTCACACTACCCTATTGATATCAAAGATGTGAACATCCTGACGACACCTTGTCCTTTTGCAATGTGGGGCATTGATATGATCGGCGAGATCATACCTACGGCATCTAACGGGCATCGTTTCATCCTGATAGCTATTGATTACTTTAGGAAATGGGTTGAAACAACTTCCTTTGCTACAGTAACCAAGAATGTCGTGGCATGGTTCATTCGGCACAATCTGATCTGTCGATACGGTGTACCAGAGAGGATCATTACGGACAATGGTACCAATCTCAACAACAAGATGATCACTGAGCTTTGCGAGCAATTCAAGATACAGCATCACAACTCTTTTCCTTACCGGCCGAAGATGAATGGGGCTGTCGAAGCAGCTAATAAGAACATTAAGAAGATTGTGCAGAAGATGACAGTGACATACAAGGACTGGCATGAGATGTTTCCATTTTCTATTCATGGGTACCGTACCTCATCACAGACGTCAACAGGGGCAACACCCTATTCCTTGGTTTATGGCATGGAGGCAGTCTTGCCCATCGAAGTGCAAATACCCTCTCTTCGAATTATGAAGGATGCAGGTTTGAGTGAAGATGACTGGATTCAGACCCGACTTGATCAACTGAACCTAATCGATGAAAAGAGACTTACTGCTATTTGTCATGGTCAGACGTACCAAAAACGAATGATCAAGCCATTTAACAAGAAAGTTAGACGACAAGAGTATCAAGTTGGGGACCTAGTAATCAAGCGCATTATTCTACCTCAAGGTGATCCCAGGGGCAAATGGACCCCTACTTACGAAGGACCATTTGTGGTTAAGAACATTTTCTCAGGAGGAGCTATGATTCTAACCACCATGGATGGTGACGACCTTCCTCACCCCGTCAATGCAGACATAGTGAAAAGATACTATGCATAATCAAAGACCCTCTAGGTCGACTGGCCTAGGCAAAAATAAGGGCTTCCCGGCGAACCAAAAGGGTTCGGGCAAAAATAAGGGATGAAAATGAAAAAATTTGTACACCCGGCAAGTCGAAAACCTAAAAAGGCAGCTTGGGCAAAAAAGGGTGTCCCGGTGGACTGAAAACCCGAAAGGGTGGTCCAGGCAAAAATTAGGGATCAAAGCGTAACATTATGTCTCATTGGATCATCTTGCATCCAGACTTCGGTATCGGCTATCAAGCTCGGACGACACTAATCAATCTGATTCATCTTCAACCAGGCAGCAAAGTGATGAGATGCTCGAGGACATAAAGGCAATAGCAGAGTTGGAACCCAAGGGGATTATTCACATAGCTGTTTTGTTTCTTTTCAACAAATTGTACAAATTCTATTATTCGGCGGCGTTCTCTTACTAGGACGTCAGCCTCTTGTACAAAAACGCCTATTTACAGGCCCAACTTCAAAATCAATATAATTCATTTTTAAAGAAATTTCAAACTGTTTTTCTTTTATCTGTTTGTTTTGCAAAGAACGTCCAAGGTTCATTTTTGATATATGCATTTGACATTAATTTCTGCTCATAAATATTTACATGTGAAACAAAAGATGAATTACTGGTAATATTAGAAGCAGGGGCAATAAGAATTGTCTGAACTGTATAGTTTCTTTGTCCATCAGATACAAGGTAAATTCAGCTGAAGAATGTGGCTAAGGTACTTTCACTCCTCGCAGAGCAAGACAGTAATGGTAGCTCTCTCAGTTGAGACTTGCAACCGTGAATGAATCAGCAATACTCTCCCCAAGCAGAGTTGGTCTACCAACAACACTAAAAAGGTCCTAATATTCCCCAGCAGAGTATAAGAGTATTCCCCAGCAAGTATAAGAGTATCCCTGGCAGTCTTAATATTCCTCAACGGAGTATAATAATGTTCCCCGGCAGAATACAAGATACCCCTAGTGGAGTCAATATTTCCCCAGCACGGTCTGAAAAAGCTTCCCCAACGGAGTTGAATCAACATCCCCAGTAAACTCTGGAAGTTTATCCCCAGCGGAGTACAAAAATAAAATCTCCCCAGCCGAGTTCAAAGGATCATTCCCAGCAGAACTCAGGGGTTATCCCCACAAGAGTCTAACAGGGTTATCCCCAGCAAGTTGCAACTGAAAGATCATCCCCAGCGAAGTTCTTTCCTTTCACAAGCAGGAACTCAATCCTCAACAGACTCAGTATCACCAGCAACGGTAATCCATCCCCCAGCGGAGTTTATCAGTGGAATCTTTAGCAGAACATCTCTTCCCCACAAAGTAATTCCCCTCGGAGTAATCTCCTCATCAGTTTATTCCCCAACGGAGTTATCCTCTTCTGCAAGTTTATCATCTTCGTTCATCATCCCCAACAGGAATGAAGAATCCAACTCTATTCTCCAGCAGCTATCCGGGATTTATTTTCCCCAGCTAAAACATCACATTTCCATACATCATGATACATGCATATACGCATCATACCATACAATCTCATTTATGTTGAGAACATCATTGCTTGGTCCATGTCATGCATTGCATATGACTGACCTTTACCTTTCAGGAAAGATGCAGTTAAATTCTCAACTATGTGGAAGACCTCCTTTGGTCCAGTTAAATCGATTCCTAAAGATTTTTCTGATACCAATCCAGTCAAAGAAGAAAAAACCTCCCCTGGCCCAGTTAAATCGATTCCTAAAGATTTTTCTGATGCCGACCCAGTCAAAGGAGACAAGACCAGTCAAATCGATTCCTAAAGATTTTTCTGATGCCAACCCAGTCAAAGGAGACAAAACTAGTTAAATCGATTCCTAAAGATTTTTCTGAGGCCAACCCAGTCAAAGAAGACAAAACCAGTTAAATCGATTCCTAAAGATTTTTCTGAGGCCAATCCAGTCAAAGAAGACAAAACCAGTTAAATCGATTCCTGAAGATTTTTCTGAGAACAATCCAGTCAAAGAAGACAAAACCAATTAAATTGATTCCTAAAGATTTTTCTGAGGCCAATCCAGTCAAAGAAGACAAAACACGTTAAATCGATTCCTAAATATTTTTCTGAGGCCAATCCAGTCAAAGAAGACAAAACCAGTTAAATCGATTCCTAAAGATTTTTCTGAGGCCAATCCAGTCAAAGAAGACAAAACCAGTTAAATCGATTCCTAAAGATTTTTGAGGCCAATCCAGTCAAAGAAGACAAAACCAGTTAAATCGATTCCTAAAGATTTTTCTGAGGCCAATCCCGTCAAAGAAGACAAGACCTCCTCTGGACCAGTTAAATCGATTCCTAAAGATTTTTCTGATCCAGTTAAAGTTGATCCAAGACCTCCTCTGGTTCAGTCAGATCGCCGATAAGATCTACCTAATTTGTATTCCAGTTGAAGTTCATACCACCTACCAACAGTCTCCAAATGGCATCTATAAGCCCATTCCAGACATCACAATGCTGATACCTTCATGCGGGTGCAAATTTATGGGCACTCTAGTGTTCAATCATCTTCCACCTTCGGATCACGAAAGGCCCGAAAGCCAATCTATATCCTCAGGTTTAAGAAAATTGAACAAGGGCAGCTGTTGTACCACAAAAGTTTCCCTCCCATATTTCTCAAGACATTACAAGAATAATCTCCAAGTTGCTCAAGATTACTCAAGAGTTGGACAGTCAAATCATCTCCTAAGGCAGTCAACCTCAAACTAGGGTTTTGTGATGCATCAAGGTCATTGCATCAAAATGACCTCAAGTGCTACCCAATTTCCTAATATTTTACTCAAGGTCATCCATGTCAAATTTCAAGCCTTGCAGAGAAAGTTTGGTCAGTCAATTGCTCAAGAAGTCCAAAAATCGACTGTGTTAGGGCAAAAGTCAACTGTGACCCACAAATAGTCAAACCTCAAGATTTTTTGTCAACATTCTCATTTTGAAGGATAATTCATCATTTTATCAAGGGTTGATCATGATTCGCCAAGGATTTCTCAAGATTCATCAAGATTCAAAAGTTGCTAAATTAGGGTTTTGCAAGAAAAGTCAACTCAACTTTTACCAAGCATAACTTTCTCATACTTTATGAGAAATGACCCATCCAAAGCTCATTTTGAAGAGGATGCAATTTCCTACAATCCATCTTCACACCCCAAGATTAATAAATACACTCACAAGAAGTTGCAAATTTGGACATTATAGGTCATTTTTGAAAGTCAACAAAAACACCTGTTTTGCCAAAGCTTATAACTTGAGCATGGAATATCAAAATGAGATGAGACCAAAATGGTTGGTTAGAGGACATCTCAAGGTTTCTAAAATGTACAAGAAAACCTCCAAAAGTTCAAAATTGAAGAAGTTATGCATTGTTGAATTTGGGCATTTTTCCAAAATTGCCAAAAGTCAACTATCCCCAAAACTTCAAATTTTGACAAATGGGCCCACTTTTATCCACTTGATTTGATCTTGTCACACTACAAACGTGTCCTATCTTCATTCTTGTGTACATTCATTAATGTTTCTATTTTATTTGATTTTTATTGAATTAATTCATTTTAAATCAATTTAAATCCAAATAAAATCTAAATATTGATAACTTGGTATCTTTTTGATTGATACAGGCCTTAATTGTCATCATGGACATGATCAAATCCGAATCAAGCCATATCATGAACAAAATATTGGATTTGGAATGAAATTGGAAGCTTTTTAATGGAGGATCATGTCATATCTCGAAGCATTTATTTACAAAGATTCAAGCCCAAATTTTAACCTAATGCATTGCCTTATACTTATACAAGCTAAGGAGGCACGAATCAAGACCAAGAGGCTGAAAAATCCCAAGAACAAAACTTGAGAAAAACTTGAAAAAGTGTGGAATCGAAATCACTCTTAGAGGCTGATTCAAAGCAAAAACTCAACGTAGACCCCTTGCTGGATATCCACTGAGTGAAAGGAAATCAAAATCAAGAACTCTCCTCTCCTGAATCACGCTGTAAGTCTCCCTAAACCTTGCCCTGTATTTGAAATCGCATACTCGTACTCTTTCATTTTCTTGGCGAAATCTTTACACAATCATGCTAAGCGGTCCATTTAGAAACTTTCTGCATTAACTAATTGTGTTTTCATGAGCCATAGCACCCTACCCGAATCTAGGGTTTTGGAAGCTTGTTTTTGGGTGTTTTCTTTGCAGGAAAAATTGGAACAAATAATGGGTATATACGTGTTCAGGAGGAAGAGACGATCATGACTATGGTTTTGGTTTGCATTTTTATGGCTTAGAATGAATTTTAGGAGCAAGCAATGGATTTAGCTGCGGATAAAAATTCGCAGGTAAAAAAACCAGGTTTTCAACGAAGAAGATGATTACGTGCCCCCTCCCCATTCGTTGGTTCAAACATTTCGCGCTTATTTTTTTATTTCCAGCATAATCACGCTTTTTCATATATTATAATTAGTGCGTATTCCACTAATAATTAAAAGGCAGTGGTGTAGTGGCTAAGGCGCTTGTACAAGATCCAACAGGACCTGGGTTGGAATCCCAGGTCCCCATATTCTTTGCTATTATTTTCTTGCAGATGATCCAGCGTACCTCATACATTGCAATGCACCATACTCCCTCAAATCTTGAAGTGCTAGATGGCCCCAGGCCAGATCTGGTGGCCAGGATTGAGAGTCCACCATAAGACCTAGTCAACGCATGTGCATGGAATTCCAGGAGGTCAAACGAGGCTTGCACAAATGGGCCTCTGAATTGCCAGTTTCACCCCCTGATCCGGGCCCAAACCCCTTGGATATTTCTATTCTTTTTTATATTTCTTTTATTTTACTGTTTTGTATTATTATTTTTATTATTTAAACTAACCAATTAAATTTTTTTCCTCATAAAATCAAAAACCAAAAAATATATTTTATTTATTAAAATTAAATTCGTGACTTTATTTTTGTAAATAAATACTAATTTAATTAATTTAGTTTTAATTAGGTGTAATTTGTAATATCTTTTGCAAATATTTAAAATTAATGTAGAAAATTAGGTTTTTACTAACTTTAAATCAAATTTATTTTTATTTCTTCAAAAATCCAAAAATATCCTTTTTTTTAATTTATTTATTTATTTATTTAATTAGATTAATTTAATTTCTTCCATAAAATTCAAAAATAAACAAAAAAAATGCTTTCTTTTCAAAAAGGGTCAAAACCCTAAAAAATTCGTATTCGATTTAATTTTCCGCAAGCGATCTATTTTGCCATATTGATGTATCTGTTTCCCGGAATGTAATAGTTAAAATTAGGACTTTAATTATTTTATCGCTTTCTTTTATTTTCCGCAATTTAATTTCAAGGGTTGTTTTTGGCGATGTAAATACCCGACGCCTTGTAATAGTTTAGATTTAATTTCCGCAATTTAAAATTCCGCAACTTATTAACTGTTAGATGTTTGATAATAGGGAATGCATGACAAGATCAAATCTTTAACCTAAAATCAACATAGCTCACCCATGACATGTACAAAGATAATATAACCGAAATAACACACTCGCACATACGCACTCTTAGGGTACACCTCGCTTGGTTGCCTTCGAACGTGGTCATTGAGTATAGGAAGTTTTAGAGGTCTCCCTCTTGTCCAAAGATCATAGTTGCCTCGAAACGGTTGCCTCGGAAAAATGATCTAAGACATTAGGGTTACCGCTAAGGCGTCCTAACGTTGCTTTAGTGACCACACGTCCCTTAATCGAATTAACCCTTAAAACTCCAACGACGATGCTACCTACTCCCTAATAGTGGGATAGCATTGTCTAAAGGACATTAGCACCGATTGATTCCTTTTTCGAGTAGGTAGATGGTTCTTAAGTACTTGTCCTTTCAAAACAAAACAAAACTTTTCGCACTTACACCTTTCAAACAAAAAAAAACTCTTTTCAAACCCACAAACACAAAGAAAAGGAAATTTTGAAAACACTTTGAACAAGTACCTAAGAGCCCGTGGATAACCACGGATAGAAAGGGTGCTAACACCTTCCCTTTCTATAATCTACCCCCCGGACCCAAGAAACATCTCGAAAAAGTAATTTTTCTGTGCTTTTTTCCTTTCCTTGTTGGATAAAATAAAAGTCGGTGGCGACTCTTGCTTACCGCGACATTTTGCAAAAACAAACGCAAAACGCGAACCAGCATCCCAAAACAGTCAGTTCTCTCCCACCATATCACACCAATAGTCATTTATATTATTCTCTTGAGTCTCAGAATGGTAGGCACATCGAGCATTCGAACTGTAGAGGGGAGAGGCAGTTATAGGATTCTTCGGGGCTTCCTTCAGAGTTACCAAATTGGACTTCAGCAGGGGTGGCAAAACCTGGGATAGGGTCATGTTAATCTGAGTAAATTGTCTTCTGGGAGCATCTGGTCTGCGCTGATTTTTTCGTTGTTGGTTTAAAGCAGGATTGGAAATCATAACAGCCCCTACCGTCGGACGATGCTCAGTTTTGTTGTAATTTCTCTGGCCATAGGTAGCACTGACCTCCTTCTTCCTAGTGAAAGGTTTATTTATAGTACTGGAGGATGCATCTCTATGTATTTTACCACTTTTAATTCCAGCTTCTACCCGTTCACCAGTCAAGATCAATTCATTAAACCCAACAGAAGAACTTCCAATCAGATGGTTAAAGAATGGCCCGGATAATATGCCCAAGAACATGTCCAACAGCTCCCTATCAGACAACGGAGGCAAGACTCTCCCCGCAAGGTCTCTCTATTTTTGGGCATAATCTTTAAAACCTTTGTCGGAACCCATAGACATACTTTGCAACTGTGTACGAGGCGTGGAAAGGTCAACATTATATTGGTATTGCTTGTAAAAAGCAGCAGCCAAATCTTCCCAATTACGGACGCTGGTTCTCTCCAGTTGATAGAACCATTCTAGCTGAGTCCCAGTCAAACTCTCCTGGAAGAAATGTCCCCACAGATTCCTGTCGGTAGTGTAGGGTTGAATATTCCTGACATACGACCTTAAATGCAACTTAGGATAGGAGACACCGTCATACTTAGCAAAGGTACGGATTTTTAATTTTTGTGGGATGACCACCCCTGAAATCAGTCCCAGCTCCTGAAAATCTAGCCCGTGTATCCTCTGGATCTCTATAACATTGAGTCGATCCTTCAGTTGTTTGTATTTATCATCAGCAGGAGGATATTGCTCCTCAGAATAATCAGGTTCATCTTCCTCGGACCATGGATTATTGTTTTCTTCCACTGGCTTCACTACTTGGTTGTCCCCTTCATTCAACGTGGTTGTGAAATCTATAGCTCGCTTAACCGGTCCTCTGATCCTTCTTACCAAATTCACTACACCAGCTGGTTTCTTTGGCTTCTTGGTCTTCTCTTTGATGATTAAAGCTTTCAGATCTTCTTGCCCCTGGGCCAGAGCCAAGAATATTTGCTGAAATTGAGTGTTCTGAGCTTGGAGGTCCTTCACTGTCTGTTTGAGAGCCATTTCTTTTGCTAAAATAAACAGCGAAAAGAATAAGAAACTTGTCTTGAAAAACCTGCTTATGGGATGAAATGCATGATAATGTTTATGCAATGTTTTCAAGGACTTTTAAGATCTTAAATTTGCTTAGCCAAAAAAGAACAAACATTAATTGCATTCAATAGTTTGAATCGTTACAAAGATGCCTTTTGGGATTTACAATAGAAGAAACAAAGATAAAACAAAACTCTTAAATCAGACAGGACTCAGGCTTCCCATGGGCGCATCCTCTTTGGTGCAATGTAGGCGTTTAAACTTTGTTCTTCATGTAGTTGTCTTGTAAGCTCCAAAGCCTTTTTCTCGCTTGCATAGAACTGGGCTTCAAAGGTATCTCGCTCCTCTTTGAGCTGGATCCAATATCTTTGCAACTCCTCGAGAGTAGTCGGGATGTCAAGATAGAGAATGGTATAAGGTACCTCTTCATCGGCAACATGTTCCATTATGATAGGTAGGATGGCAGGATAAGGCATCATAAGATTTTGAGCATGTGCTCGTACCCACTTAAGATAAGGATCCAAAGGGATGGAGTTCTTATGCCCCAATGTCTTGATATCCACTTTGTTTACCATGCCCCAAGCTCGTATGAACCTCTGACGGTAACCTTGAACATCATCCTCGTAGTTGAACATAATGCCTTAAACCAATACATCATGAGGACCATCCCTCCTAGCATACCCAAATTGTTGCAACGCCAAACAAGGATTATAAGTGATTCCTCCCCCAATGCCTAGGAGAGGGAAATTAGGGAATTCCCCACAACAATCGATGATGGTAACATTCTCCAAGGATCGAGGACACCAATGAATATTCGAATGTGTAAGGGACATCAACCTATTAGACCATCTCATGCCCTACTCATTCTTCAAAACAAATCGAGGTAGGTGTGAAATAAACCACCTAACCAACAAAGGAGTGCAACACATAAGAGTCCCTCTTCTCTTTACAGTGCGGGTATGCAAAGAGTGTAGAATGTCTCCAAGTAAAGTAGGCACCAAATTGTGAGACAGAAAAACCTTGACCGTATTCACATCGATGAGTTGGTCTAGATTAGGAAATAGTACCATCCCATAGATGAGAAGGGCCAACACTTCTTCAAAAGCTTGTAAATCCAGGGTATCCCAAAAATGGTGAGCCTTCTCAAATATAAACTTAGCTAGAAAACCTTTGACGCCTCTTCTTGTTTCCTAATTTGCCACGACATCTGACCGTTGTAAAGATAGAGCTTGAGAAATCTCCTCAGGTTTTGGGTCATTTTTCATACCGTTGAATGGTAATTGATTAAGGGTGGGTACTTCCAATAAATGAGAAAAATCCTCCATAGTAGGCACCAATTGGTAATCAAGAAAGGTGAAGCAGTGATGTAAAGGGTCGAAGAACTGAAAGAGCACCTTCAACATTTCTTCATTAGGGCTTGAGGTGACCAGATTAAGAAGTCGGCCATGTCTTTCAGTGAATGGAGAGCTCTCAGGAACCCTTGATGCTAATTCCTTGAGTTGAGGAGGTACTCTTACAAGGTTGACCTGGATAGTACTTCTGCGAACGGGAGCCATGTCCTACAAAACAGACAAAAAGATAAGTCCTAAAAGTCCTTGAAATGGTTAGTATGATATGCCATGTTATGATGTTATGATGTTATGTACAAACATATATATATATATATATATATATATATATATATATATATATATATATATATATATATATATATATATATATATATATATATATATATATATATATATATATATATATATATATATATATATATATATATATATATATATATATATATATATATATATATATATATATACAATCACACAAACATATCCTTAGGTTTAGGCTTGCATGGATTCCATAGGTAAGTACCCTCTTTAAGTATAGTTGGTAAAACCTGTCCTATCAATAGTAATCAGGTTTTAGGGAATCTCAATATCAATGATTTTTTGAACAAGTTTCATTCTGATCGACAACTGACTTGCCACCAAACAAAACTCAGGAGTCAAATCTCAATGAGTGTAGTATTAAGTATCAACCGACTTAGGACTACACCAAATACGACTATCTCACTACTTCCTAATGGCCAAATCGTTCAATTAAAGGTTCTAAGGTCAGTTGATGCTTCATGACACCACGCATCGGCCCCGTATTCTCCTTGACTACTCAAGGGCTACAGGTACCAACCAAAGTGTCACATCAACGTAGCTATCACTTCAACTGTGTCGGTACACCCCGCACAGCCCCCACGATCTATTGCTCCTTACCTAAAAGGTGCCCCAGATTCGGGTGTAGGATCTGTAGTAATAACCCAAACAAACCCTCCAAGGATAAAGCATACAAAGCAAGCAATTAAAACATTTTTAAAATGAACTAACTCTAAGGTCACCCCACTTTTTATTTGTCCCAAGGAGAGTCGCCAGTTTTGGGATATGGTGGCAGAACCGAACGTTATACTAGTTTTGCATTTGTGTTTGAAAATGTTGCAGTAAGCAAGAGTCTCCACCGACTTTTCTTTTATCCAAATTAAGGAAAGGGTGAAAAGAACAGAAAAAATAACTTTTCGAAAATTTTCTGAGTAAAGGGGGTAGATTATGGAAAGGGAAGGTGTTAGCACCCTTTCCATCCGTAGTTATCTACGGGCTCTTAGATGCTTAGCTCATTTTGAAATACCTTGTGCTTTGTGCTTTTGAAAAGTATTTGAAAATGCCTTAGTGGAGCGATTCGCTTTGCGTTAACTCTTGTATCAGTCCTCAAGAGTGTTGACAAAGCAAATGTTCTTAAAGGTTTATTTTTGAAATGTGTAAGTGTAAAAAATTTGTTTTTGAGCATAGCATCTAAGAACTATCTACGTATACTCGAAAAAGTTTGTTCTTTTCCTCCTATCCTTTAGACAGTGTTATCCTACTATTGGGTAGTTGGTATCCCTATTGTTGGATGTTGAGGGACAATCGAAGGGACGTACAATCATAAAGGCAACATTTGGAGACGCTTTAGCAATTTTGTTTAGGGACTAGATCATTTACCGAGAGGCAACTGTAGGGTCATCGAGGGACTATGATCTTTTTGATTTACGGGTCTTTGCTAAAGCATCCTTGTTTCGAGGGACATAACTGTTTTTATTTCCGAAGGCAACCAAAGTTAACGTAACTTAGAGGTGCATGTTTGCAATGATTCAATTCAGTTCATTTATCTCTTGTTATTAGGTTTACTAGCGTTTTGTTATTAGTCTTTCCATACAAGCCTAATTACTAATAGTTAATATTTTGCAGAAATTTAAAGTGAGGGAATCGTAAATCCTACGCTATTACAATGCTTCGGGGAGGAGGTATTTACATATCCAAATGGGAGAAAAATAAAGAAAACGATAAAGTCCTAGTTTAATCTATCACATACTGTCAACAGGTACATTATTATAAAAACATGCGAGAACAAAATAAATGTGCGCGAAATAAAAAAAACGTCTAAAACTCTAAGAAATTGCTAAGTAAAACTCTTTTTGGTTATTTTTGTGTTTATTAAGAAAACACTTAAAGTTAAAGTGAGAAAAATATGAACCTAATTAATTAAATAAAAGAAAAAAATGACTGTCAATTAAATCTACTAATTCTATAATTTTTGGTTTTTTATTAAGAAAATATTTGAATGAAATAAAGCTAAATCTAATTGATTTTAAATTAATAAAATAATATCCAAATAATTAATTAAATTAATTTACAAAATTAAAATTAATTTAAGAAAACCTAAGTCTATTTAATATTTTTTATTTTTTATGATTTGTTAAAAAAAGTGATTTTTGAAACTAAAAAGCAAATAAATAAAGTAAATGAGAAAAAAAATGGGCTTGGATATGCAGAAGCAAAATGGTGGGTGAGGGTTGAAAGTTCGCTAGGCCCAATCCAGGGGGAGACCAGAAGCTGGCTTGATTCAGTGTTGTTGGTTCATGGAGGGTCCATCATGAAGGATCACCCTAGGAGCGTTGGATCTACCTCCGTTGGTATCTGACGGTCCAGATGAAGGTCATATCATGCGCTGACTAACCCTTATCTGTATTAGATATGCAGGGAGATTGTTAGAAAAAATAAAATGCAAACCTAGGATTCGAACCCAGGCCTTTCAGGATAAGACACATGCTTCTTACCACTGGGTTGCCTTACAATTCGTATATCAATATACAATCATAGTATTATATATAAAAATGATTCAAAATATATTAAAAAATAAAACGTGTGCGCTGATGGGCCCATTTGCATTTGAATGGGCCAATCAGGACACACAATCTTGCCACGCCAGCCCCTGCCTGAGTCAACTGACCGGAGGGACGCCGAAGTCAAACTCCGGTATAACAAAATATGAACCTGCAAATTCGTTGATTTTAAGACTGGAACAAGACCCTATTTCGCCTAAAATTTTGCCCTGATCACAAATTTGGCCTTAGATTGGCCAGAAAACTCATGCATCTTGAGTTATGAATCAAAAACCCTAACACGGTTTGATCATGGCATTTTATGATCCACATGTCATAAACTTCATGCTAGGCCCTTAACCTGTTCTAATGATGCCTAGCAACTCATACATATATGTCAGAGCATTCAAAAACACACAAAAATAAGGATTTGAATTTTAAAAATTTACCACAACGGTGATGATTGAAAGTGGTAGTTCTGGCGTGTGTTGGCTTGGGTGAGAGTTGGGGATGAATCCCGGGATCTTCAGGAAGAGGATGGCACGCTTGGTTTGGATGGATGTTGGCTGAAAATTCAGTTTTAAATTTCACAACTTTGAGAATTTTTGGCAATTTTGTGTGGTTCTTATCAAGCAATTTTCGTGTCCATTTGGCTTGCAAAAATAATCCTTATATAGAGGAGAAGGAGGGAACAAGGTTTCATGGCAAGAATCAATGCCATAACTATGTTTCCAACCAAAATCCAACAAATTAAAAAGCTTCCAAATTTTGCCAAAACTTACCCTTTCCTTGCTAGCATGTACCTGGACATCTTGGCACTAATTTGTGGGCTTTTAAGCAAGCCAAAACATCAGCCCAAATGCCTAAGCCCGTCTCCATTTGTTTTATGCAATTTATTTTATATTTATTTGAAATAAATTAAAATAAATATGAACAAAATAGATAAAAATGGAAAGGCAATATAAAAATGAGATTATAGGTCCTTTGAAAGGTTAGGAAGATCTTTGAAGTCCAAGAAGTTAGGCCATTGACCTAAAAGTTCAATTTTGTCTAATGCACAATTCTTGAAATTTTCAAAATTTTCCCAACTTGGGCAAGCAATAACTTGCTCAATTTTGATCTCGTGATGATGATATTGGACTTTTTAGAAAGCCCAAGATGTCTACTTTGATCCCTATATTGATAAATTTTGTATTTGAAGATTTTATCTTAATGTAAATGGTCTTGACAAAAAGTGTCTTTTGTTGACTTTTGGAAATGACTTGTAATGTATGAGCTTGTATCTTTCAAATGATGCATCTCTTGATCTCTTGGACAAAAGAGAAGTTGTAGGGAATGAGATTCTCTTCAAAATGAGCTTTGGTTGGGGAAAAATAGATGAAGTATGTGAAAGTTATGCCTGGTCAAAGTTCAGTTGACTTTTCCTATAGAAACCCTAATTTAACAATTTTTGACTTTTGATAGATTGTGAGCATTTCTTGAGGAATCATGATCAACCCATGATAAAATGGTGGATATCACTTAAAATGTTGATGTTGACCAAAAATCATGAAGTTTGACTGTATTTGGATTACAGTTGACTTTTGACCTAATACAGTTGATTTTCAAGCATTTGAACAATTGACTGGGCAAACTTGTATTGGAAGACATGAAATTTGTCATGGACAATCTTGAAGGCATATTAGGACCATGAAAAACATTTGAGACCTTTGGGGCTCACACATCTTGATGAAAAGTGAATCCCTAATTAGAGGTTCATTGCTTAGGAGGAGAATTCGTCTGGTCAATTTTTGGTCAACCTTGAACAATTGAGAACCTCAGTCAACATGCCTTGAGTGAAATTGGGAGGGCAAATTTTAGGGTACAACAGGATGGTTATTGTTCTTGGATGAAACTTGTAAGCAACTCTAAGTATTGTTCTTGATCAAAGCTCTTAAGAGAGATCAAGTATTTTGTTCTTAATCAAGAGGTGTCTTCGTTAAGGTGTTTTTGTATTTGAAGTGTGATCTTCATTTAGGTGAAAGGTTGTCGATACAATAACTGGGATTAAGACTGTTAGACATCGTTGTGGTGATTGGGAGTAAATGAGTATACTCATACCTATGAGTTCCTATGTAGAAGTTGCATTGGATATGGATTAAGTGAAAAGTTGTAAACGGGGGAGTTTAGCTTCAAATTAATACTATTGATAGTGAATTTCATGTGTTGTTGTACACCGAACTGGGTTAACAATTTGGTGTGTTGTTAACTTTTAAGTATTGTTTTTATATATTTATACCTTGCATGTGTTGTTTAAGTCAGATCAGATGTCTCGACATCTCTTAGAACATCTAAGTTCAGACATACCAGTATTTCAAAAAGATAAGTTATCGTCTTTAAGAGAAGACTCGACTAATCGCCCACAAAGTATGAGAAAGATGAAGAATGCATCAACATGAGAGAGGGTTTGTACACATCTCTAGTACTCAAGTGAAAAAGTCGATATCTTTTCGATCATGACATTGGGATAGGAGAATGGAATCTCGACTATAAATGACTCATGTCTAATTTTGAAAAAGTTTTAAAAGAAAAAGGTGCACAAAGGCATAAAAAGGTTTGAATGAGATTAAATATTTTAGTCTTTTTGAAAGTGTTTGATATACTTATGTAGTTTAGCATTTATTAAGAAAAGGATTTTGAAAATTCACTTGACAAAGTCGAGATTTATTATGAAAGTGGTCAAGTTTATTGAAAACAATAAGGTTTTGAAAAAAGATGAGAAAATTTTGAAAATTAAAGAAGTTTAAAGGAAAGAAGAGAAAAGATCGATTGTGATTTCAAAGCAAACTCAACTTATCAAATTTGTTAGGGGCTTGGTATATGGACCAAGCAATGTCGGGGTTCAATTGATGAATAGAGATAGACAAATAAAGCACACAAACCCATTCAAAGAGGCTCACACAAGCATGGATAATAAAGCAAATAAAGATGAATCTTAATCTCTAAGTGCCACTAACAAAGTGGGCTAGTCTTTTAGACAATTGATTGGAACAATTAACCTAATAGATTTCATTGTACAAAAGCCCATGATTAAGCTATAAATGTGCGCAAGTGTGTATATGTTTCAATTATTGAGGGGCCCAAGAGGAAACCATGTGTCGTCGGTTGCAACACAAAAGTGTCGACTTATGGTGGAAAGTTGGCACGACACCAAGAATTAGTTCTTTGAAAAGGGTTAATGTATGATGATGATGGATAATTGAAATAAAACTATAAAGCATAATCAAAAGGAAAGCGGTAAAATTATTACATCACCATGAGAGTGAGGGTACATTTGATCGAATGGAGATGAAAATAAAGTAAAACATAATAAAATGAAATCAGTAAAGATTATTACATCACCATGGAAATGGAGGTACACTTGATTGAATGTGATAAATACTGAATCAGTTAATTAAAAAAAATTAAATCAATTAACTAGGTTAAGAAAAATCGATTAGTAAACTAATTAATTTTAATTAACAAAAATTAATTAGTTAAACTATTTAAATAATAGATTAGGAAAGAAAACTAAATGGTGCTAAGAGAAGGAGCACTTGAGCCATCTTGAGAGTTTACACAAACCATAAACATATTAATAAAACAAACGAAAGTGTAATAAACCAATGAAAACTTTCCCTTAATTAAATGTATTAGTAACCAAATTCTCAATCTAAATCACCATACATGTTTGAATGAAATAACGAAGCGAGAATCATGGTTCAAATATGCAATTACCATTCAATTTGTGAATCAACAAAATAGATGGTAAAAGATAACTTGCACACAAAATCTGATGAAAGCTTTTAAAGTCTCAAAACAAACCCCAACCATATCACACTTCCAATTAATGGACAACACAACATAAACCTTGAAAGATATAAAACCCAATCATAACAAATATCGGTTATCCAAAAACAAAGTGAGTATCACGGATGTAAAAGAACTTAAAGCTTATGAATCGAAGATGCTAAACCGGTTTTCACAACCAAAAAAATTCATTCTAAACATCAAAACCAAGATCAATTAGAAATAAGCCCATGTCCTCCTCAAATCAAATTCAAAACATGAAAAAACAAAAATTCGAACAAAGCTTTTATCATATTATTAGCATCAGAGTAGCAATAACAAAACATATTGATACTCAATAATTTCATCTCAAACATGTTCAACACCAAGGAAAACAACAATAATTTCATCTCACACATGTTCAACACCAAGGAAAACAACAAGACAATGCCATAACCGAACTTTCTCATTCAAATTTAACTCACGCGAAACAAGAATGCCATCAAAAACTTCATCCGACATCAAAATATATCTCTCAAATTTAACATGGACACTATCAAACTGCACTATTCAGATTTAACACAAACCAACGTGATATCGACATCAAAACTTCATTCAAATTTAACACAGATAACACATAACATGGTATCGACATCAAAACTTCAACATACACAAACGAATTGACACCGACATGATAATTTCACCATATTTTAACACAAACAAAGTGACACTGACATCAGAGTTTATCACAGTTTTAACACAAATAGCATAATAATTTCAAAATTCAGATTTAACATAACACACACTGACCACAAAATTGAATATCCAGATTTAACCCAAACAAAAAAATAGTAACAAAATTGAGCTGACGGAGAACAGACGCGGATGGAAGGTGAGTTGCTCGCGAACGGACGAAGAAGGGAGATTAGAGCATAATCGACGGACAAAGGGAGCTTAAAGTCGAGCTGCGACGCGGCGGTGGTGACGGACTGGATGAAGGGAATCAAACGGTGGAGCATGTTGCAGGGGAAGCGAGGGCGCGATCTGAAAGAGAATGAGCCAATGAAAACCGTCGTTTATGCTTTTTCACTTATCTTTTGGTTCTTAAATATGGAACCAAATGTCCAAAATATCCATTCAGATATTTTGCAAGATAATCTCATTTTTTTTATCTTTTTTTTTATAACTAGTTAGATTTAAAGAGATACAAAAATACGCTAGAAAACTTAAACTAAACTAATCTTAATATGAAAATAATCTATTAAAATAAAAGCACACACATTTTTAATATATATTTTTTTAGATTAAAAAATAAAGAAAACAAATATTAAAGTCTAAAATAGTAATAAAAAAAAGGAATAAAAATTAATCCAAATAAAAAAACAACTATGCATTAAAAACAAAGACGCGAATGAAAACTCGCTTTTAACCTAGAAAACGTAAATGAGAAATTCGGGGTAAAATTTAGGGTACGAAAACTATCCTTATTTAAACATCTTTAACAAGACGATTTGAAGAAACATTCTTCGAATCGTCAAGATGGTTTAAATACTAAAATACTCAAACTTTTTCCTGAAATGCAATGAGATGATATGTTGTGTTATGCTTATAAATGAATGCAATTGACTTTTTTTGACACATTTTTTAATGATGTGAAATGAATGCATAAGATAAGATATTTTGTGGGGAAATTTGAAACAAGAGATTTATGGTAGAGTGAATGAGACTACGTGGAAAGACACTGGAGAACACAAGCTATTTCTGGAGATCTATCAAGGCGACGAGAAGTATCCAGTAATACTTGTAAAGAGAAATACAAAACCCTGAAAAGACAAGAGATATCCAGAAAAGCATCAGATGCAAAAGGTAACCATACTCTAAAATATACATCAGAAACATCAAGAAAAATACTAGATGTGAAATGAGACCAAATCTAAATATATCTCAAAGACTTACATGAGAACATTGAACTCTACTAGGGATAAAATAAGGAAAGACATCAAAGACATTTAGAAATGCATTGAATGAACTACGTTAGGGAAAACATCAAAGATATTCAGAAGAGCATTGAATGATCTTTGGAAGAACATCAGGAATATTTAGAAAAGTATTGAATGTACCAGAATTATTGAGAAAAGCATTGAATGAACTTTGGAAATCACATTCAGAAAAACATAAAAGACATTCATAAAATCATTGAATGAACTATGGAACACAACGATGGTAGTCATCAAAGACATTAAGAAATGCATTGAATGAACTACGCTAGGGAAAACATCAAAGATATTCAGAAGAGCATTGAATGATCTTTGGAAGAACATCAGGAACATTTAGAAAAGTATTGAATGTACGACAAGTATTGAGAAAATAATTGAATGAACTTTGGAAATCACATTCAGAAAAACATCAAAGACATTCATAAAATCATTGAATGAAATATGGAACACAACGATGGTAGTCATCAAAGACATTCAGAAAAACATTGAATGAAATTCGAAAAAAGAATCAGGCAGATCCAGAAAAGCATTGGATAGGCAAGAAATAATCATCAGATACTTTCAAATGAGCATTAAATGAAACTCTAGAACACATCATCAAAGATGTTCAGAAAAGCATTGAATGAACTTTGGAAATCACATTCAGAAAAGCATTGGATGGAAAGGGATCCAAACTCTGAGGAAACATCAGAGACATCTAGAAAAGCATTAGATGGAAGAAAACCAGAGACATTCATAAAAGCATCGAATGTAAAAGGAACCTACAACTCGAAAATACAATAGAGACATCTAGAAAAGCATTGGATAAAAGGAATCTCGATATCCAAGAATGGAATTGAATAAAGTGAGAAAAGACACCCAGGAATGGCATTGAATGCAGCAGAGCAACACTTCATCCAAGAATGGCATTGGATGAAATGGGGGAACAAACTCGAAGGCATCCAGAAAATAATTGAACCGATTTGTTAACCAAACTTAGAGATATATTGAAGACATCCAAAAAAGCAATGGATGAAATCAATGATCTTGAAAATATATCCGAAACATTCTGAAAAGCATTGAATGTACGTGAGCAGGTTCTAGAAAAACATCAGAACAACAAGATATATCCGGAAAAACATCGGATAAACACAATCAAACCTGGAAGAACATTAGATAGACATAAAAGGGCTCTGGAAAAATGTCAGAACAAAAGACATATCCAGAAGAACATCAGTTAGAAAAGTAAGGTTCTTGAAAAACGTCAGAACGACATACATATCCGAAAAAAATATCAGATAAACACAGTCAAATTTGGAAGAATGTCAGATAGACACAAAAGGGCTCTGGAAAAACGTCATAACGAAAGACATATCTGGAACAACATTAGATAAAAAAGGTAAGGTATTAGAAAAACATCATAACGACATACATATATGGAATAACATCGGATAAGCACGGACAAATGAAGAACAAGGGAGATAACATTTGTTTTGGTAGGTAATAAGTAAGTTAGACTTTGACCACAAGGCAAGATGTTGACAATAACAAGACCTTGAGAAATGCAAATAAGCATGAAACACCCTTCAAGATATGCATGATATATAAATTTTGCTATGCATGATATATGAATGATCTATGCATGTAATGCAGCCATTTGCGACAAATGAGCTTGACTCTTTTGTGGAGGTAAGATTGGAACTCTAATTCCTCAACACGGGGAACACTACCAACTCTGTTGGAAAGAAAATGTCTTGAAAAACACTTAAGGTACTCTTGTGAAATGTATTTGGATGATGGTCCTTTGAGGAAGGACAAGAAGAGTTTCTTGGGGATTCTCTTGAAGTAAACTACCCCGAATCCGCTAATTGTCGAGGATAAACTGATCATGGCTTCAGTCTGGCTATTGTTGAGGGATAAACTGATCATGGCTTCAGTACTTGAAATAAATGTGCTGCATCCCAAAATTTTCCCTGTGGATTTCATAATTGACTTATGCTTCACATTAATTTGCATTAGAATCACAACCATTCATATCATTGGTTCCTAAAAGCATAGGATCACAATCTCCTTGTAATTAGGGGTTTTAGAAGGAGAAGCTCATCTTTTAGAGAATTGGATCATCATCATGAGAATCTCTATCAAAGTACAAGAATTATCATCTTCTTCAAGTTTTCCTCAAGGTGTTAGGGTTTCAGCATTGGTTCATCTATTTATTTGAAGTGAACTAGGGTTTTGGCATTTATCCATGAAATCGAGAATTAGGGATTTGAGGATCGAGCTTCAAGAATACTTCATTCAAAGGATCATCGACAATACTATATCATGGTCCTCAAAATATTCCAGTTACATCATAATCGCAAGATTTCATTGGTTGTAGAGGATTTAAATTCATCCGGTGAAAAGTCAACTACAAAGTCAAAGCTTTGAATTTTGGAATTTTTTGTCAACCATGGACTTCTCAGGCTAAATTTCATGAAAATGTGATTAATGTTTAAATTTGATCAAGATAAATCACAAAATTTGAGTACATTGTAAAAGGGGCAAAGTGGAAAATGTGGTAAATTTCACTAAGAGTCCAAAATTTGTGTTCAAAGTACACGACTTGCCAAGCTTGTAACATCTTCCTCAAGCCACCACTTTTCATGCCCAAGAGAAAAAATTGAAGATAATCTTTCATATTACAACTTTTCCACAGGAGACGAGTTCCAAAAAAGGCATGGATTGAAAGATATGAAGTGATCAAGTTGGCATCTCAAAGTTGATTAAAATGTCCAAAGACTTATAAATTTTTTTAAGGGTTTTCAGCTTAAAACTGGTCAACATGAGAGATGTATAGGATGCTCTCATCTTTCCAAAATTTCCAAGAGCATGAAAATATGATGCTTGATCTAGAAGAATCGAAGAAATGAAGTTAGGCATCCAAAAATGAATTAGAAGTCCATTTTTGTGACAAGTTCATAATAAAATCTAAAGCCTTACCACAAGATCCTTCTTTTTAGGCCTACTTACCTCTAAATCTCTCCCTAATCAGATATTTACATAAACCCTAAGTGCATTACTCAAAGAATTGATGATTTATCAATTTAAATTTGCCATTTAAGGATGAAATTGCAAAAAGTTCCATTCCCATTCCCATAAAGACGACTTTAATCAAATATCAATGCATTGAGCACATACCTCTAATAACACTACATTTACAAACTCAAAATAAATCCCTACAAGCCTCCCCGTTGTCCAAAAAACCAATAATATTATATTGGAACTATGGATCAACTTGAAATTTCAAATTGCTTTTCAACCAAATTTCAAAACCTCAAGTTGCAAACCTAATCAGTTCCAAACCCTCAACTTTCCCTATAAATAAATATCACTTCTAATTGCAAAATACACTTTGAACACACTTGAATAGACCTCAAAACCTTTTCAAAATCAGAATCTAACATAAACCTCTCAAAACTCTAGTTTTGAGCTTTGAAGAACCTTGTCTTCCAAACTCTCATCCCTTGCAATATCATTGCAATCTAACCATATAATTACCACTTACACATCATATGTGAGTAACTGTATGCATTAGATCACCTCTGGAACATCCCAATCACTTTGACTAACTCACTCATTTCCCCTTGTAACTTGAGTTGGCCAAAGAGGTTCAAACACTTTTTTAGCAGTAGAAATGTTGAGACTAAGCCATTGGATTGACTTAACTCACACAGATCAGATTAAAAATTGTCACCGCACTTTATTGTTTCCAAAGGAATGGGAAAAGAGCTAATAACCCAAAAAGAGAAGGGGAGAGAATCTAAGTCCGGGGATTGGTTATGCAAAGGGAATATATTAGCACCCTAAACATCTACAGTACTCCGTATGAACCTCTTTAAAAATTTGTGTATTTTGGCTATAAATGTTGTATAAAAAAATAGATTGTAGAGATGAGAAAAGAAGTATTTTGTTTACAATTTTTGCACCCTCCGCAGTTGCGAACCTTTAGTGCCTACGTACCACATTCCGTGCAATAGGGGATCAGGGTACTCATAGTTCACCTTTAAAAAAACACAAGTGTGTTGGTTAATTTTAAGAGACGAGACATCATCGTCTTATCCGAGTGGAAGAACATACTTACTACCCACAATTATGAGAATGGAGAATTTGCATCATCTCAAAGTGGAGGATATAACTTGGATTTTAAAATCAACAAATCTTCAATCAACATCCAAGTGGAAAATAGCTCACTTCACTACATAGAAGTATAGTAGCTCACATCACTACAGGGATTGGCAAGAGTCTAATCTTTTGAGAAAATTTTAAGGTAAAAAGACAACATGGAAAAATGGTTTGAATGAGATTGATTGACTTTTAGTCTTTTAAAAAAAATGTCAAGGTATTATTAAGTTGATTAAAGTCTGATTATGAAAATGTTTTGAAAATGCATGGACCTAAGTCCAAGTTTATTATTAAAGTGGTTCAAGTTTAAAAACAAGAAGAGTTTTCAAAAGGAGGGAGAAGATTTTTGAAATTAAAAAAGATGAGGGGAGATGAAGGGACTATCCTAAAGCATAAGGTAAAAGCTAGGGAAAAGAACCGTCTAACCAATAAGAAGCCAACACTTGACATAATGAGTCAATGTATAATTCCCATCATTTGGATTGAAACCAAACAAGAAAAGATAATAAACCTCTTAAGAAAACTAAGCCTCAAATGCATTAAGTCTTCACAAAAATTAGGCAAAGTAACGATTGTATACTGATGAATTCCCGATCATAGACAAAGCATGTAATCACAATAACCTGCATACAAAGCAAACAAACAACCTAATGTCTTGGGGTAAACCCCAAGAACTCTAGACAAAATAACAGTTAAGGTCACAAGGTCTCAAGATAGGCCACAGTTTCTATTCCTAAGTCTAAGAAGTCCACAATCTCCATAACGCCAAGGATAGTAACCAAGTAGTCCAAGTAACATTAACGTTTTTTATGGTTCAAGTTGATTATTAGGTATCTTCAAAAAAAATGAAAGGCTCAAGTGAGCAAAAAATAAAAATAAAAAGACATAAAAGTAAATTCTCAAATGAGAAAAGATGAAAATAGTATGAAATGTAAATGCTAAAATAAATGTACTTAAAGTAAAAGCATAAAGTAACAACACAAAATAAAGTTAATTGTTAGACATTAGAGATTAGTTGAATGTACATCTTGAAACTTGCATTTGAAACTCATTAGAAGATTGATAAAATTAAAGCCTCTCAACAACAAATTTCATTTTATTTTTGTCAAGTATATCATTCATTTAAAATTCTCAAGGAAACAATAAATGATCAACGATGTTTAAGTGATTCACTTTGACCAAAGCTTATGAAGATTCATTAGAGGATTGATAAGACCAAAGTCTCCTAACAATGAATCTCAAGGTTATTGGATAAATGGATTCAAATTAACATACTTAGACTTACAAACATGAGTTTAGGCCACGAATGACCATTTCTCGAATCAGGACAAAATTTAGCGCTATGTTAAGCAATCATAAGTGGACTTATATAGAAGTCGCTACTATTTTGAGGCCGGTCAATAGCAATTTATGTGTCATATATTTGGAGAGATGATATGTATATCATCCTCTAACAACATGTGATACAATAAGATGAGGATGAGATGAAGAGGGAAGGGATAATAATTAAACCACATTTGAACTAAAAATTTAATCAAGCCATCATTAAAATCATCCTTCCATTTTGGTGGAGTTAAACTCAACACCCAAGATCCAATGATGTTAATGAAGCTTATGATCAAAATCTCATAGTCCAAGATCAACCAGAATATATACAAAAATAAAATTGTATTTAAAAATAAAGAAAAGGTTTTTTTAAAAATGGTTTTAAATGAAAATAAAAGGGGAAAATAAAAACTATATTCAAAACATCCAAGAAAAATTAAATAAGACCATAGAAAAATCAGAAATGAGCTCAAATATTTTTGTAAAATTTTTGGTAGTTTTTAAAGATCAGAAACTATTTTTAAACTAATTAAAAGTACTTAAATAAGTGAGAAAAGGATTAAAAATAGTAAAAGTCAGAATAAAATTCTAAAAAATTTCAGAAAGTCGGAAGAAATGAAAATGATTTTTATAAAAAGTTTCAGAATTTAAAAATGTAAGAATGTATTTTTTAAACAATTAAAATAAAGAAAACAAAGCAAAAATTATGAAAAATAGCAAACCTTAAAATAAAAATATGAAAAATATTCACAAAGTCAGAATTAATTCAAGGTATTTTTGTATATTTTTTTATAATTTTTGGATAAAAAATAAAAGAGTTATGAATTTTTGAAATTAAAACAAATTTTATAAAAATAAATAAATCAGAAATAATGTGAGGCGTTGGATCCAATTCACTAAAACACACTGGCACATAAAGTGGCTCAGAAACGAAGATGTATGGTGATCCCTGGTCAACAAATGCACACTGAAGTCACGAAAGTCAGGCCAATCACAACATTTCAATTGTCACACTTTCATTGTTTGAAGAGACCACGTAGGTCATCTTCAACCTCCAGCTACCCTGTAACTAGGGTGAAATCATAATCCTTAAATCTGTAAACTTAGACGCTCATAGTGGTATTAGTAGACGCGTCTCTTCAAGACGATCACAACCATATCCTCACGCCAAATTTATATAAAATGCAGCTTACTCGATTTGAAAAAGATCAGAGACGTTTTGAAAATTTTGAAATAAAAAACAGAACTATCAAACACATTAATTCACCAAAATTGAGTTAATAGCAAGCATTAGTGAACATCATAGACCATTCTAGTAATTTGAGTTAGAATATTTGGTGCCTTAAACTACCTGAACAAATTCAGATGAAGTTTCTCTGTAAATGGACTTGGCTAGCACGATTCTAGGCACCTCAAGGCTTGATTCTTCTTCTGTTAGCTTCAGGGAAGTTCAAGGATGAAAGATCAATAAAGAAATTGAATTGAGAAGTGGAGAAAATAGGAATTCGAAATCTCAGAAAAGGGTGTTATGGAGGGAGTTTGACATAGTGATTTTGGCTCTTCAAGCTTGAGAAAATTAATGAGGTATGATCGTCTATTTATAGGGAAACTAATAGAATGCTTAAGCATTTTAAATGATGAATTTGGAGGGAAATTGTGTGAAGTTACAAACATGAAAAGTGTGACTTATCTTTTGCTCAAAACACACCCAAAGTTTGTGTTTCAATGTGCTAATCATTTTTGGAAGTTCATTAAACATGATTAGAAGTAAAAACACGTAGAAATTTTGTGTTTAGAGGCCAAATCAAGGATTTCAAATTCTGACTTTGGAGAAAACTTCAGTTTCAAGGTGCCACCTTTGATTCAATGGTGTGCACGATTTAAGGAATCTTAGGACTTGATTCTTGATGCATTCGAAAGATGAGATTACATAATTTACAATTTGCAAATAATGGAATCAAATGGATGCTTGAGATGAAAGTTGTGATGAGTCAAAGTTGAGAAAAAGATGCTGACTTATTGTACTTAGAAAAATTCTAAGTTTTTCTTCCAAAATGACCTATAATGTCTTGCATCCAAACATGGCCTTCCATTTAAAATTTACTCTTGACCAAAAAAGATGGCATGGAGTAGATCTCTTGAATGGAATTTTGAGACTTGAACCATTTAAAAACTCCAAAAATTGAGAAAGTTATGACTTGGTAAAGTTGCTGAAAATTCATGAGATGACCTATAATCGTTTGCATTCTTAGGGCATCTTCTATCCATTTACAAGCTTAGCACATAAAATAAGAGTTGAAGTTCACATCTTTGAGATCACTGTGGAAAAATAATAGGCTCAAGGAGATAAAAATTGAGCAAGTTTTGATCTTTTGAAGTCACATAAGGGAATTTGATGGATTATCTAGAGGACTTGTAATCTTTCTTCATCATTAGGTATCTTCCACACAAAATTTTCTTGAAAATTTTGAAGTGATTTGTTGATAACCCTTTGAAGAGAATCATGTTTTTGGACTCACTCAAAAATAAATACCAAAATATGAGCAAGATATAGCCCTTTGACGTTCAAAACCCTACCCCCTCGAGCAACAAAATACCTTGGAAACTCTTCTCAATTTTGACAAACCTTCTTGAACAAATACTTTTGTCATGTAAATAGAAGTTATTGAGGATTATAATGAGGAACCATAAAAACCATAACCACTTCCAAATATTGATAATTGAGGGAGACATGCACTTGTGATCAAGAAATCCAAAACTTGTCCAATTAGGTCAAACTTTTTCCATCAACCCTATATCTTTGGACTATCTTTGACAACTTGAGGCATGATGGATCATAATAAACTTTTTAATGATATTAATTTAAAACATATTCAATGATGAAGCTTTAATTTAAATGAAGCTTTGTTTAAGAAGGCATAAACTCATGAACTTGTAGATCAACTTGATGGAATTTGTTGTGCTTTCACCTATAATATAAATAATTAGGGCAAACATTCATTGTATTTATTAGTTAAAAGTTAATCAATAGAAAACATAAATGATCACAAAATACAAGTCAAGGTGCTTGGTGATTTCCCATGAGCAAAGCTAAATATAAGGAGAAGAACCAAACCCTAGTATGATTTTGTTATGATTGAGTTGATATGATAGAGGAATCTTAGGGGCAAAAATTGGGGTACAACAGCCGCCCTTATTTAAGTGTCTTATATCCGGAGATGCGAAGGTTTAAATTTTTGTGTCGACGCGATTGAAGATACTTAAATATAAAACAAGCCGTATTTTTGGCCCTAAGATGCCACACAATGCTTATGATTATGAATGCAAATGAACAAATCCCAAAATGACACAAGACACCACTGAGGATGTAGCAAATAAAAAAAATATGGATCAAAAGAATAACTCGACCAGGAAAATAAATCAACGGTGAACAAGAGACCCAACTCTATTGGGGTAAAGTCCTAAGAGGAGATAAGGCATCATCAACTCAAAGATTTAGGAGAGAAAGTAAAGGATAACCGTGATCGATAGATGACTGTGAACTATCCACTCACTGAGGAGATAGAAAAAAAGTAACGTCGACCTACCAGGAAAGAAATGGTAAGATAATACCGGTAAATACCAATATTAGGGTAGATAATAAACAATTAGCACCAATATTCATGACTGGGAACAAAAGAACTTCTTTAGAGTAATGCGAATCTCAACGACAAACTATCTCCTATAATAACGAGACTACCATCCATCAGAAAAAAGATCTCAATAACTAACTACCTTCCATAATGACAAGGCTACCATTTATTGGAGTAACAAATCTTAACAAAAAACTACCTTTCATAACGACAAGGCTACCATTCATTGGAGTAACAAATCTCAACAACGAACTACCTCTCATAATGACAAGGCTACCATTCATTGAAGCAACAAATCTCAATAACAAACTACCTTACATAATGACAAGGCTACCATTCATTGGAGTAACAGATCTCAATAATGAACTACCTTCCATAATGATAAGGATACCATCCATTGGAGCAACAAATCTCAACAATGAACTACCTTCCATAATGACAAGGCTACCATTCATTTGAGTAACAAATCTCAACAACAAACTACCTTCCATAATGACAAGGCTACCATTCATTGGAGTAACAATTCTCAACAAAAAACTACCTTCCATAATGAAAAGGCTACCATTCATTGAAGTAACAAATCTCAACAACGAACTACCTTCCATAATGACAAGGCTACCATTCATTGGAGTAATAAATTTGAATCTTCTCTGGGAACTGACAAACTTACTGGGGAAGTACATGTTGCTCAAATACAGAGACCTGCCACTTGCTGTTACAAGAAAGAATTGCAAAAATGATTTACTTGGGAAAGAAAAAGGACTTCTTAGGGAATGTCAATATATTCCTGCTAAGGAGATAAAGTCTTCTCGTGGAAAAATAAATGCACATTCTCAAACCATGGCTCAAAGCTTGCAGAAATCAAAATAATAATATTATTGGGGACCACAGATTCAATCCAGAAATAAACCAGAATGAATTAGTTAACCAAAATAACACCTCATGAGAAATAAACTCAAAAGGGGATCACTTTCTATCCAGACAAAGAGCTGTATAAGAAGGCTAAAGAAGATTTCTTCCACGAGGGATAGCTCAGTGGGGAAATTGAAAGGATATACACTTTCTGCCTAAGGTTGACAACCTATTGGAGAGAGGATAACACAACTATGCAAAACATGGTAATATGCCAACAAAATATTAATGAATGCAAATGGGCAATGATTTGCTAAATTCAACTATGTATGATGTACGTATGAATGTGTGAATGTTATCATGTATATGCTGACAAAACAGACATATAACGCTGGGGATAACCACACAAAACCAACTTGGTTAAAGTCAAATACTCGGCTAAATCACATCCAGGATGAAAACTTCATAAGAAAGTAAGCACCAACTGAGGAAATAGATTCCTATTTCACGGCTTAACTTCACTAGGAAGGAACATAATTCGAAAATGACCAAATCATAACAATAAATCAGTACAGATACAGGGATATAACATCCTTCTCCATGCTTCACAGGGGAATATCACACATACTTTAATGGGGAAAACAAAATGTTTCCAGATCTGTACTTCTACTGGGGATTGCAATACTGATTTCAATAGGGTAGATGAAAACCACATCATCGAGATATCAACTAAAGATTTTGTACTGACTACATTGGAGAGGGAAACACCACATCGTCGAGGGGAACCCAAAATACATTCTTCAATACTGAGAGTGATGATTGCACCCACTTCTCTAGGGAGAAATTATGAAACCTCGTGGGGATAACAATATTCAGGGAGACACGTTATCTCAGCTTTACTTGGGGATTTAATAAGTCAAACAGTACAACAAGAAATCAATCTTATGGGGATTTTAAATTAAACTCAGCACTTGGTGAGAGAAAACCTAAAAAGTTGACAACTGTTTCAACACTCTTAGAAAAGATATTGCCCTTGTTTGGTTGCCTGGGAAACAAATAACAACCATAATGCTAACACTACAAAGGGCGATGTTTTGAAAATGATTCCATCTCAGCACAAAAAGGGGAAGAGACTTTTGTTATGTGAGTGAAGACCTTACCGGGGAATCAGGGATAGATACTTCATACTTTGCAAACCCGAAATTAAAATGAACCAAGACCTTACTGGGTAAAACAGGATCACAAACCCAACACTGCACCACACATTAATTGGTAACATCTTCAACTATCTGAGAAGCACAAGAAGATCGTACTTGTACCAACAATAGGGACCTGGGACATCCTTCCCGGGGAACACATACTTCCAAAACTCAGGGATTATCCATCCTTGGAGTCACTATCTTTGTTCTCCTTGAGTCACAAAATTTAAAGTAAAAAGTAGTTTGCAAATTCTTTTCAAAAATTTTTTTTTGTTATTTAATCTGTTTGCTTTGAAAATTACTATCAATAATAAATGAAGTCTTTATAAGTTTAATAAAATAAGAATCGTAAAGAATTGGATAAAATATCAAACTTTATTAATAGGATGGTAGTTTGCGAATGACGAGACTCCATAGGTGATTACAAAGTTTGGAAAAAGGTAATGTGTTGGAAAAGATACATTGAAATACAATGACCACTATTCTCCCTAACAATTTTGAATTCCTGAGAAGAGACTTCAGTTGAAGAGGGTCCAAGAAGATTGTTGCTTCAATGATCAAGCCTCGTCTGACACAATTACTTGCCAAGAAATCCCTAACTTTTTCCTAGGTTTCCCTTGCAGGTTTTCAACCTAGCGGGAAAATTTATTCTGTTTATGTCTATAATTTTTTTCCTAGACCACCCTTTCGGGTTTTTGACCTACTGAGATACTCCTTTTTTCCTAAGCCGCCCTTTCGAGTTTTCTTCTTAGTGAGCTGTTCTTTTATTTCTTTAGGCAGAGTATTTCTTGACTGCATCAACATTCATGGGACGTGGAAACTCCTCGCTATCCATAGTTTCAAGAATCAATGCACCGCCAGAGAAGGCTTTCTTGACAACATATGAGCCTTCAAAATTGGGAGTCCATTTGCCCCTAGAATCAGCGTTGAAAGACACGATCTTCCTGAGCACGAGGTCACCTTCTCTGAATTCACGAGGCTTGACTTTCCTATCAAAAGCTTTTTTCATTGTCTTCTAGTATAACTGACCATGACACAAAGTCATCATTCTTTTCTTTTCAATCAAATTCAAATGGTCAAACCTATTCTGGACCCATTCAGCCTCTGACAACTTGGTTTCCATTATCACGCGTAGAGAGGGAATTGCAACCTCAACGGGGAGCACTTCTTCCATGCCATACACAAGAGAGCATGGGGTTTCCCCTGTTTAAGTGCGGATGGATGTTCGATACACATGCAGAGAAAAAGGGAGCATCTCATGCCAATCTTTATAAGTAACAACCATTTTCTGGATGATCTTCTTGATGTGCTTATTAGCAGCTTCAGCAACCCCATTCATCTTTGGCCTGTAGGGATATGAATTGTGGTAGACAATCTTGAATTCTTCACAAAGTTCTGCCATCATCTTGTTATTCATATTTGAGCCGTTGTCGGTGATAATCCTGCTTGGCACACCATACCGACATATGAGTTTGTTCTTGATAAAACGCACTACCACCTACTTAGTAACATTAGCAAATGAAGTTGCTTCCACCCATTTGGTGAAGTAGTCAATTGCCACTAAAATGAAATGATGTCCATTCGACGCCTTTGGTTCAATCATTCCAATCATGTCAATACCCTACATAGAGAAAGGACACGGGGAAGAAATAACATTGAGAAGTGTCAGAGGCACATGAATTTTGTCAGCATAAATCTAGAACTTATCGCACTTATTTGCAAATTTATAATAGTTAGATTCCATTGTCAGCCAATAATAACTTGCCCTAAGCATCTTCTTTTCCATTGAATGTCCATTGACATGAGTACCAAAGGAACCTTCATGTACTTCATGCATCAACATGTTTGCTTCGTGTCTATCCCCGCATTTGAGAAATACCATGTCATAATTTCTTTTGTATAACACATCTTCATTGAGGAAAAAGCTGATTGCCAACCTTCTCAATGTCTTTCTATCTTTATTTGACACACCGGCCAAGTATTCTTGAGTCTGGAGAAAATGCTTGATATCATAATACCAAGGGTTTTCATCTAACATTTTCTCTGCTGCAAACACATGGGCCGGTCTATCTAAACGTCGCACTGTGATATAAGGCACATCATTCCAAGTATTCACTTGATACAGAGAAGCCAAAGTTGCCAAAGCATCCGCCATCTGATTTTTATCTTTGGGAATATGATGGAATTCAACTTTATTAAAGAAGGGTAATAATCTTCTAGCATAGTCTTTGTAAGGGATCAAGCCAGGGTGAGGAGTATCCCATTTTCCTTTAATCTTATTATTACCAAAACTGAATCACCATATACATCTAGATCTCTGATTCTGAGATTAATGGCCTCCTCGAGACCCATGATACAAGCCTCACACTCTGCAATATTATTGGTACAATCAAATGTCAGCCTTTCCATAAAAGGATTGTGTGATCCATGAGGAGTGATAATCACATCACCAATTCCTTTCCCATAAGCATTCACAACTCCATCAAATGCCATACCCCACCGGGAGCTTCCCCAGGAAAAGGTTCATCACAATATTTTGTTTTCAATAACATCACATCCTCACCAGGGAAATCAAATTTAACAGACTGATAATCATCAACCGGTTTGGTGAGCAAGATAATCCTCCAACACACTGCTTTTTATAGCCTTCTGAGTACGATATTCAATATCATATTCAGACAACAACATCTGCCAGTGGGCAGTTCTTCCGGTAAGAGCGGGCTTTTCTAAAATATGCTTAATTGGATCTATTTTGGAAATCAACCAAGTAGTATGATTCAACATATATTTCCGCAACCGATTTGCCGCCTAGGCCAGAGCACAACATGTCTTTTCCAGCATAGAATACCGTGACTCACAGTCAGTAAACTTCTTACTGAGATGATAAATAGCATATTCCTTCTTTTCTGTTTCATCTTGTTGTCCCAAAATACAACCCATGGAATTATCTAACACTGTTAGATACATGATCAATGGTCTTCCTTCAACGGGAGGGAGCAAGATAGTAGGTTCAAGTAGATACTCTTTAATACTTTCAAATTACCTTTGGCAATCATTTGTCCATACACAACCCTGATCTTTCTTTAACAACTTAAAGATCGATTCAGATGTTGCAGTCATATGGGAAATGAATATGAAAATGTAATTCAGACGTCCAAGGAAACCTCTAACTTACTTTTAAGTCCTTGGTGCAAGCATTTCTTGAATTGCTTTGAATTTATCAGGGTCAACTTCAATTCCTTTTTGGTTGACAATGAAACCTAACAACTTCCCTGATCAGAAACCGAAGGTGCATTTATTTGGATTCAAGTGGAGACAATACTTTCTCAAGCGCTGAAACAATTTCAACAAATCTTCTCTATGCCCATCTTCCGTCAGGGATTTGGAAATCATACCATCAACATATACCTCAATTTCCTTATGCATCAGATCAAGGAATAGGGTTGTCATAGCCCGCTGGCATGTTGCACCAGCGTTCTTCAACCCAAAGGGCATCACTTTGTAACAAAATGTTCCCCAAGGTGTGATAAACGTTGTTTTTTCCATGTCCTCAGGTGCCATTTTGATTTGATTATATCCGGAAAATCTGTCCATCAACGAGAATACTTTGAATTTTGTTGTACTATCAACCAACATATCAATATGTGGCAATGGAAAATCATCTTTTGGACTAGCTTTATTTAAATCTCTATAATCAACGCACATGCAAACTTTTCCGTCTTTCTTTGGTACTGGGGAAATATTGGCAATCCATTGAGGGTACAATGATGTCACAAGAAAACCAGCATTAATCTTCTTTAAGACTTCTTCTTTAATTTTTACTGCCATATCTGGGTGAGTTCTTTGCAATTTCTGCTTAACTGGTGGGCATTCTGGCTTTAGCGGCAAATGACGCTCCATAATATCCGTATCCAAACACGGCATATATTTGTATGACCAAGAAAAGATGTCCACATAATCTTTTAACAATCCAATTGACTTTCTCTTTACGTCGGGATACAACAATGCTCCAATCTTGACTTCCTTCGGATCTTCCTCTGAACCCAAATTGATCGTCTCCAACGGCTCTTTATACGGCTGAATGGCATTTTCCTTGTGCTCGAGCAACCGTGAAACCTACTCTCGAATTTCATCATATTCTTCTTCTTTAGCCACATACACTTGATATTCAAAGTTGGGAGAGGGTGTAGGGTCATTATATTCAACAGGTTTTTTAATTAATCTGCACATATGATTTATGATCGCTTTTAGAAACTGACACATATATCAAGTGATTATGCATATTTATTTACAATTATTATTTATTCCAAAAGGGTTTTTTTTACTACCATTTTTCCAAGAAAAAGAAGCAAATAAAAACACAATTTGAGAATCAAAGACAACCTTTTATTAATGATTTTAATGATCAAAGCAAACAGATAAGCCCATACAATGTCAACTTTCACCTTGTGCAGAGTGAAAGCATTTTTTTAAACAATTAACAAAAACAAATTACTTTGAGACATGGATGCAAGATAGAATATCAATAGTGACCCAATTCTGGACTCTGACTCCATGCGTCACGTAGTTTGTCATCCCCTGCTCTGCTTCATCTTCCACAATAGCATTGATCCTAGAAACATTTGGATGAAGGTAACCTCTGCTGTGGAAAATATCCTGATACTTGCCCAAAGTAGTCTTTGGCTTCATGTTCTCACCTTTATCATTCTTCATAGGAAATTCCAAACCAGACCTATTCTTGTTCACCGACGGATCAACAATCTGCCCCATACTTTACTAAGGCCATTACGTACAACCTGCTGAGCATATTTGAATGAAGCCATAGAATTCTCATTCTCTCTTACGTTATCAACAGATAAAGCTTCGAACTAAGTTCCAACAACAACTTCATCTGCTTCCACAACACTGAAAGAGGATAAATGAGATATTAGCAATGCTTGCTCTCCATTTATGATAACCCCTTTTCCTTCACGCACGAACTTCGGCTTTTGGTGCAAAGTTAAAGTGCCATCCCCTGCCTCGTAAATCCACAGTCATCCCAGTAAACAGTTGTATGCGGGCACAATATCCATAACTTGGAACATAATCTGAAACAAGTGCGGGCCTATGTGAATAGGCATATCCACTTCCTCAATAACAAATTTCCCCGATCCATCGAAAGCTTTTACAATTATGCCACTTGGGAGCATGTGAGCTCCTTGGTACTTTAGCTTCATCAGCGTGCTCCTCGATATGACATTTAAGGCGGACCCATTATCAATCAACACATTTGATAGTAAATCATTCTTACAATTCATGGAGATATGGAGGGCTAGATTGTGATTCCTTCCTTCGTCAGACAATTCGTCATCATAGAAACTTAGGTTATTATAAGATGTAATATTTCCTACCACACTACTGAATTGGTCCAACGGCATATCACTTTCCACGAAGGCTTGATTCAACACCCTCATCAAGGATTCTCAATGGGCAGAAGAATTCGTTAGCAAGGCCAGAATAAATATCTTTGAAGGAGTCTGCAACAACTGATCTACTATCCTGTAGTCGATCATTTTGATTATATTCAATATATCATCCACATATTTCTCCAGAGTAGCACCACTAGATTCCCCTACTTCTTTCTTAGTTTTAACACTTCCAACAACCCTTTTGTCAGTATTAACATTCCCTCGAATAACATGTGCAAACACACGACCACTGTGGGTCACTCTATTGGCTTCATCAATATTCTCGACATCAGACAAAGGCTGGATGGGAACTTCCACACCATCCTCCAAGATTATAGTATTGTATTTGTACGGTATGAATTTGTGTGATTCGTAAGGAACAAGACCCGGTAAGCAAATCACCACTGGAGCAACAACTGGCTTGCTACAGTATTCAATCTCGACAGGGGAAGAATCACTTAAACAAGGCACAATAACGTTTACCCCCTCTTTAGAATATTTGGTCATTGCAAAATCATCACTAGAGATCATATCTTCGTCTAAGGAAAAGAATTCATCCGCAAAAGCATATTCATCATCCAACTCAGTCTCAGCCAAGAAATCTTCAATCACATTAATCCCATGGTAATCATCTCTATGGAATGAAACCTTGATAGTACCATTATTCAATAACAACTTAATACATCTTTTCACAATGGAACAACCACGATAATCTCTACAGAAAACCCGACAAGATCCATAATGGTGTTCTACTTGACCATCCATGTGGCAGAAGGTAGCGTGCAATTGCACCAAATCATCATTCATATGGTTCACATCAAAGATCCAAAATTCTCTAGGACATCCAAAGACCATGTTCACTTTTGCCTCGTATTCTTCCTTAGGCCTGATTATATGAATGAGGCCTTCATCTATCATTTCCTGCAAATCAACCTTTATCTTATCGCACCCCTGCATATCATTACTCCAGATACCACAACCAGCATGGTTATGCGTATAGTAACTAAACTCACAAAGGTCGGAATGCATCTTTACCAAGTCACCTCTGACTAGGTTGATATCGAAAATTTAAAAGTCCCTCAGACAACCAACAACCATGTTGACATCATTTGTTCTCTTCTACATACTTGTCGGCGACCTCTTTCAATTACCAGAGTTAAAAGTTGAGAAACTAGGTCCTGATTGAGATCTATAGGAAAAATAAATCCTCTTACCTCTCTATCATCTCTACAGTATGGCTCTCAAGAATCTCGATCAGGTCATCTTTCTCCTTTAGGTCTTCTCGGTAGGACACCTCTAAAGTCTGACACTTATTCTTCCAAGCTTCCTTTTCCTGCTGCATCCTGACTAGAGCAAGTTGAAGCTCTTCCACATCATCCAATATGGGAGGAGTGGTTTTCACAAACATATCAGGCATGGTATTTCACGGGAATATGATATCTTCAATTGGATGGCTCTTGCTTGTACCCACTGAAGATAAGACTCCAAAGAAACAGCCTCTCTAGGTCCCAAGTCCTTTCTACCCTTCCTGTGAATATGACGCTAAGCCTTTGCAATCTCCTCTTTAGCTTCCTTATGAACCTCTCCCTCTTTAAGGAAGAAACTACTCAGATGAATACTATTTGGCTTATCCCTCATCGGATATCCAAGCTTTCATCGTGTAAGAACAGGATTGTAGTTAATTCCTCCCTTTGTACCAAGAAGAGGTACATTGAGGAACCTACCACAACTGTCAAAAATCTCTTTATCATAGTAAGCCTGATGATACCAAATGATATCTGAATGAGTGAGGGCCATAATCTTTGGAGCCCAATGAGGCTCCTTCTTGACATCCTAGAAAGAATCAGATCGAGGTAAGTGAGAAATAAACCATTGATACAACAAAGGCATGCAGTAAATGATCATCCCTCCATGGTAAGAATCCCGAAGATGAATAGAATAATAAGCATCACCTAATAATGTAGGGACTGGGTTCCCAATCATAAAGATCCTGATGGAATTCATATCCACACACTTGTCAACATTGGGAAATAAGAGCAACCCATAAGCAAGTAGAGCAAAGATGGCCTCAAAAGCAACCATACTCTTCATCCTAGCAAAATAGGGAGCTTTCTCCAATAAGAACTGAGCGGGTAATCCTCTAATCCCTCCTTTGGTAGTCATTTGGGCTTCAACCTTAGACTTCCCCAAATGGATCAAAGCAGCAATCTCATGAGATTTTGGCCCCCCCTCCAAACCAGTAAAAGGAACACGATCGATAATAGGTAAACCCAGTAGATAAGAATACTCCGCTAATGTAGGCATCGACTGATAATCAGGGAAAGTAAAGCATATATACATCGAACTATAGAATTGGACCAAAGTCGAGAAAATACCCTCCTTCATCCCAAGCTTCATAAGAGAAATGATGGACCCATACTTTCTCTGAAAATCTGTAGAACTCTCGATCTCGGGAATTAGACTCATCAACTCATCTATCTTGGGATCTTTGAAAATGTACTTATTAGTATTTCTTTTTCCATAATCCATGGTCAAAAGTACCTGAGATATTCACAAAGAGCCAACTTTAAATCCCTTGAAACATGATGCTTTAAAAGATGCTCATGGGTGCATGAACGCATGATGCAACAATCACACATAAGATCATAAACATAGGGTTCATAGGTTCAATGTCACGAGCATGAGGTCGAAGGTACTACCCACAAGGTATGATCTAAAAGTTTATCACCTGCCGAACAAGGTTCTAAGAGGTTCCCAGAGTCTACATCCTTCCTTCGGATATTACCAACGTCTCGATTGACTCGGTAATTAGTAATATTCTCAAGAAAAACTCATCTGAGCATAGTATTGTGTGACAACCATTTCCCGATTACTCCGTCATAGCTTCCGCACTACACCTAAAAGGCCAAGATGGGTTAAAGGTTCTACGCTCCTCACTTTCAGTAGACTCCTAGGTCGAAAGCAGTACGTCTTCCTGATTACTCGGTAAACGACACTACAGTCAAAGGGGCCTCCACTGAGTGAGGGATCTCATGTCTCCTTTTTTGGGATTACTCCCTCAAAGTTAACATGACTATACCGCCCGTCCTATCTTATGTTTTCCCAAGTCCAGGTATAAGACTTATGAGAAATCACTAAGCACCCAAGCACCCTGAAAACCAGGAAAATCCAGAGAAACAAACATACAACACATAATATACAACAAGTAATAACACATACACAAATAAACAAAGATAGGCTCAACCCACTTAGGGATGGACCAACAATAGTGCGATCTTTTCCCAGTGAAGTCGCCATTTATCTGTAGCAGTAGAAATGTTGAGACTAAGTCATTGGATTGGCTTGACTCGCACATATCAGAATAAAAATCGTCACCGCGTTTTATTGTTTCCATAGGAATGAGAAAAGAGTGAATAACCCAAAAAGAGAGGGGGAGAGAATCTAAGTTCGGGGGTTGGTTATGCAAAGGGAAGGTATTAGCACCCTAAACATCTACAGTACTCCGCAGGAACCTTTTTGAAAATTTGTGTATTTTGGCTATAAATGTTGTATAAAAAAATAGATTGTAGAGATGAGAAAAAAAGTATTTTTTTTACAATTTTTGCACCCTCCGCGATTGCGAACCTTTAGTGCCTATGTACCATCTTCCGTGTAATAGGGGATCAGGGTATTCATAATTCACCTTTTAAAATAAAAATGTATTTAAAAATAAAGAAAAGTTTTTTTTAAATGGTCTTAAATGAAAATAAAAGGGGAAAATAGCAACTATATTCAAAACATCCAAGAAAAATTAAATAAGAGCATAGAAAAATTAGAAATAAGCTCAAATATTTTTGTAAAATTTTTGGTAATTTTTAAAGATCAGAAACTATTTTTAAACTCATTAAAACTACTGAAATAAGTGAAAAAAAAGATCAAACATAGTAAAAGTCAGAATAAAATTCTAAAAAAATTTCAGAAAGTCAGAAGCAATGAAAATGATTTTTATAAAAAGTTTCAAAATTTAAAAATGTCATAAAGTATTTTTTAAACAATTTAAATAAAGCAAACAAAGCAACAATTATGAAAATTAACAAACCTTAAAATAAAAATATGAAAAAATATTCACAAAGTCAGAAATAATTCAACGTATTTTTGTATATTTTTTAAATAATTTTTGGGCAAAAAATAAAAGAGTTATGAATTTTTGAAACTAAAACAAATTTTACAAATATAAATAAATTAGAAATAATGTGAGGCGTTGGATCCAATTCATTAAAACACGATGGCACATCAAGTGGCTCAGAAATGAAGATGTATGGTGATCCCTAGTCAACAAACATGCACTGAAGTAACGAAAGTCAGGCCAATCACAACATTTTAATTGTCCTGCTTTCATTGGTTGAAGAGGCCACGTAGGTCATCTTCAACCTCTAGCTACCCTGCAACTAGGGCAAAATCATAATCCCTAAATCTGTAAATTTAGACGCTCATAGTGGTATCATTAGACGTGTGTCTTTCAGACGATCACAACCATATCCACGCGCCAAATTTAAATTAAACACAGCTTACTCGATTTGAAAAAGATTAGAGATGTTTTGAAAAATTTTAAATTGAAAACAGATGTATCAAACACATTGATTTACCAAAATTGAGTTAATAGAAAGTATCAGTGAACATCATAGACCATTCCAGTAATTTGAGTTAGAAGATTTAATGCCTTAAACTACCTGAACAAAGTCAGATGAAGTTGCTTTGTAAATGGACTTGGCTAGCACGATTCCAGGCACCTCAAGACTTGATTCTTCTTCCGTTAGCTTCAGGGAAGTTCAAGGATGAAAGATCAATGAAGAAATTGAATTGAGAAGTGGAGAAAATAGGAATTAGAAATCTCATAAAAGGGTGTTATGGAGGGAGTTTGAAAGAGTGATTTTGGCTCTTCAAGCTTGAGAAAATGAATGAGGTATGATCCTCTATTTATAGGGAAACTAATGGAATGCTTAAGTGTGTGAAATGATGAAGTTTGGAGGTAAATCGTGTGAAGTTGCAAACATGAAAAGTGTGACTTCTATTTTGCTCAAAAGGCAGCCAAAGCTTGCGTTTCAATGTGCTAATCATTTCTGGAAGTTCATTAAACATGATTAGAAGTAAAAACACACAAATTTTTTGTGTTTAGAGGCCAAATCAAGGATTTCAAATTCTGACTTTGGAGAAAACTTCAGTTCCAAGGTACCATCTTTGAATCAATGGTGTGCATGATTTAGGGAACCTTAGGACTTGATTCTTGATGCATTAGAAAGATGAGATCAAAAACTTTAAAATGCGCAAAGAGTGGAATCAAATGGATTCTTGAGCTGAAAGTTGTGATGAGTCAAAGTTGAGAAAAAGATGCTGACTTTTTGTACTTAGAAAAATTATAAGTTTTTCTTCCAAAATGACCCATAATGTCTTGCATCCAAACACGGCCTTCCATTTAAAATTTTCTCTTGACCAAAAACGATGGCATGAATTAAGACTCTTGAATGACATTTTGAGACTTGAACCAGTTAAAAACTCTAAAAATTGAGAAAGTTATGACTTGGTAAAGTTTGTGAAAATTCATGAGATGACCTACAATCGTTTGCATCCTTAGGGCATCTTCCATCCATTTACAAGCTTAGAACATAAAAAAATAGTTGACGTTCACATCTTTAAGATCATTATGGAAAAAGAATGGGCTCAAGGAGATAAAAATTGACCAAGTTATGATCTTTTGAAGTCACATAAGGGAATTTGATGGCTTATCTAGAGGACTTGTAATCTTTCTTCATCATTAGGTATCTTCCACACAACATTTTCTTTAAAATTTTGAATGGATTTGTTTATAACCATTTTAAGAGAAGCATGTTTTTGGACTCACTCAAAAATACCAAAATATGAGCAAGATATAGCCCTTTGAAGTTCAAAACCCTACCCCCTAGAGCAACAAAATGCCTTGGAAACTCTTCTCAATTTTGACAAAGCTTCTTGCACAATTTTTTTGTCATGTAAATAGAAGTTGTTGAGGATGATAATAAGGAACCATAGAAACCATAACCACTTCCAAATATTAAGAATTGATGGAGATATACACTTATGATCAAGAAATCCAAAACTTGTCTAATTAGGTCAAACTTTTTCCATCAACCCTTATATATTTGGACTATATTTGACAAATTGAGGCATGATGGATCATAATAGACTTTGTCATGATATTACTTCAAAACATCTTCAATGATGAAGCTTGAATCTCAATGAAGCTTTGTTGAATAAGGCATGGAAATAAACACATGAACATGTAGATCAGCTTGATGGAATGTGTTGTGCTTTCACCTATAATATAAATAATTCGGGCAAACATTCATTGTATTTATTAGTTAAAAGTTAATCAATACAAAACATAGATGATCACAAAATACAAGTCAAGGTGCTTGGTGATTCCCCATGAGGAAAGCTAAATATATGGAGAAGAACCAAACCCTAGTATGATCTTGTTATGATTGAGTTGATATGATATGATAGAGGAATATTAGGGGAAAAATTGGGGTACAACAAATTTTAAAGCAAGGTAACCATATCATTTCCTTCCTGGAAGTCCAAGGAAGCTAAGAGCAACATTTTACATCATTGAAACTGCTTGAAAGAAGCCAGGAAGCCTGTTTTGCTAGGTACAATTTTTCAAACTTGAAACTCATCATACACGCTTCATTAGTACTTGCTTTCTAAAGATAAAATGTAGTATTTCATGTTTTGAAGCCAAGCCTTGTGCTAATTATCATTGTTCATGCTTGTGTGAAGATTTCATTTTGTTTGAAAATATTTTAAGGTTTTCTCTTTGAAAGAAATTGATGAGTTTTAGTAAATATAAATTTGTTTTAGTTATATTTTTGAATTGCTCATGAAATTCTGAATAAGTTTCATGTTTACATCTTGAAGTTTGGTTCAGAAATGAGAGAGTTGGAAAAACAACCATGGAGGTATGCCACGAGGTTGAAGATGACCAGGGGGTGCCATTTTTCAAATTCATGATGTTTGGTTTATTTTATTTTAATAGTGTGTGTTATATGTTCGAATTTTCATTGAGCCCCAGTGGGTGATGCCTTGGTCTATGTTAACTTACATGTGAGAGGGCATGGGTTTGAACCAATGTGAACCCCTCTTTTGTATTTTTATCTCTTTTATTTGTTGGTTGCACATTATGAACTTGTTTTTTGTGACTTTGTAATGTTATCACCACTGAGCGTGTGACTCAGTGGTTAGTGTTTTGTGTTGTAACATCCAGGTTAGGAGTTTAACACCCCTTGACCACATTGCATTTTTTATCACTTGTTTAGTTTATTTATTTGTAACATTATCTTCCATTTTCCATTTGATTTTTCTACATACAAATTAAATCCTTTTGAGCTGATTTTTTTGCATACTCCTTATTCATTCCCTCTATTTTGTGAATATATAAAAAATTACTAAAAATAATATTTATTTGACATATTTTTAATTAGTTTAAAACTAGTCCTTTTTATGTGTTTTTAAAGACTTTATGGTTTTCTTTTGATTAACTCTTCCACCTACTTGATTATTTGTGCTTTTATGGCTATAATGTGCTTGGATTGAGTATCATTTGATGTTGATGACATGATTAATTTGATTTCCACCAAGGGTTAGTGCACTTTAGTGAATAAATTTTGTGTTTTATACCCAAAAGCCCTAATATGCTCCATGACCCTTTCATGTGCTTTAGGTGCATGCAACTTGTTTGATGTTTGTCTCTTGCTTGATCAATGAACACTTGATGCATATTTTCTTTAAGTTTGACCATGTCTTGATCATATATACATGTATATGAAGAATGGAAAAACACAAGAATGAGGGGTTTGAATTGGGGTTTTCAAAAATAAAAACAGTAGACACGTTGGTTATCCTAGTTCGTTTGAACTCAAACTACTCCAGTCCACCCGCCAAGGTGATTTCGCCTCTCTCAAATGAGGTCTTAATCCAATAATAAAAACTTGATTACACAGATACAATGACTACTGTCAATGTCTTCTTGAACATAAACCATAACTCAGTTTTCTCAAGGTATTACAAGATAAATCAATTAAAAGTGTGTACAAAGATGTTTTGTAAACAAAACTATATCACAACGGTGATGTATACACAATTGTAAAGCACAAGATAGAACTGGGTAATAATATTTTTCTCTTTCAGTGCGCAGTCGTGTTGTTAAGATTTCTTCTTCAAGTCTTCTTTATATAGGCGATGCATGAAAGACACGAGAAGATACTTTTGGAAGGTTGATAAAGTGTAGTTAATGTACTTTCCAATAATATAGATCTTGTCTTAGTTTAGTAGTTACTTTTTGATTTGTAATGAATGATTTGTAACTCATCACAACATTTCTTTCTTGAGATCATATCAGAAGAAGAATGTTACCTTTGAGACTTTATATCCTCAAAGTTTCTTGATATCCATTAGAACTTGGATGGTACATTGAAGCTTCTTTTGCATATCAGAGTATTTACTAGCAGAGCGTGGCTCAAGTGCCGAATCTTTAAAACAAATGAGTAGATGAGTGCTTTGAATTCTTTCGTTCTTCTAAAACTTTTACTTATCAGAATATCAGAGTTTTACTCATAGTGTTGGTGCTTTCAGAAGTTGTAACATTATAACTTCTTCATTTTAGCGTGTTACACATATTTGCCTCTAAGTATGTTGTGTCTAAACAGAGCTTCAAAACATAATTCTATCATCTTCTATGCTTCTTTCATCAGAATTTCTATGCATACTTAAATACTTTATTAGAGATCATAATTCTAGTTGCTGTTATTTCGAAGCATATTTAGCACCTTTCTTTAATTTTTCATCTAGTTGCTTATATTTGTCATTGGTTGATGGGTATTGCTCATCAAAATAATCCTCGTCTTCAGGGATTTGATTGTTTCCAACCCCAACACGGGTGCTTCTAGCATCTTCATCTTGATTATCATCCTCTTCGGAAGAAACCTCTTCAATTTGAACTTGTCGGGCAGGGCCTTTGAACCTTTTCCCCATGTTGATAATAATTTTCTTTTTGGTCTTTTTCTTCGTGACTAGAAGCGCCATCATTTCTTGTTGACCCTTTGCCAAGTTGAGAAGAGTTTCTTGAAACTGAGAGTGTTGAGTCTACAAGTCCTTGACGGTTTTCTCAAGGTCCATCTTATACTGAAATAAATAGTAGAAAGATGAGGAAACCTGTGTCGAAAAACATTCTTATGATATGATGCATGTTAGTCAAATGCAACGTTTTCAAGGACTTTAAGGAATTTAAATCTTCTAGACAAAGAGAAGACAAAAACATTAATTGTATTAATAAGTTTCTTAATTACCAATGCCTCTTGGGCTTACAAAAACAACAAGGTCTTTAAAGAGACGAGAAAGTAAACTCCTAAAACAAAAAAGACTCAAGTCTCCCATGAACACATCCTCTTTGGTGCAATGTAGGCATTCAGGCTTCGCTCCTTGTGAAGTTGCCTTGTGATCTCCAACACTTTCTTCTCGCTTTTGTAGAACCAAGCTTCAAAGGTGTCTCGTTCTCCTTTGAGTTGAATCCACGACCTTTGCAACTCCTCGAGATTAGTAGGGATGTAAGGATGGAGAATGGTATAAGGAACGTCCCCTTTGGCAACGAGCTCCATAACTATTGGTAGAATAGCAGGATATGGCCTTGTGATACTTTGAGCACGAGCTCGTACCCATTTGAGATAAGGTTCAAGAGGGATGGAATCCTTATGCCCCAAAGTCTTTCTATCAACCTTTATCACCATGCCCCAAGCATGCACAAACCTTCGATGATAACCTTGGACGTCGCTCTCATAGTTGAATATAATTCCTTGAATGAGTGCGTCACGGGGACCATCTTTTCGAGCATAGCTAAATTGTCATAAGGCTAAAGGAGGGTTACAAGTGATACCTCCCCTAATGCCCAAGAGTGGAACATTAGGGAACTCGCCACAATGATAAATTATAGTAAAGTCTTCTTGAGATCGAGAGCACCAATGGATATCCGAATGAGAAAGTGACATCAACCTTTGAGACCACCTTAAGCCTTGCTCATTCTTCAGTATTGATCGTGGAAGGTGAGGAATAAACCACCTATCCAGCAAAGGCAAGAAACACATGACGGTCCCTCGCTTCTTCATAATGCGAGTACGAAGAGAGTGCAAAATGTCCCCAAGCAATGTAGGCACCGAGTTACGAGTAAGGAAGATTTTGAAAACGTTCACATCTACGAGTTGGTCAGGGTTAGGAAAGAGAACCAAACCATAGATTACAAGGGCCAAGATTTATTCAAAAGCTTGTAAATCTAAAACATCCAAAAATGAACGAGCCTTCTCCATAGGGAATTTAGCCAAAAATCCTTTGACCCCGCTTCTTGTTTCCTAATTAACTATAATGTCAAAACTCTTCAAATGTAAGGCCTTGGCAATAACTTTAGGCTTTGGAGTTTCGTCTAAACCGGTGAATGGTATTTGGTCAAGGACTGGTATTCCCAATAGTTGATAGAAATCTTCCATTATGGGCACTGATTGATAATCAGGAAAGGTGAACCAATGGTGTATAGGGTCGAAGAACTGAAAAAGTACCTTCATCATGTCTTCTTCAAAGCTTGAGGTAACCAGATTGAGAAGTCGACCATATCTTTTGGTGAACGGAGAATTTTCAGGAACTCTTGATGCTAACTCTTTGAGTTGAGGATGCACTCTTACGATGTGGATTTGAATGGTATTTCTGCGAGCGGAAGCCATATCCTACAAAACAGAACAAAAATAAATCCCTAGGTCCTTGAAATGGTTAGTAAAATGCTATGGCATGATGTTATGATGTTATGGGCAAATAATCACACACAAACAAAGCACATAAGGCCTTAGGTTTAGGCTTGAATGGGGTTTATTGGTAATTACCCTCTTGAAGTTTAGTTGGTTCAACTTGTCCTAAAAAGTAACCGGGTTCTAGGAGCTTCAATATCACTGATCTTTCTTCATCGGGCATTATTTTAGCTCAAACATCCAAACTGCGGCCAAAATATCCCGAAAGTCCGATCTCAATGAGTGTAGTATTGAGTATCAACCAACTTCAGTCTGCACCAAAGCCGGCTACCTCACTAATTTCTAATGGCCAAGTTGTTAAACTACGGTTCTACGGTCAGTTAGTGCTTCATGACACCACACAACGATCCCGTATTCTCCTTGACTAGACTCAAGGGATATCGGTACAAAAAAATGTGTCACACTAACCTAGCCATCATTTCAATCATGTCGGTATACCCTGCACAATCCCCACGATCTATTGCTACTTACCTAAAATGCCCCTAAATTCGGGTGTAGGATTTTTACAAGTGACAAACCCAAGCATAACCCACTAACGTAAATCAAACAAGTCAAACAATAAATGTGAACTAGTCTCTAAGGTAACCCCACTTTGAAATCAACATCCCCAACAAAGTCGCTAGTTCTGTGATACGGTGGGAGAACTGACATGGTGTTTTGCGTTTTATCGAAATTGTTGCAAATAGCAAGAGTCACCACCGACTTTTCTTTTATCCAATAAAGGAAACGGTGAAAAGAACAGGAAAGACCTTTTGATAATTTTTCTTGAGTTCGGGGGGTAGGTTATGAAAATGGAAGGTATTAGCAACCTTTTCATCCGTAGTTATCTACGGGCTCTTAGTTTCTAGCTCACATTGAAAATTATTTGTGAAATGTGTTTGCGTTTGTTTTGAAAGTATTTTTGAAAAGTGCCTTCGTTTAGGCGAACTTTGTAATGTTTTTCGTTTCGGCCAAAACGTATACAAAGCGTTGACTTTTGAAAATATTTCATGAAGGTGTTAGTGTGTCTTGAAAAGATGTTTTGTTTTGAAATGTTTGTGAGCAAGAAACTACGAGTGTTCTACCTACTCAAAAGAAAGTATTTGTTCTTTTCCTCCTCCTTTAGATAATGTTATCTTACCAATAGTTAGTAAGAAACCTTATCATTGTATGTGAAGGGACATGCATGGGTCATCGTATAGTCATAGAAAGCAACATTGTAGGATACCTTAGCAATTTATTTTAAGGTTCTAAGATCGTTTACCAAAGGCAACATCAAAGAGTCATCGAGGGACTACGATCTTGTAATTGAGGGCCTTTACTAAAGTATCCCGCGTTCGAGGGACATGATTGTTTTATCCGAGGCAATAAGTATGGGTTACCCTAGAGGTGCAAGTGTGCAAAGTGTTTTTGTTTTCATGCATTTTTGTCTTGATTAGGATTGTCCAGTATTGATTTTAGGTCTTGTCATACAAACCCTAATCACTAGCAATAATATGGACAACGATAAATTGCGGAAATTAAATGTCCTATGCTATTACAATACTTGAGGGAATGGGGGGTACAAATTTACAAACGGGGATGACAAGTAAAAATAAACCCTAATTACTATTACAAGGCTTTGAAAATTACATAAATTATAATGTGAAATAGTAAAATGCGCAAGAAAATGGAAAGTGAAAATGAATTGTTCTTTTTTGGGGGTTTTTTGATAGAAAGGTTTTTGTAGTTCATTTGATTGAAGAAAAAACCTAGGTCTAAGTTAACTAAAAAGAAAACTAATTGTTTAGAAATATTTTTTGGCGTTTCATTTAGAAAAATGGTTTTATGGTGTTAGGTCATCTCCAAGCAAGGCAATATGTCCAAAAATAAACTAAGAAACTCAAAATTAGGAAATTTGGTGCTTGAGATGACACAAGCCGTGTCAGTGGACATGGGCACCCGTGTCAGGACATGTTCTTGGCTTCTTCTTCACATTTTATTCCAGCCAAAATAACACGGGCCATGTCGTGTGACACTGACACCCGTGTCAGCCCCTGCCTGCCTGTTTTTGTACGTGACTGAACCAGTTGAATTGACACGGGCCTTGTCGTGTGACACGGGCACCCATGTCAAGAACTGCCCTATATTTTTTGTTAAGTTTTCAACGCAGCTGAGCTGACACGGGTCGTGTCATGTGACATGGGAACCCGTGTCAGCCCTTAGCATGTATTTTTGATAAGTTTTCTCTTTGATTTATCCTGTTGTATCCTTTAGAAAACGAAAACAAATGATGTATGGATAAATATATAAAAGGTTGAGGAACCTTACCTCTTGAAGCGAAAACTTTAGAACACGTACAGACATTTCTGGGTGCAAAGTGGTGATTGATTGAGCTCCTTTGGACCTCCTTGAAGTTGTTCCAATCCATACTTTATGCTGAAAGTTTGCTGAATCACTACCACCAAGTCAAGTTGCAAAGTACTATTTTTGATTTTGAAAGATGGTGATAATGATGTTACAGAAGTTGTTCTTGTGTTTGAACAACTTCAATATGATGTATGTGAAGTATTTGGATAATTTGTTTGGGAAAATTTTACAAGGTGTGAGAGGTTCAATGATTTGGACTTCAAAGCTCAAAAATTGAGATTTTGTGGACAATTCTGGTTTTTTGAGAGTATATTAGTTTTGAGGGCTTGTTCATCTCCCTTTATCTTGCAAATGATCTCTCTATTTATAGGCAAGAGGTTTTAATACAAGGGTTGATCAGATTTTCAAAATCACATGTTGTGGCTAGGTTGGATGGTACATGAAGCAAGGTTGAAGATCATAGTTCTAATGCTTTGTACTTTGCTTCATAGAGTTGTTGGACACTTTAAGCATGCTTGTGTGATTTTGTGTGTTTAGTGTGTGTAGAAGGAACAAGTTAGAGGCTCAAGAAGAGCTGACTTTATGATTAAAGCTACTTTGCAATAATGGCAATATCAACTTTGTACCAAAAATGGAAAGATCACTTGGACAATGCTTAAATCAAACAGACCATAGCTCAAAGGTTTGTGTAAGCATTAAATTATGGTGATATTTTCAAGTTAGAAGACCTGCAACACAATATTATGCAACATAACATATAAATTGGATTATGTGTTCTTCACCAAAATGACTTGTAATTCAAGAATGGATGTCCAACTTCATGCCTTTGAATCTCCTAGCTCATGTATGATAAATTCACGCTCTTTGATGTTTTGGAAAGCTTGAAACATTGTATACAAATTTCATGTTGACCACTTTGGATAAATCAACTTGGAACTTGATGAAAATTGGCTAAGAAGTTGGGTCAAAAATCTGCCTAAATTTGAAATTTTTTTCACTAAGTGCTTTATGAAAAATATCATGACTTCATGAGCTTATATCTTCAAATCTAAGCATTTTTTGGACATCAACCTTGTAATACAAAGTTGTAGAATTCATCGAGATATATAACTTTCATGTTGAAAGTTTTCTTTGAATCATCTTGTATCTTGGTGAAAAATTGTCATGAAGTAATGAAATTATCAAGGTTAAAAACACTTAGAAATTTTCTAAGTATTGAGAATCTTGACTTTTGTTGACTTTCTTGACTTTATTGATTCTTGTTGACCAAGCTTGATATTTTTGAATGTATTGATGAATTTTGATCTTTGAAATTCAGTGTTGACCAAAAAGTCAAAGTTTCACCTTTTGTGTATCAGTTGACTTTTCGTTAGTTGATCCAAATTTCAACTATCAAACCTTTGATCCTGAGAAATAATTTGAGCCATGAAATTAGATCAACATGTTGTGTTTGAGTTCTTGAGATTATGCTTCAAGCCATAAGGTCATGTATTAAGTCACAAGTCAATGATCAATCATTCTCAGTCAAAACCCTAATTTGTAGGCTCTACGCTTCGGAGGTGAGCTTGTATGATCAAACCCTTGAGAACCCTTGAGAATTTGAGATATTTGGTGAGAAATGTCTTGAGAAATGAGAGGGAAATTTTTTGGGTACAACAACGAGTTACCTTTCTTTTTGGCAGCCTTTGGGGTTTTCTGAGAAGTTCCTTTTCTAGCAGCTTTCCTTTTTCTTGACTTTCTGGTAGCAACTTCCAGAGGTTGTTGCCTTAAATCAAGAATATTCACATCTAGAATCATACCATCACTCTTGCAGGCTTCCAGATACCTGGGAATAATTTCTGGAGAGGAGTCTGCTTAAGTGAAGAGAGGAAAATCCTTCAGAGGCACTCTTCAGGTGGTGATGACTTCCTTGGTGGTGATTGTTGGATCCTTCTTAACGGTTTCAATAATCTCCATCTTCTTCAGATTCTTGGCATTTAGAGGCTTTCCAGTAAAAGCTTCTAGCACATTTGCTTGTTGAGCATCAGTCAGATGTTCTATCAGTCTGTTTTCTGTTAGGATATCTGAAATGAGTCTTCCCAGAGGAATCCAATCTCTCTTGGTTCTTTCTTCTTCCCTTGTTTCTTTGACACTGGTCTTCAAATGGTTGAACAAAATATGAGGAAGATGAACTTTGGATTTGGTGGCGATGAAGTACAGAAGGTGTTGTTGATCAATGTTGATATAATTAGGAGAGCTGGTTGGTTTTCTATGGTTGATGCACCCCAGAATTATTTTGGACCAAATTCTAAGATAATCCTTCAGATCTTTGATTTTGTTGGAAGGTTGTCTAGAGGAAAAGATTTCTTTTGAGATGATAGTTAGGTCAGAACCTTTTTCTACCTTTTCACTACATCTTATACCGCTGCCGTCATGACCTATAAGCTTCCCAATAAGATCTTCGGTAATGATGATCTTCTTTCCCATAACCTAAGACATTACCTGATGATTTGAAGTTGTGGCATGGATTCAAAACTCTTTCACTAATTTTGTGAAAACTGGACCTATGAGACGATCAAAGTTTTTCGTCCATCCTTGGAACCCAACATCAAGGGTTAAGTCATACCCATTTTATTTCATACTTAGGAAATCAACAATAAGTTCACATAGAACTTCCAGAGAGTCAATATGGGTGAGAAGAGTTCTTGATGGTTCAACGTATCTTTCTTCATTAGAGGGAGAAGAACCAGGAAAGATTTGAGAAACTTGAGAAATTTTTTGAGATGAAGCCATTATTCACAGACTCTTTTAGGGTTTGAAAGAGGAACAAATGAAGAGAGAAAAGTGAGTGAAGGTGAATATGTGAGAGTGTTTATGAAAGAGTGGAGTATAAATAACCAACAGAAGAAAAACAAGAATTTTAATTTTAATTAAAAGAAATAAAGCAATGATTAAGTGAATTTAATGATTCCTAAAGAGAGGGATAACATAAAGATTTTGAACAATTACCAGTTTGACTCGCGCCTCAATGCATCAACTCAACCGTTTCAGTCCCTTCAGATTATGAACACGTGTTTAACCTTAGAGGGTGACCTTGTGTTTAGAGTTGAAAAATATTGATATTGTGAACTGCTTGCTTCTATCTTAGAAATGAAACATTTTTGGAAAATGTTCAGATGGATAGTTTCTGATACAACTTTCCTTCTCACTTCTGAAGAACTTTTGTTTAGATGTTCCAAAAAAATTAACAAGTTCTGAGGATTAAATATTAGAGCCAATCATACTTCTGTAGAGCTTCTATTCTACTTTCTTACTTACCTTTTCCTTTTCCAGGATAATGTTTTCCGGATGTGCTAAGTTGCTTATGGATTGTCTTTTCCGAATGGATTCTTCAGAAGTTATTGTAACATTTGTGATGTCTTCTTTTGAATTTGGCTGAAGTTCTGAACATTTATATTTTAAAGATCTATCTTAAGTACCCATAATTAGAACTTTTATATCTGCAAAGGATTCACCCTGCTTTGACTTTTGAAAGCCAAGCTTATCATCAAATCTGACACTAATAGATTCTTCCACAATTTGTGTTTTTGTGTTATATACTCTATAACCTTTGATGGTTCAGAGTATCCTAACTTGAAACACTTTCTTTAGAATCAAACTTGCTTAGATGATCGTTACTAATGATTCTAGAGCCAATAACCTCTCCTTTCTGATTGCCTCCGAAACTTGCGTATCCTCCAGATTTAAATCCCAGACTTTGGAACATATGCTTTCTTCACATCATGTGTAGAGAGCATCCAGAGTCCAGGTGTTAAAACTGGTGTTTCAACGTTGCTGTTAAAGACATCTGCAACATAGATGATTTTATCCTTTGGTACCCATATCTTTCAGGGTCCTTGTTTGCTAGAGTTTCCAAAATTCTATTTGAATTTTGGTTTTGCAGCGAAAGAATTACTAGTATATTTTATATCATGTGCATGTCCATATGTAAAGTGTGAATAGAGAGGTGTGTGTTTTATAACCATATCATTAACTTTCTTTGGTTGATATGTTTCTTCTCCTCTTGGTTTCACATATCCTACACGTTTTCTGCCGTTTCTTCTAACTCCATAGATCATTAAATCCATCTTCCTTCTATCAGAATTATTCGAAACTTCCGAAACAGTTCTTTCTGAGATTTTTGTAGTTCATTTTTGATAGCATAATTTTCATTTTTAAGTTTAGAGATGGTTTCTTTTAGCTCATAGTTTTCTGTTTTTAGTTTCTTAGTTTCTTCAGAGTCAAATACTAGATCCTTTTTCAAGTTCTTATTTTTGACTCGAAGTTGCTGATACCTTTCAAGAATTTTTGACAGACTATCTTCTAATTGAGATCTAGAAAAGTTAGAGAATACCTCTTCTACCTCTGAGTCTGACTCTAATTTAGATGATCTTGTGCCATTTGATATGTTGGTTATTAGGGCTATATTGGCTCGTTCATCTTCTGATTTTGTTTTAGCTTCAGAAGATTCCGAGTCATCCCACGTTTCCATAAGACTTTTATTCTTCTTTTTGGAGAACTTCTTTTTAGGCTTTTCTTTCTGAAGACTTGGGCAGTCGCTTTGGTGGTGACCTGGTTCGTTACATTCGTAGCATACAATATATTTGTTACTAGATTTTCTGTATCCAAAAGATGATTTAAAGTGATTTCCTGTTCTTCTGGGGTTTCTAAACTTCCTCTATATGTGCTTCCATAGCTGATTGAATCTTCTAGAGAGAAGAGATAGTTCATCTTCTTCTAACGAGGATACACCATATTTTTCTTCTTTTTCCTGAAAAAATATAGGTTCATATTTTTTATTAGATTTAAGATCGAGAGACTTACCTTGCTTCTGGGGCTCATCTTCTTCCAGTTCTATCTCATGACTTCTCAAGGAGATGATAAGTTCTTCAAGAGATATTTTATTAAGATCTTTGGCTAGTTTTAAGGCTGTGACCATGGGTCTCCACTTCTTGGGTAAACTTCTAATGATTTTCTTTACATGATATGCTGTTGAGTACCCTTTGTCCAGAACTTTCAGCCTAACAACCAAAATTTGAAACCTTGAGAATATTGTTTCAAATGTTTCATCTTCTTCCATTTTGAAGGCCTCATACTTCTGAATGATTGCAAGAGCTTTGGTTTCTTTGACTTGCGTTTTGCCTTCATGCGTCATTCTCAAAGAGTCAAACATGTTTTTAGCTAATTCTCTATTTGTGATCTTCTCACACTCAGTGTGCGAGATAACACTCAAGAGGATTGTTTTGGCTTTATGATGATTTCTGAATTCTTTCTTTTGTTGATCTGTCATTTTCTTTCTGTCGATCTTCTGATTGCTTTCTTCAACTGGATGAATGTATACATCAGTCACCATATCCTAGAGATCAACGTCATGAGCTAGAAAGAAACTTTCAATTCTGTCTTTCAAATAATTAAAGTTCTCACCATCAAAGATTGGAGGTTTGTCGTTGATTCTGTCTTTCTAATCATGGTTATCATTGCTGATGATTTGACTTGGTCCCTGTTTTACGGTGGCAGAACCGACTGTTTAATATACTGGTTTTGCGTTTTTTGTTCGCAAATATGCAGTAAGCAAGAGTTGCCACCGTATTTTCTTTTATCCAACAAAGGAAAGGGTGAAAAGAACATAAAAGACCTTTTCGAGATGTTTCTGAGTAAGGGGGGTAGATTATGGAAAGGGAAGGTGTTAACACCCTTTCCATCCATGGTTTTCCACGGGCTCTTAGAGGTTTGCTCATTTTTAAATGCTTTTGTGCTTTGTGTGTTTGAAAAGGTTTCGAAAAACGCCTTAGTGCGGCGATTTGCTTTGTGCTTAACTCTTGTATCAGTCCTCAAGAGTGTTAACAAAGCAGATGTTTTGAAATTTGTTTTTGAAAAAAAGTAGTTTTCTGTGTAAGTGCAAAAAGTAGTTTGAGCAAACTTCTAACAATTATCTACTTTGTTACTCAAAAAAGGGTCGTTCTTTTCCTCTTTTCCTTTAGACAGTGCTATCCTATTATTAGTGAGTAAGTAGCCTTGTCGTTGGATGATGAGGGACATTTGAAGGGACGTTTAACAGTCATAAAGGCAACATATGGAGACGCTTTAGCAATTTCGTTTAAGGGACAAGATCATTTACCGAAAGGCAACACCGTAGGGTCATCGAGGGACTATGATCTTTTTTGATTTTTGTAGGTCTTTGCTAAAGCATCCCTCTTCTCGAGGGACGTGACTATTTTTCTGAAAGGCAACCGAAGCGGGGATACCCTAGAGGTGTATATATGCATATGTGTTGAGATTCAGTTATTTTATCTTTAAACATTTAGGCGCTCTACCATTTGTTTTCAGATCTTGTCACGCAATCCTAGTTATCTAAGCAATTAATATATGTACAGGAATTTAAAATGCGGGAATTGTAAATCCTACGCTATTACAAGGCTTCAGGACAATTACATAAAAATGCGAGAAACTAAAAGTGCGGAATTTTAAATCTAAAGCTATTACAACTATGAGAAGTTACAATAAAATAAAATGCACGCGAATTTGAAAATAACGTCTAAAAATCCTAAGAATAAAATCTTTTTGTTGTTTTATTTTATTTTGGGAAAATGATCTAAATCTACTTAATTTTAGTTTTTTTTTTTGAGAAAATGTTAAGATGATAAAATGATTAATTAATAAAATTAATTTAGTGAAAAAAAACTATCCTAATGTTTTTTGTGATTTTTGGATTGATTTTATGTTGATTAAAAAAAAGAAATAAAATGGTCAAGACAAAAAGGAAATCGAAGGATTCTAGCAGCAAATCGAAGGAGGAGTACTTCTGGAGGCCTGGATAAAAAGAGGCTTGGGTTGTCTTTCGATCCAGTGAAGAGGCTTGATCAAAGGTGCATGAAGGGCTGCACTTTGAGGATGTTCGATTTGGATACATCATCCTTCGATCTGGGAAACCTGGATCCAGATCGAAGCTGAGCTGCTTCGAAGCTCTAGACAAGATCCTGAGAAGATGCTTCCTGTAAAACGAAACAAATGTTAGAGATCCAGGGGGGACTTTACCCCCCTGATTCAAATCTCCTCCCAATTCGACTCCTTCCTCAATTCGGATCTGCTGAGCCTGGGTACGGGTCTGGGTTTGCTTTGTCCTGATATTCAAAGGAATAAACTTAGATCGTGCCCCAGCAATGGCACGACCCCATCTCTGCGCTCAAGCTTACATGTAGCACAATCAGTGATAACAAGAATATATATGAAATGTGTAGTTAAATGTCATGAAGGTGAAATTTTGGTTTTGCAAACCCTTACCAATCGAAGATGATGATCTATGGCTCTGGGTGCGGAGATGTTTTCTTAGGAGTTAGGGTGGACTCCTAGATGAGGGAACCTGCAAAGAGTGTTTCGATTGGGAGACTTTGGTATTTTGAGAAACGTGTGTGTGTGGTTTCTTCGTGTGCAGTATGTATGCGTGTTCTCTTTTTCGTATCCCCTATGTCCTCTCTTTCATTCACTCCTTTGTTCCCCCTTTGGTATTGTGTCCTTGCCTTGTATTTATAGTAGAGTGATGGTCCAGTAACGGCAAGAGACAACAAATTAACCATGCTTTTAAGACCATGAGACAAAAATAAGACATATTAAAAGCATTCCTTTTTTGAAACATTCATGTCTCTTTGGAAATCTTGGAATGAACCTAGACACTTGACTCCTTCGGACACCCTTCAGCATTTCTCTTCGAGTGGCCTATGAGTTGCCTCTTTCGAATGGATTTCTTATGCACCCTTCTAATGAGTCATTGTTACTTCCTTCGAATGGCCTACAGTTGCCTCCTTAGAATGTACTTTTTATGCACCCTTCAAATGGGTCTTCTGAACACTCCTTTGAATGGCCTATGAGTTGCCTCCTTCGAATGGACTTCTCATACACCCTTCAAATGAGTCATTGTTTCCTCCTTCGAATGGCCTTCTCATACATCCTTCGAATGAGTCATTGTTGCCTCCTTCGAATGGCCTATGAGTTGCCTCCTTCGAATGGACTTCTCATACACCCTTCGAATGAGTCATCTGAACGCTTCTTCGAATGGACCTCTTGGAACACCAATCGAAGGGCGCTATGCAGATCGAAATCGAAAGGCATTTGGGATATGCCAATCGAAAGGCATTGTTACCATGCCAGTCGAAAGATCTTGTTGATTGCTCGGAAACCTTGTTCTGCTCTCTTTGATTCCTTCAGTTGGGACCAATTGAAGTGACGTTAAAATGCTAGTCGAAGACGCCTTGGTTCAGATGCCAATTGAAAGACTTTGATAAAATGCCAATTGAAAGGCCTTTTTAATAGGCCAATCAAAGGGCCTTTGTCCATGCCAATCTAAGGGCGCTATGTATATGCCAATCAAAAGGAATTTTAGAGATGCCAATTGAAAGGCATTTTGAAAATGCCAATCGAAAGAAATTTTAGAGATGCCAATCTAAAAGCACTTTGGGGAGGCAAATCGAAAGGCACTTTGACCAACTTCAAAATTTGTTATTTTTCTTCAAGCAAGTGTTTGTAGCCACCCATGTAAGATAAGATCTTGTAAAAATGAGAGGGAAAATTTTGGGGTACAACAGTTGCCCCTATTCAATCTTCTTAAACCTGAGGATGTAGATTGACTGGTCTGCCTTTCGTGATATGAAGGTGGAAGATGATTGAACACTAGAGTGCCCAGAAATTTGCACTCGTCTGAGATGATACTTAACTGTGTAGCTAGTATTGGGAATGGGGTTATAGATTCCATTTGGAAAAGATGACAGGAGATCGTCGGAGATGGGCTTAAAGATGCCATTAGAATGTGACGGAGAGTCGTTGGAGATGGGCTTAAAGATGCCATCCAGATGAATGTTGATTTCCTGGGATATTCCTTTGTGGGAATTCATGCTCTTGCTGTTAGAGAGGACTCCGTTGAGGAATGTTGGTCTCTGTCTTGTATCATAGAGTTTTAGGAGCTTTAGTTGTCCGTTTCTCTACTGGGGAGTCATCATTTGATTGAAGAGACAGAAGTGAACTGCTATCTGGTCAGGATCCAGGCTTTACAGTGTCTTGCTGAGGATAATAAGGCTAACTGTTATCTGGTCATGCTCCAGGCTTCACATCGACTTACTGGGGAATGAAATTAAACTATTATCTAGTCGCACCTAGGCTTTGCAGTTTGAAGAAATTAAGCTGTTATCTGGTCGGGTCCAGGTTTCAACTTGAATCTGAGATGTACCGTTATCTGGTCGTATCCAGGCTTCAGTAATTTGAAGAAATTAAGTTGTTATCTGGTCGGGTCCAGGCTTCAAATTGAATTTGAGGTATACTACTATCCGATCGAATCCAGGCTTCATAGTGACTGACAGAGTAAACAGCTATCTGGTGGGATTCCAGGCTTTGCAGTGTCGGAAGAATTTAACTATTATCTGGTCGTATTCTAGGCTTCACAACAACTTAAATTGTCATCTGGTCGAAATCCAGGCTTCATAGTGTCTTTGAAGGAGTGAACTACTATCTGGTCGGATTCCAGGCTTCACAACAACTTATACTGTTATCTGGTCGAAATCCAGGCTTCATAGTTTCTTTGAAGAAGTGAACTATTATCTGGTCGGATTCTAAGCTTCGCAGCATCTTATACTATTATCTGGTCGAAATCCAGGCTTCACAGTTTCTTCAATTGTTGGTTGACTATTATCCGGTTGGGTTCTGGGCTTCATAGTAACTGACAGGGTAAACTGCTATCTGGTTGGGTTCCAGGCTTCACAACACTTTATACTTTATCTAGTTGAAATCCAGGCTTTATAGTGTCTTAAATTGTTGATTGACTATTATCCGGTCGGGTTTCGGGCTTCATAGTACCTTATACTGTTATCTGGTTGAAATCCAGGCTTCACAATGTCTTTGAAGAAGTGAACTACTATCTGGTCGGATTCCAGGCTTCACAGCACTTTATACTGTTATTTGGTCCAAAAATCCAGGCTTTACAGTGTCTTAAATTGTTGATTGACTATTATTCGGTCGGGTCCCGGGCTTCATAGTACCTTATACTGTTATCTGGTCGAAATCCTGGCTTCACAGTGTCTTTGAAGAAGTGAACTACTATCTGGTCGAATTCCAGGCTTTGCAACACTTTATACTGTTATCTGGTCGAAATCCAGGCTTCATAGTTTCTTTACTGGTTATTTGACTATTATCCGGTCGGGTTCCGAGATTCATAACAACTAACAGGGTAAACTGCTATCTGGTCAGATTCCAGGCTTCACAGCACCTTATACTGTTATCTGGTTGAAATCCAGGCTTCACAATGTCTTCAACTGGAATAGAAATTAGAGAGATCTTAGTGTCAATCTGACTGAACCAGAGAAGGTCTTGGATTAACTTTGACTGGAATGGAAATCAAAAGAGTCTTAGCATCGATTCAACTGAATGAGACAAAAGTCTTGGAATATCTTCAATTGGATAGAAGTCAGAGAGATCTTAGTGTCGATCTGACTAAACCAGAGAAGGTTTTGGGAGGACATCTTTCTGAGGAAATTGCTGAAATAGCCCTTCATCAGACGTAGCTTTTGAGAAGGCTACCACGTCACATAAGTAGCAGTGTGTGTTGATTTGATCTCTCCCTGAAAAAGGTAAAGAGTTAGTCATATGCAATGTCATGATGTATGAAATGCATTGTGACGATGTTCTCAAAATAAATGAGATGTGTATGCACATGCCATGATGTACGGATATGGGATGTTTTTGAGATGTTTCCCAGTCTAGGAAAATAAATCCCGGACTACTGCTGGAGAGTATTGGGAAGCTGAATCCTTCATTTCCACTGGGGATGATGAATGAAGATGATTTGCTGGGGATTTCCTCTTTCTGTTTGAGGATAACCTGTTGGGGATTGACTCTGCTTAAGGATAACTCTATGGAGAGAGAATGCTTCGTTGTAAGATTTTTCCGATTTAGAGAAATAAACTCTATTGGGCAATGAATTTCCGCAGTCTGAGAAATAAACTCTAACCGGGGGGAGGTTTTATAAACTATTTAAGGTTATAAAGCTCGGCTGGGGAACACGTATTTTAGCTCTCTGAAGGAACTTGGCTGGAGGAAGTAATTCCTACTTGGGGAAGAAGAGGTCAAAACTTTTGTTGTTTCTACTATGTGGGGAACATAGGTGTCACGGGGTCATGTTGAGGATACGACGATGACTTTGCATCAAGACATTTCTTCCCCTATACCTGCTGGAGATCTTGTGGATGGATCTATTTCGTGATTGTACATGAACATGTATTGAATGAGTGTCAGAATGACATCCATCTCTAGATCGGATCTGCACTGTACTTGAAACATGTGTTGAATGAGTGTCAAAATAACATCCGTTCTTTGATCATACCTGAACTGGTTTTAGATGAGAATCTGGAGTAAGTGTCAGGATGATATCTGTCTTTGGATCGTACCTGAACCGTTTCTAGATGAGAATTGGGAGCAAGTGTCAGGAAGATATCTGTCTTTGGATCGTACCCGAACCGTTTCTAGATGAGAATCTGGAGTAAGTTTCAGGATGATATCTGTCTTTGGATCGTACCTGAACCGTTTCTAGATGAGAATCTGAAGTAAGTGTTAGGATGACATCCGTTTCTGGATCGTACCTGAACCATTTCTAGATGAGAATCTGGAGTAAGTGTCAGGATGACACCCGTTCTTGGATCGTACCTGAACTGTTTCTAGATGATAATCTGCTTTATTCAGAATGTTTCCTCTGGGGAAGGGAAACTCTGTAATCCGCTTGGGGAATCCCGAGAAGCTTGGCGACTTCATTGAGGAAAACCTGATGTCAGAGCAGTAGCTGGAAATTCCTGTTCTTCCGGGGCTACCAGAACACCTGACATCACTAGGTTGTAAGCTGATATGGCGGAGACCTTTTAGTAAGATTCCCCTGCCTCTGTACCCGTTGGAGAAAGTACATGCGGATATGTTGTGGATGGTTTGAGTGTCATTCCAATTCATGGGGCGCTGGGTAAATGCTGATCATGATGATAAGTCTTCTACTAATAGGCAAGTGACAAGAAGATGGGACATAGTCGTACGCTTTAATCCCTAACTTTTGCCTGGACCGTCTTTTCATATTTTCAGTCCACCGGGATACCCTTTTTTGCCCAAGCTACCTTTTCAGGTTTTCGACTTGCAGGGTGTACAGTTTTTTCATATTTATATCCCTAACTTTTGCCTAAACCCTTTTGGTTCGCCGGGATGCCCTTATTTTTGCCTAGGCCTGTCAACCTAGCGGGTCTTTGTTCATATGTCCATGTTCACCGGGTACATAAAATTGTCACTGTCTATAGTAGTAAGTGTTGTCACACTGCCAGAAGGTGTTTGTTTGATCATACAAGACTCGTTGTTGGAATTCATGCCCAATGTCCCAAGTGATTCAGATGGAGATCTGTCCCTGGCTATTTGGCATCTTTGAGAGATTCCCTGAATCTTGACTTGACTGCCCCAGATCAGCTGGACACCATGCTATACTCCTGGATTATGAAAGGACTTTCAATGGAATGTCTTTCCATCTGAGACGATTCTATCCATTGAGAAGATTTTTGTTCATCGAATATCCGTCGTGCGAATTTCTCGGCTGTTAAACAAATAGTCATATGCAAACAATGATATTTTAAGAATGCAAAGCATATGTATGCCTTAAAGTTTGAAAATTCATTTTTTAGTAAAACAAAACAAATTTTGTAAAAGTGTGATATCAACTCGGGATTTATAGCGAACCCTACAGGAGTTAGGATACCTTTTGTAACAAGTATGCTTTTGAACTAACCCATGCTTCAGCTAGGACTTTTAAGGGTTATAACGTGGCCTGGTTCACAGTTTAAGAAACAAAGGATAAAGGCTCAAAATTTATTTGTACCCACCCGTTCTTCGTGATGTTCTTCAGTCCTATGCTTAGTTAATTGTGCATTCAGATCCCAATTGAGTCAGGCATCTTGTCCTTGATGTTCTGGTGATGGTTTGGATACTGAAATTTTATTTAAGAAGGCAGTTATTTTGTAATCTTTTCTTTTGTCGAGGATTTGTAGGACCGCTTTTTTTTAATTTTGTTATCCTTGTCTTTTGCCTGAACTGTTTCTTTTGTGATTACAGTCAGCGAGATGCCCCAGTTTTTTTTCTAAAGTCTCCTTCATAGGTTTTGACTTAGAGGGCTTTTATTTTGAGAGATAATGACTGCTTGTCTTGACCATTATGCGGAACCATCACGGTTTTTTGATTTGGAAGGACGTCTTCGATGCCATTCGTTGTGTACGAAGCGGAAGATTACGACTGAATGCGCATCTGAATTAACTGAGAAACTACCCTGCCCCAGGTTATGATTAAGGGTTTTAATTTGTTTAAAAAGAAAAAAAACTCCTACTTATTTGGCTCAAAGGGGGTTGACTAGGGATTATCTTCCTTATAACTCCACTGTTTGGGATTTGAAACAACACCTGTACATCATCAGCAAGGTCTGTTCAAAAGCATATTGTAGAGATTATGGTATCGTTTTCGTCATCCTCCCTCTAAAGGCTCAGAGCTGTTGATCGAGAGTTGAATATCACAAAAAGGAAGTAAGAAAGCAGTTCAAGCATAGTGCAAACAAATTAATTCAAGACAAACATGTGCAATGCATTGATGAAATAACAAGGTTTGATATGAATAAATGTTCAACAATCAAAAGAAAATTACAAATTGAAAATTCTAAAGAACGAAAATTCTTCTTGTGAGAACTTGCCACTTCAGATGGTGTGCCTTGGAGGAATGACAGAAAAATTCTAGTTGACCATCTTGTGTGAATTCCAATGCTCCTTCATCAATCAGGTCTTGAATTTTGTCTCATCAGGGGTTGGTTAATGACTTGATCCCCAGCCTCGACCATTTGTTTCACACGGTTGCATCCGTCTTGAGGAAGTTTGCTGATAATGGCTCTCAGCTCTTCTTGTCCCCGAGCTAGGCCTTGGATAAGAGTCATCTACCCCAGCATCCAAGTTCTCATTGCTTCTACCTCAGCTTGCAGTTGTTCCAACTGTTCGTCCTTATTGTCTTCAGGAATTTTCTTGGCCAGGTCCCCAGCAAGGAGTGCTTTCAATTCTTACTGCCCCTGAATCAGAGTCAGGAACATTTGTGGGAATTGAGTGCTTTGAGCTTGAAGGTCTTTGATTGTTTGTTCGAGAGCCATTTCTTTATTGGCTGAAATAAACAACAAATAAGATAAGGACCCTGCTTTGAAACCTGTTTATGCAATAACATGTATGATATGCGTATGCAATGTTTTCAAGGACTCGCAGGGTAAACAAGAAGATGTCAGCATTTGAAGTTTGTAGCTTTGATTGAAGAACTTTCATGTCGTTGAACGTCCTTCTACGAGAGTCAGGCTCACCATATCAAGTGGGTCATATCCCCTGACTCAAGTTGTCGTGGTTTGATCTTTTGACGACATTGGCTAGAGGAAATTAAATCCCCTTTCCCCTTGCTAGACATCTGATTTATCCTAACCCGTATCACAAACCCTTGAGATCCTTGAAATGGTTAAGGAAATGCTGTGGCATGATGTTATGCTGTGTATTCTATGCGTTAAGCAAAAATGTAAGGTTATTTAAGCAAGTAAAACCTGCAAGAAATCCAAGTTATTGGATAATGATTATAAACAAATCCTGCAAGGAAATCACGTCGTTAGATAAAAAACCAGCAAGTAGCTCAAGTTGAAAGCAAACAAGTCACACAAGCAGCCTTAGTTTTTAGGCTTGCATGGGTTTTGTAGGTAAGTACCCTCTTGAAGTTTAGTTGGCTCAACTTGTCCTAATAATAATAACCGGGTTCTAAGGAGCCTCAATATCAATGACTTTCCCTTCAGAAATTGTTTCAGCTCCGCACCGAAGTATTACAGCAAAAAAATCCTAAAAGTACAGCCTCAATGAGTGCAGTATCGAGTATCAACCAATATTCGGTCGGAACCAAATCCGGTTATCTCACTACTTCCTAATGGATAGTCTGATACGGTGGAAGAACCGACTATTATACTGGTTTGCATTTTGTATTTGCAAATGTTGCAGTAAACAAGAGTCACCACCGACTTTTATTTCATCCAACAAAGGAAAGGAAAAAGAACAGAAAAAACCTTTTTTTTCGAGAGTATTTATTAGTAAGGAGGGTAGATTATAGAAAGGAAAGGTGTTAGCATCCTTTCTATATATGGTTTTCAATGGGCTCTTAGGTACTTGCTCATTTTTTAAATTGCTTGTGTGTTCTTGTTTTGAAAAGTTTTGTTTACTTCATGATAACCCTTGTATCGGTCCTCAAGAGTGTAACGAAGTCATTTAGAAAATTGTTTTTGAAAGTGTTGGTGTGAAAGTTTTTATTTTGAGCAAGTACTTATGATTTCTACCTACTCGGAAAAAGTCTGTTTGTTTTTGTATCTTTTAGACAATGTTATCCTACTATTAAAGAGTAGTTAGCTTCGTCGTTGGATTTGTAAAGGGACGTTCGAAGGGATGAAATGGTCTCTGAAGGCAACAAGTAAAGATACCTTAGCACTTCGAAGGGACTATCTTCATAAGATTAATTCAAAGTGCTAAGGTATATTTACTTGTTGCCTTCAGAGACCATTTCATCCCTTCGAACGTCCCTTTACAAATCCAACGACGGAGCTACCTACTCCTTAATAGTAGGATAGCGCTGTCTAAAAGATACGAAAACGAACAGACTTTTTTCGAGTAGGTAGAAATCTTAAGTACTTGCTCAAAATAAAAACTTTCACACCAACACTTTAAAAAACAATTTTCAAAATGACTTCGTCACACTCTTGAGGACCGATACAAGGGTTATCACGAAGTAAACAAAACTTTTCAAAACAAGCACACACAAGAAATTTAAAAAATGAGCAAGTACCTAAGAGCCCGTGGAAAACCACAGATAGAAAGGGTGCTAACACCTTCTCTTTCTATAATCTACCCTCCTTACTCAGAAATACTCTCGAAAAAAAAGGTTTTTTCTGTTCTTTTTCCTTTCCTTTATTGGATGAAATAAAAGTCGGTGGAGACTCTTGCTTACCGCAACATTTGCGAATACAAAACATAAACCAGTATAACAGTCGGTTCTGCCACCGTATCACAGAACTGGCGACTCTGCTGGGGAGATAAAATTATGATGATCCGCTCGCGATTATGGAATTCGGCTGGGGGGTATAGCTGTCAGGTTTCTGAAAGACCCTGGCTGGGGAGATTACTCCCTATTGTGGGAAAGCTGATATCAATGCTTTGATTACCTTTACTCTGTGGGGAGTGAGGTCGTATGCATTGATGATTATATTTTAAAGTTGTCTATGCCTTAGTACCTGCTGGATAGAGTGACTGTCGGGTTTGACATTTCTTGTTTTTGCCTCTGTTTCTTAAGTTATGATCAATTTTCTTTTCGTTTCTTATGTAAATGTTTATGAGCAGCAATTATATTCAAATGCATATGTCAAGAATAAATCATTGGACGTTCTTGGAAAACAAAACGGGAAAAGAAAAACTCATAGTTTTTTTGTAAAAATGATTTGTATTATTTTTAAAGTTGGCCTGTAATAGGCGTTTTTATACAAGGGGACCGACGCTCTAGTAAGAGAACGCCGCTGTAAAAATAGGAACTATACAATTTTGTGTAAAAAGAAAAGAAAACAACTATGTGGAACAATCCCATTGGGTTTCAACTCTGCTATTGCCCCTATGTCTTCGAGCATCTCATCACTTTGCGGCTTGTTCGAAGTTGATTAGGTTGATCGGTGCCGTTCGAGCTTGACTGTTGACAATGAGGTCTGATTGCAAGATGATCCAATGGGACATAAAGATATGCTTTACATCCCTAACTTTTGCCTAGACCGCCCTTTCGGGTTTTCAGTCCACCGGGATACCCTTTTTTGCCCAAGCTGCCTTTTCAAGTTTTCAGCTTGTTGGGTGTACAAAGTTTTTTCGTTTTCATCCCTTATTTTTGCCCGAACCCTTTTGGTTCACCGGGAAGCCCTTATTTTTGCCTAGGCCAGTCAACCTAGCGGGTCTTTGATCAGACGTAGTACCTTTTCACTATGTCTGCATTGACAGGGTGAGGAAGGTTGTCACCGTCCCTGGTTGTTAAAATCATAGCTCCACCATAGAAAATGTTTTTAACCATAAATGGCCCTTCGTATGTGGGGGTCCATTTGCCCCTGGGATCACCTTGCAGCAGTATGATGCGCTTGACTACCAGATCCCCGACTTGATATTCTTGCCTTCTGACTTTCTCGTTAAAGGCCTTAATCATTCACTTTTGATACGTCTGACCATGACAGAAATAGTAAGTCTCTTCTTGTCGATCAGATTTAGTTGATCAAGTCGAGTCTGGATCCAATCGTCTTCATTCAAACTCGCATCTCTCATAATCCTCAAAGAAGGAATCTGGACCTCGATGGGTAAAACTGCCTCCATGCCATATACCAGAGAGTAGGGTGTTTCCCCTGTCGACGTCCGTGCTGAGGTACGGTACCCATGAAGAGCAAATGGTAACATCTCATGCCAGTCTTTGTATGTCACTGTCATCTTTTTTATAATCTTCTTGATGTTTTTGTTAGCCGCTTCAACGTTGTCATTCATCTTCGGCCGGTAAGGAAAAGAGTTATGATGTTGTATCTTGAATTGCTTACAGAGCTCAGTGATCATCGTGTTGTTGAGATTTGTACCATTGTTAGTAATAATTCTCTCTGGCACACCATACCGACAGATCAGGTTATGCCGGATGAACCATGCCACCGTGTTCTTGGTCACAGTAGCAAATGAGGTTGCCTCAACCCATTTTATGAAGTAATCAATGGCCACTAAGATGAAGCGATGTCCATTGGAAGCAGTAGGCCTGGTTTCTCCGATCATGTCAATGCCCCACATTGCAAAGGGCCACGGAGCTGTCAACACATTCAAAGGGACCGGAGGCAGATGCACCTTATCAACATAAATTTGTCACTTATGACAGGTTCAGGAATGCTGATAACAATCTGCTTCCATAGTGGACCAGTAGTATCCTACCTGTAGGATCTTCTTAGCCATGGTATGTCCACTTGAATGGGTTCCGAAGGTACCTTCATGTAGATCTGTCATAATCCTCTCTGCTTCGCTCTTGTCTACACACCGTAGTAAGGTAGAGTCCTGATTGCGCTTGTAGAGAATTCCATTACTGAGGAAGAATTTCACAGCGAACCTTCTCAGAAACTTCTTATCATTGACAGATGCCCCTTCGGGATATTCTTGAGTCTCGAGGTACTTCTTCACTTCATAAAACCAGGGTTTGTATGCCACCTTTTCGGTATCAATCTCACAACAGTGCGCCGGTTCATCCAACCTTTTGATGGTGATTCAGGGAGCTTTGTTGTCCCACCTGACTTTGAACATAGAAGACATGGTAGCTAGCGTGTCCTCTAGCTGATTCTCCTCTCGTGGGAAATGTTCAAAGGTTACCTCCTCAAAGTGTGGGAGTAATGTCATCACATGCTCTTTGTATAGGATGAGATTCAAATGCTTTGTATCCCATTCACCTTTGATCTGACTTCACTAAGGCTGAATCCCCGAAGACATTTAAGAACTTGATAATGAGGTCAATAGCATCCTTGAGACCCATGATGCAAGCTTCATACTCCGCCATGTTGTTGGTGTAGTTGAAACATAGTCGGGCAGTGAAAGGAATATGACAACCCTCAGGTGATATGATTACAACACCGATGCCATTGCCGAGTGCGTTCGACGCTCCATCAAAAACCATATTCCATCAAGATCCCTCCTCAGGTTCCTCACCTGGTCCAGGTTCTTCGTAGTTAGTCACCAGCATAATGTTCTTGTCCGGGAACTCAAAATTCATGGACTAGTAGTCATCCACGGCCTGATGAGCCAAATGACCAGCCAATACACTTCCCTTGATTGCTTTCTGGGTTGTATATTATATATTGTATTCGGTTTAGATCATCTGCCATCTCGCTATTCTTCTGGAGAGAGCGGGATTCTCGAAGATGTCTTTGATTGGATCTATCTTAGATATACACAAAGTAGTGTGGGTCAGCATATACTGTCTTAGTCGGCGAGCAGCCCATGCCAAATCGCAGCAAGTTTTCTTGAGCAGTGAGTATCTTGTCTCACAGTCGGTAAATTGTTTGCTAAGGTAGTATATTGCATGCTCTTTTCGACTAGACTCCTCATGCTGCCCCAACACACACCCCATTGAATTTTCCAACACTGTTAAGTATAGTATCAAAGGTCTTCCTTCAACCGGAGGAATTAGAATTGGCGGTTCTTGGAGATATTCTTTGATCCTTTCGAAGGCAGTATGGCATTCATCATTCCACTTTACCACTTGATCTTTCTTCAGAAGCTTGAAGATGGGCTCACAAGTAGCAGTCAGATGTGAAATGAACCTGGCGATATAGTTCAAGCGTCCCAAGAAACCTCTAACTTCTTTCTCTGTGCAAGGATCCGACATCTCTTGTATGGCCTTTACCTTTGCAGGGTCTACCTGAATACCTTTGTCACTGACGATGAAACCCAGAAGCTTTCCAGACCTTACCCGGAAGGTGCACTTGTTCGGATTCAACCTCAGCTTGTATGTCTTCAACCTATCGAACAACTTTTGTAGATGATCAAGGTTATCTTCCTCGGTTTGAGACCTGGCAATCATGTCATCAACATAAACCTCTATCTCATGGTGAATCATATCGTGGAACAAGGCGAACATGGCTCGCTGATAAGTTGCCCCAACATTCTTCAACCTAAAAGGAATCACCTTGTAACAGAAGGTGCCCCACTGTGTCACAAAGGTTATCTTCTCCATGTCTTCAGGAGCCATCTTTATCTGGTTGTATCCAGAGAAACCATCCATGAAGGAGAAGATTTTGTGTTGCGCAGTGTTGTCAACTAGAACGTCAATGTGGGGAAGCGGGAAGTCATCCTTGGGGCTCGCCCTGTTTAGGTCCCTGTAATCCACACACATCTGTACCTTACCGTCTCTCTTAGGTACCAGAACGACATTAGCAACCCACTACGGATAGGAGGTGACAGCTAAGAACCCTGCATCGAACTGCTTCATGACCTTTGCCTTGATCTTCTCTGACATTTCAGGGCACATACGGCAGACCTTCTGTTTAACCGGAGGACAATCTTCTTTAGTCGGCAGATGGTGTACCACAATATCAGTGTCTAGACCAGGCATGTCTTCATATGACAAGGCGAAGATCTCAACATAGTTTTGCAACATATGTATCAACCGCTATTTGATCTTAGCTTCCAGATTTGCGCCGATCTTGACTTCTTTTCTGTCTACCTCCGTGCCTAAGTTTATCGTCTCAACGGGCTCCTCATGAGGCTATATAGCCCTTTCTTCTTGCTGTAACAGTCTAGCAAGTTCTCCAGGCACCTCACAATCGTTCTCACCTTCGTCCTCGGCTTGGTTGATCGAATTTTCAAAGTCATAACCGGCAGTAGAAGAACTATTATCAATGGGATCCATAGTGGATATGGATCTGCAGTATGATACGTGAGCGTGTGTAAGAGCATAGCTGTAAAAATAAAGGCAGAAAATAAAAACAGAGAGCGCAAAATTTGTATGCAAAGAACGTCAAATGTTTTATTGATGATATATGAAATGACACATACTAGCCCTCACAAACAAAACCAATGTGCCTAGGGCAAGACACAAGGCTGTAGAGTTCAAATTGTTTATTACAAACTTTAGAAAAACAAGTAAGACAATTACTGCAGAATAAAGTAAACTGGTATAAAATCCCTAGTCGTCCAGTTACTCGGTCCACCATTGGTAGTCGGGTATATCCAGCTGGAAATGTCAGAGTCTTCCTCATTGTCTTCAATGGCATTAATTCCCTGATTGCTGATGCATAGAGGAGGTCCTCCAACTCAAGCGCGTCGAACAACCCTTTGAGCTCCTGAAGTAAAGCCCAAACCAAACTTGTCAGTTTTGTGAGTAAAATCAGGGAGTTGTCCCCAGTTGGTATACCCACCTTCTTCAACCACCGCTCTGGAGTCTTTGAGAGAAGCCATCTTCAGAGGGAGTTTGTTGTTGGTAGTAGTTTCAGTCGATGCCAAAATTTGGGGAACCTCTTCAAAGTTCTGACAAGGAGTCTCTATGAATTCCCCGTCCATCTCCACATACCTGAAGGAGTTCAGGTGGCTCACCATATACTCCTCTTCGCCACGCACAGTGACAATCTTCCCCTTCACCGGATACTTCAGCATTTGGTGCAGTGTAGAAGTAACAGCCCCAGCTTCATGGATCCAAGGGAGACCTAACAAACAAGAATATGACGGCCTGATGTCCATCACATAGAAGGTGGAATCAAAGGTTTGAGAGCCTACCTTGATAGGGATGTCCACCTCCCCATTCACCATTCTCTTCGACCCGTCAAAAGATCTCACCACAATGTGCTTAGAAGCTAAATCACGCAGAAAAAATGTGTTTAGAAGCTAAATCAAGGATTTGAAATTCTGACTTTTGAAGAAACTTCAGTTTCAAGTTACCAATTTCAAAACAATGGCATTCTTAACTCAACGGGTCTTTGGGAATGATTCTTAATGCTTTAGAAAGATGAGATTACAAGCTTTGCAATGGAAAAATATTGGAATCAAATGGATGTTTGATCTGAAAGTTGCAATGAGTCAAAGTTGGGAAAAAGAAGTTGACTTTCCATACTTAGAAATATTTCAAGTTTTTCTTCAAAAGTGACCTATAATTTTTTGCATCCAAACCTGGCCTTCCTCTTGGAATTTTCTCTTGACCAAAAAATATGGCATGAAATAGACCTATTTAATGTCATTTTGAGACTTGAACCATTCAAAACATCCAAAAATTGAGAGAGTTATGAATTGTTGAAGTTGGCAAAAAATCATGAAATGGCACATGACATATAATCTTTTGTATCCTTAGGGAATCTTCCATATATTTTCTCACTTTGCACATAAAAAGGAATAAATTTCACATCATAAAGATCATTATGGAAAAAGAGTGGGCTCAAGGTGATAAAAATTTACCAAGTTATGATCATTTGAAGTCACACATAGGAAATTGGGGGTTCATCTGGAGGACTTGTAATCTTTCTTCTTCATCAAGTTTCTTCCACATGAAAACTCCTTGAAAATTTTGAAGTGTTTTGTTGATAACCATTTGAAGAGAAGTATTTATTTGGAATCACTCAGAAATACCAAAAGATGAGAAAGATATACTTCTTTGAAGTTCAAAACCCTAGCTCCTAGATCAAGAAAATGCTTTGAGGAACTTTGACAATTTTGAATAACCTCCTTGTATCAACTCTTTTTATTTGTAAATAGAAGTTGTTGAGGATGATAATGATAATTCATAGCAACAAAAACCACTTCCATATCTTGAGAATTGAGAGAAATATGCACTTGTGTCTAATGGGAACAAGGCCTTGTCCTTTCATGACAACTTCTTCAATCAACCCCTTGTACTTTTGAATCAATCTTGATAAATTTGAAATGTGATGAACCAAAATAAAACTTGCCATGCCATTTCATCCAAAACAACTTCAATGGTGAGGTTTGAATTTCTCAATCTTTATTGTCTAGGACATGGAAATAAACTCATGAACCCATGGATCAACTTGCTAAGCCATATTGCCTTTACCTACATTATTAACAAGTAAGACAAACCAAAATTGCATTTTATTAATTAAAAGGAAAGTCAAAACAAAACATGTATGATCACAAAATAAAAACAAGTCAAGGTGCTTGGTGATTCCTCAAAGATCAAAGCTAGAGATAGGGAGGAGAACCAAAAGCCCTAATGTGACCTTATTGTTATTGGATCAATATGGTATGATGAAGGGATCTTAGGGGTGAAAATTGGGGGGCAAAAACTGCCCTTAATTAAGTTTCTTCTATCTAGAGATACGAAGGTTAAAAATCTTCGTGTCGACGTGATCGAAGATACTTAAATATAAAACAAACCCTATTTTTGGCCCTAAGATGCCATGCAATGCTTATGAGTATGAATGCGTATGAACAACCTCAAAGGGACGCAAAACACCACTAGGGATGTAGCCAAGGAAATAAGGATCAAAAGAGAAACCCAACCAGGAAAATAAATCACTGGTGAATCAAAGAGACCCGACTCTAGAAGATGGAAAAAGATCAAAAGATACACCAACTTTTACTGAAGCCGAAACTACCAAGGTTCACTAAAGGTTGAAAGAGAAAAGAAATAACAACACGATGTTCACTGAAAGTAGAAAAAAGATAACAATCACCAACTTTCATTGATGGTGAACTACCAACTTTCAATGAAGGTAGAGAGGAAAGAAATATCATAGCTCCGTTGTTAACTGATGGTGAACTACCAACGTTCATTGAAGGCAGCAAAAAGATAACAATCATCAACTTTCACTGATGGTGACCTACCAACTTTCACTAAAGGTAGAGAGGAAAGAAATATCAAAGCACCGCCGTTCACTGACGGTTAACTACCAAAGTTCACTGAAGGTAGCAAAAAGATAACAATCACCAAATTTCACTGATGGTGACCTACCAACTTTCACTGAAGGTAGAGAGAAAAGAGATATCATAACACCGCCGTTCACTGATGATGAACTACCAACATTCACTGGCGGTAGCAAAAATATAACAATCACCAACTTTCACTATTGGTGAACTACCAACTTCCACTGAAGGTAGAGAGAAAAGAAATACCATAGCACCGCCGTTCATTGACGGTGAACTACCAACGTTCACTGAAGGCAGCAAAAAGATAATAATCACCAACTTTCACTGATCGTGAACTACGAAATTTCACTGAAGGTAGAGAGAAAAGAAATATCATAACACCGCCGTTCGCTGACGATGAACTACCAACGTTCACTGAAGTTAGACAAAATATAATAATCACCAACTTTCACTGATGGTGACCTACCAACTTTCACTGAAGGTAGAGAGAAAAGAGATATCATAACACCACCGTTCACTGATGATGAACTACCAACGTTCACTGATGATGAACTACCAACGTTCACTGAAGGCAGCAAAAAGATAACAATCACCAACTTTCACTGATGGTGACCTACCAACTTTCACTGAAGGTAGAGAGAAAAGAAATATCATAACACCGCCGTTCACTGACGATGAACTACCAACATTCACTGAAGGTAGAAAAAAGATAACAATCACAAACTTTCACTGATGGTGACCTTCCAACTTTCACTGAAGGTAGAGAGAAAAGAAATATCATAACACCGCCGTTCACTGACGATGAACTACCAACTTTCACTGAAGGTAGAAAAAAGATAACAAGTTTCCCCAAAATTTCGATGTTTCAGCTAGAATGGGTCTCAACTTCTTCTTTAACCAAGGCATTCCACCTGGAAAGGGTAATATATAAACTGTCTCAAATAAAGAGACTACCAATTGCAAATATTTCACAATAAACTGTCTCTGTGATATTGAAAGACTTGCCATCCACCAGCGTAATTTGACAATGAACTGCAAACTATCTACTCATAGAGAAGATAGCAAAAAGGTAACGTCGACTTTTACGGGGAAGTACGAGTTTCTCAAATAAAGAGGCCAACTACTTGCTGTTATAAGGAGGATTGTAAAAATGACTTATGGGGAAAGCAATATGGCTTCCTGGGGAATGAATCATGACTTGCTGGGGAGTGAATCATGACTTCCTGGGGAAAACAATATGGCTTCCTGGGGAATGAATCATGACTTCCTGGGGAGTGAATCATCACTTCCTGGGGAAAACAATATGGCTTCCTGGGGAAATGTCGATATATTCCTGCGAAGGAGATAAAGTATTCCCGTGCAAAAATAAATGCACATTCTCAAACCAATGCGCGAAGCTTGCAGAGATCATAAGTAATAATATCACTGAGAAATAAATATTCATACCAGAAATAAACTGGAGTAGAACAATCAACTAAAAATATATCCTATGAGAAATAAACTTAAAAGTGAAATCCAAAACATCCAGACAAAGAGCTGTACAGGAAGGCTAAAGAAAAAATCTTCCACGAGGGATAACTCAGTGGGGAAATTGAAAGAATATACACTTTCTGCTTAAGGCTGACACTCTATTGGAGAGAGGACAACACAACTCTGCAAAATAGGGTAATATGCCCACAAAATATTAACGAATGCAAATGAGCAATTATTTGCTAAATTTAACTATGCATGATGTATGTATGAACGTATGAATGTTATCATGTATATGTTGACAAAACATACATATAACACCGGGATTAACCATGCAAAAACCAACTCGGGCACAATCAACACTCGTCTAAATCACATCAAAGATGAACATACCATAAGAAAATAATCACCAAACGAGGAAACAAAATCATATTTCACGGCTTAACTTCACTGGTGTGATACGACGGGAGAACTGACTTGAAGGTTTTGCGTTTGATCGCAAATGTTGCAGTTAGCAAGAGTCGCCACCGACTTTTCTTTCATCCAAAAGGAAAGGTGAAAAAGCACAAGAAAGACCTTTGAGATTATTTCTTGAGTTCAGGGGGTAGATTATGAAAAGGGAAGGTATTAGCACCCTTTTCATTCATGGTTTTCCATGGGCTCTTAGTTACTTGCTAGATCACTTGCTTTTGTTTGAAATTGTGCTTTGTGTGGTTTTGAAAGTATTTTGTAAAATAGGCCATTTTAGGCAATATTTGTAATGATTCTCGTTCATAAGAATGTATATAAAGATGTTGATCTTTTTGAAAATGTTTTCAATTTTGTAAGATGTCATGAAATGTGTAGGTGTTTGTTTTGAAAATAGCAAGGATATTTGTTTTGAAATGGAGCAAGTAACTAAAAAACAATCTACCTACTCAAATGTCTTTCTTGTTCATTTTCTTTTCCTTTGATATTGTTGTCTTACCATTGATTTGGTAAGAAACCCTATCTTTGGATGTAAACGAGACGGGCGTGGGTCATCGTATAGCCATGATTAGCAATGTTTCAAGGTATCTTAGCATTTTTGAGGGACTAAGATCATTTGGTAAGGCAACTTTGAATAGCGTCATCGAAAACTATGATCTTGTATTTGTTTGTTTTACTAAGATACCTTACACGCGTAATATGACCATTTTTTGTATAAGGCAACCAAGTGGGATAACCCTAGGGGTGTTTTGTGTGCAAGTGTGTCATTTTCATGCTTGATTTTGTATTGAGTTAGGGTTTTCTATTTGATTGGTTTTATCTTGCCATACAAACCCTAATTACTAGCATGTTATGTAAAAGCGATAAATTGTGAAATTTAAAGTTACTGCGCTATTACAACACTTGTGAGAGGGGGTATACAATTTATGAATGGGGATTGCAATAATATAAACCTAATTAAGCTATTACAACCAAATTGAATATGTACAAATATTGGAATAAATAATATACAAGATGAATTAAATATGCAAAGATGTGTAAATGCAAAGAAGATTTTTGTTTGGTTTTTTATATGGAAAAGCTTTAAACTAAAACCTAATTAGAAAATAGTAAATCAAGATTAACTTTAATTAATTAAGGAAAGGAATTATTTAATAAAATATTTTTGAATAAACCCAAATTCTAAAAGAAAATAAGTTTCTTTATGAAAAAAAGTATTTTTTGTATTTTTTTGTCTTGAAAATAATATATGACATTATGAGATATTTTAGGTCTTTTTTATATTAAAATAATATATTTAATGGGTGTGAAGAAAAATAAATATTTAACCTAGTTCTAATTAATTTACAAAGTTATTTAATAAAAATAGATAATATAAATAACTAAATAAAAATATTTTTTATTGAGAAAAAATAAAATAAAATAAGTCAAAATATAAATCTATCATTTTTATATATTTTATGATTTTTAATATTAAGATAAATATATTTAAGAAAATAAAATAAGAATAAAATAAATAAATAAAAATATATTGGGCCAGGGGTATCATAAGTAAACAGGAGGTAAATGTTAGAAAAAAATCCAAGGCCCACGAAGAAGGAAGCCCAACGCTGCAAAGGGACAAAAAAGATGGAAAAAATGTGAGAAAATGCAAAAGGCAGCGCGCTGAGGCTCGAACCTATGACCTCTAGCATTTACGCGCGCTGCCTTACCACTGGGGTGGCTGTACATCCGTTTATATAAACAAAAGCACACACACACACACACACACACATATATATATATATATATATATATATATATATATATATATATATATATATATATATATATATATATATATATATATATATATATATATATATATATATATATATATATTAGAAAACGCCTCCTGAAGGAAACTTCATCTTCAACTTTGAGCCAGGGCCGTAGCACCTGTATCTCTCTCATTTCTCCATAAAAATGGAAAGGTCAAACATGAAAGTTATGGCGTTTATTCCCACGAGTTCAACCATATAATTTAGGTAAACTAAAATTCAAAGATAAGAGCTAATTTTACTAGCCCTAATTTGAAACCTAATTTTTACAGAAATTTCAAATCCAAAATTCTCTATACACAGTTAATATAAATGAAAACTATGAACATGGTTAGCTTTAGAGCAAGGATATCTACATTTTGCTTTCACAAATCAGGACCAAATGATGCTTGTATGAAGAGATAGAAGTTTTAATTTTTACCTCTTGCAGCTAGGATCATGAATGGAGTTTGAGCAAGTTTAGAGAAGGCCTGAGGATCTGTTTAGCTTTCCTGGACCTCCTTGAGTATATTCCAATCCTTACTTTGTCTTGAAAGTCCATGAATCTCCCTACTCAAGTCAACCTGCAAGATTGATATTTGAAAATGGTGGATGGTGGAGGAGGAGTTATAGTGAAGGAACAGGGGTCTGGATCACTTAGATATGAGGTATATTAAGTGTTTGGGTGGTTAAAACTCAATACGCACGAATGGATTTGGAGATGGCTGTGTAAGGTTCAAAACTGTCAAGCTATGGCAGATTTTCAGTTGCAAAGTGTTTGGGAGTGTTTTGGATTGTTAGCATTCATCTCTTATGTTGCAATACCGTTGTGTATATGTATGAAAAATGTTAGAGATTAACTCCACTCAAGGTTTCTGAGTTATAGCCTTTTGGTTCTATAACTTGCTTTTGAAGAAAAGTGAGGAGAGAAGTCTCTAAGTGTTGTACAAGCATGATCTGAGTTGGTAGAGGCCTTAGATAAGTTTCTTTTGGTTTTGAATTTGCTTGTGTGCAGAAAAAACAATTGAGAGGCTCAAGAAGTTGACAAAGGCAAAAGTAATACTTTATCAAAATGGAAATGACAACTTTGTGCCATAAATGGAATTGTAACTTGGATAAAGGCTCAAATGTTTGGATTAAAGCTCTAGCAGATGTATAAACATTTAATTATGGAGTGAGAAACAAGTTTGAGGCCTGCAAAGGAAATATTATGCATCCTAGGCTTGGATTTGAATTTTTGTTCATCATGAAATGGCTTGAAATCAAAGTGATAAATCACCAACTTCATCTCTTCAATTCTCCCTACTCAGGAATGATCTCAAGGAGTTCTTGGACATTTTGGAAATCTTGAAGTATTCTCTACAACTCATATTTGAATTTCTTTTGAAAATTCCCTTTGGAACTATGTGAAAAATGACCATGAAGTTAGGTCAAAAATTTGCATAACTAGGGCAAAATTTTACTAATTTATTTTAGTTCATGAGCATGTATTCACAAAATTATATCTTGAGATCCAAGAATTTTTAGGAGAAATTGTGTGAAGAAAATTTGTATATTTCATGGAGATCTACAACTTTCATGTTGGAAGTTTCCTTTTAATCATCTTGCATCATGGTGAAAATTTGGCTCAAAGTTGAGAAAAAATAAGAAATTTTCTATACTTAGAAAAATTTCTAAGTTAAGAAATTTCAACTTTTCAAAACAAAATATTAAATCCTTGATTTCTTGATGAAAAAGTTTCACATTTGACATGTTTTGATGAATTATGATCTTTGGCACTTGATTTTGACCAAGAAGTCAAAGTTTGACTTTTCAGTATATAGTTAACTTTTGATCAGTTGACTAAAAAATTCATCTGTCAATCCAATAGATTTGTAATGTTTGGAATCATGCTATTAGGTAAAAATGATGTAATCGAACTCTTTAAGTTATACTTCAAACCAATTGATCATTTTCTAGGTAAAAAATCAGAAATTGCCTTTTCACAGTCAGAATCCTAATTTTGACCATTTTGCCCTTTTGATGATTTGATCAAATTTCTTAAAGAATTGTGGTACAAACTTGATAAAATGATACATATGAGTCTAAGATGTTGATGTGGATAAAAAATTATGAAGTTTGACTGTAAATTGGCCATGGTTGACTTTTACCCCAATACAGCTGAGTTTTAGGTCAACTATTCAATTGACTGATCAAAAGTGTGATTTAGGGCTTGAAACTTGACATGAGTAATATTAGGGGTCCATGAAGATCCTTGAAGGTCATATGAAGCATTGATAGTCCAAAACTCCTTGTGCAAACTCAAACCCTAATTTTGGTCATCAGTGCACGAGGAGGTGTCTTGAGTTGGTCAAACCCTAATGCAGTCTTGAATCAAAGAGATCTTGTGAGGAAATTATTGATAAGTGAGAGGGAAAATTTTGGGGTACAACATCTGCCCCTGTTCAATATTCTTAAACCTGAAGAGTTAGATTGGCGAGTTTTTCCATTCGTGACTCGAAGGTGGAAGATGATTGGACACTAGAGTGCCCCAAAATTTGCACTCGATGATGTGATGATAGAAGGAATGGGCTTAAAGATGCCATTTGGAGAGGTGATAGAAAGCTGTGGGAGATGGGCTTAAAGATGCCATCTAGAAGTGATTTGTTGAATTGTAATTTGTAAGCTGGAAGAATGAGTATCAGAATAGCGTCCACGTCTGGAGCGTATCTGAAATGTATCTGAATAGTTGAATCTGAATGAGTATCAGAATGACATTTGTGTTTGGAGCGTATCTGAATTGTATCTGAAAGTTGAATCTGAATGAGTATTAGAATGGCATCCGTGTTTGGAGCGTATCTGAATTGTATCAAAGCTGTATCTGAATGGGTATCAGGATGGCATCCGTGTCTAGAGCGTATCTGAAATGTATCTGAAAGTTGAATCTGAATGACTATCAGAATGGCATCCATGTTTGGAGCATATCTGAACTGTATCAAAGCTGTATCTGAATGAGTATCAGGATAGCATCTGTGTCTGGAGCGTATCTGAACTGTATCAAAGCTGTATCTGAATGAGTATCAGGATGGCATCCGTGTCTGGAGCGTATCTGAATTGTATCAAAGATGAATCTAAATGAGTATCAGAATGGCATTTGTGTTTGGAGCGTATCTGAATTGTATCTCTAGATTGAACATTTTTAATGGTAGCTGTTAATCTTATCCTGAAAAGGGTAAAATGTTAACTAAAATGCCAAGTCGTGATACATGAAATGTATGCATAATGGGATTATGTTGTATGCATTCGTGTTTATCAATGTTTATAATATATGAATGCGATGTATGCGTATGTAAGTTGATTTGCTGCATTGCAGTTGGATTGAGGAAAATAAATCCCTGAACGTTGCTGAGGATATGTAAGTCTTCATGCCTTGAAGTCGAAGTGTTGATGAATTTCCGTTTTGAGAAATAAACTCTGTTGTAAGGGAAATGCCATGTGCTTCTTGTAAAATCCTATTGGGGAATCTTGAGAAATTTGACGACTTCTACCGGGGATCAATAATTTGAAACTTTGTTCTGCTGGGGATTTAAACGACGTACTTTAGGGGATTACTTATGGAATAGCTTAAAGATATTTTCCTATCCTTTCAACCTATCAGTAATTGCCTCTTTTCATTTTGTTTATTTGTAAGCAATAATTATGTTCAAATGCATATGCTCAATAATGAATCATTGGACGTTTTTGTAAACAAAGCACAAGCGTAAAGAAAAGACAAATAATTTTTGTACTTTCAAAGGGATATTTTGTATTGACTTTGATTAAGTATTTTTGTACAAGGAGACAGACATTCTGGTAAGAGAATGCTGTCATAAAAAAGAAAAATTTGATACAAAGAAAAGATATCCATGTGTGACAATCCCATGGGGTTTCCATACTGCTATAACCCTCGTATCTTTGAGCATCTTGTCTATTTGTTTCCTAGCCCGAAGATGATTGAATTGATCAGAACCTCTGAGTTTGTCAGTGGAAGCCAAAGGTTGTTTGTAAAGTGATCCGACGGGACATAGTCGTACGCCTTAATTCCCTAACTTTTTCCTGGACCTCCCTTTCGGGTTTTCAGTCCACTAGGAAACCCTTTTTTGCCCAAGTCGCCCTTTCGGGTTTTCAACTTGCCGGGTGCACAGATTTTTTGTTTTATCCCTAACTTTTTCCCGAACCTTTTTTGTTCGCCGGGATACCCTTGTTTTTACTAGATATGTCAACCTAGCGGGTCTCTTATGCGTAGTATCTTTTAACTATGTCCGTGTTTGCAGGATGCGGTAAGTCGTCACCATCCATGATGGTCAAGATCATTGCCCCACCATAGAAAATGTTTTTGATTACAAATGGTCCTTCATAGGTAGGAGTCCATTTTCCTCTGGGATCACCTTGTGGCTAGATGATGCGTTTGATCACTAGATCCCCAACTTGATACACTTGGCGTATGAATTTCTTGTTGAAAGCCTTGATCATCCGTTTTTGATACATTTGACTATGGAAAATAGTAGCAAGTCTCTTTTCATTAATAAAATTTAGTTGATCAAGTCGAGTCTGGATCCAATCGTCTTTGTTCAATCCTGCATCTTTCATACTCCTTAGAGAGGGGATCTGAACCTCAATGGGCAAGAAGGCTTCCATGTCGTATACCAAAGAATAGGGTGTTGCCCCAGTTGATGTGCGAGCCGTGGTACGATACCCGTGGAGAGCGAATGGTAACATCTCATGCCAGTCTTTTTATGTGACTGTTATTTTCTGTATGATATTTTTAATGTTCTTATTTGCAGCTTCGACAACACCATTCATCTTTGGCCGATAGGGAGAAGAATTGTGATGCTGAATCTTGAATTGCCCGCACAATGCGGAGATCATAGTGTTATTGAGATTTGTACCATTGTCAGTGATGATCCTTTCCGGGATACCATACCGGTAAATGAGATTTTTCTTGATGAAACGGGCAACAACATTCTTGGTAACGGAGGCGAAGGAGGCTGCTTCAACCCACTTTGTAAAATAGTCAATGGCCACTAGGATGAAGCGGTGTCTGTTGGAGGCTGTTGGCTTGATTTCCCCAATCATATCAATTCCCCACATAGCAAAGGGCCAAGGAGCTGTCAAGACATTCAGAGGAACCGGAGGTACATGCATTTTGTCAGCATAAATATGACATTTATGGAAGGTTCGAGAGTGCTGATAGCAATCTGCTTCCATGGTCGACCAGTAATAGCCTGCCCGTAGGATTTTCTTTGCCATCATATGCCCACTAGAATGGGTACCAAAAGTGACTTCGTGCAATTCAGCCATGATCCTTTCAGTTTCAACCTTATCTACGCACCGAAGCAACACAGAGTCATGATTGTGTTTGTATAGGATGCCATTACTAAGGAAGAATTTAGCAAAAAATCTCCCTAAGAACTTCTTATCATTGATTGAAGCTCCTTCTGGATATTCTTGAGCCTTGAGATACCTTTTGACTTCGTGAAACCAAGGCTGGTCCACAACTTCTTCAGTATTAATCTCGTGACAGTGTGCTGGTTCATCCATTCGTTCAATGGTGATCTAGGGAGCCTCGTTATCCCAATTAAGTTTAAACATAGATGACATTGTGGCTAGAGCATCTGCTAGCTGATTTTCTTCTCGTGGGAAATGCTCGAATGTAATATTCTCAAAATGCGGTAGAAATGTCAAGACATGTTCTTTGTAAGGGATAAGGTTAGGGTGTTTTGTGTCCTATTCCCCTTTGATCTGACTGATGACCAAGTTGAATCTCCAAATACATCCAAAGATTTGATCTCCAAGTCTATGGCAGCTTTGAGACCAAAGATGCATGCTTCGTATTCCGTCATGTTGTTTTTACAATTGAAGCAAAGTATGGCAGTAAAGGGAGTATGACACCCTTCAAGAGATATGAGTACAACACCAATACCATTGCCAAGTGCATTGGAGGCTCCATCAAAGAATATGGTCCATCGGGATCCTTGTTCAGATCCGTCATATGGCCCGATTTCTTCACAGTTGTCTAATGTCATGATGTCTTCATCCGGAAATTCGAACTTCATGGATTGGTAGTCTTCCACAGCTTGGTGAGCAAGGTGATCAGCTAGTACATTACCCTTTATAGCTTTCTGGGTAGTATACTATATGTCGTATTCTGTCAGGATCATCTTCCATCCCGCCATTCTTCCAGAAAGAGCAGGCTTCTCGAAGATGTATTTTATCGGATCCATTTTAGATATTAACAAGGTAGTATGAGTCAACATATACTGTCTTAGCCGGCGAGCAGCCCATGCTAGAGCGCAACAAGTTTTCTCGAGCAGTGAATATCTGGTTTCACAGTCGGTAAACTTTTTGCTCATGTAGTAAATAGCGTGCTCTTTTCAGCCAGACTCGTCATGCTTCCCCAATACACACCCCATTGAATTTTCTAAAACAGGTAGATACATGATCAATGGTCTTCCCTCGACTGGTGGCATCAACACAGGAGGCTCTTGTAAGTATTATTTGATTTTGTCAAAAGCAACTTGGCACTTGTCATTCCATTTGATTAATTGATCTTTCTTCAATTGTTTGAAGATTGGCTCATAAGTAGATGTCAGATGGGAAATGAATATGGCAATATAGTTCAGACGTCCCAAGAATCCTCTGACTTCCTTCTTAGTACGAGGAGCAGGCATCTCTTGTATTGCTTTAACTTTGGCAGGATCGACCTTGATACCTTTGTTGCTAACGACAAAACCTAGGAGTTTACCAGACCGTACCCCAAATGTGCATTTGTTTGGATTCAACCTCAGCTTGTACTTCTTCAGTCTCTCAAACAGTTTTTGTAAGTGATCGAGATGCTCTTCCTCTATTTGAGATCTGGCTATCATGTCGTCCATATAGACCTCTATTTCGTGATGTATCATGTCGTGAAATAGAGCTACCATGGCATGCTGATAGGTTACCTCAGCATTCTTTAGTCCGAATGGTATCACCTTATAGCAGAAAGTGCCCCACTGCGTGACAAACGTTGTTTTCTCCATGTCTTCAGGCGCCATTTTGATTTGGTTATAACCTGAGAATCCATCCATGAAGGAAAAAACTTTGTGTTGTGCCATATTGTCAACTAGGATATCAATGTGGGTAAGTGGAAAATCATCCTTAGGGCTTGCCCTATTCAAATCTCTGTAATCCACACGCATCCGTACTTTGCCGTCTTTTTTGGGTACGGGAACAATATTGGAAACCATTGAGGGTAAGAGGTGACAGCCAAGAACCCTGCGTTGAATTTCATCATGACTTCTGCTTTAATCTTTTCAGACATATCGAGTCTCATGCAACGAACCTTTTGCTTTACTGGCGGACAATCCTCTCTTGTAGGCAGACGATGTACCACAATGTCTGCATTAAGTCCCGACATGTCTTCATATGACCAGGCGAAGACTTCAACATAATCGTGTAATAGTTGAATCAGACGCTCCTTGACACTGGTTTCCAGATTGGCACTCACCTTGACCTCTTTTTTGTCTTCTTCGGTACCTAGGTTAATTGTATCAACGGGTTCCTTGTGAGGCTAAATGGTTCTCTCTTCTTGTTGTAGCATTTTGGAAAGTTCCCCTGGTACTTCACAATCTTCCTCACCTTCGTCTTCGGCTTGGTAGATTATATTCTCAGAGTCACGAATAGCCATAGCAGTATTGTTTACCCATGGGATCCAGAGTGGATGTATACCTGCATTGTGAGTGTGGGTGTGTGTAAGGGTATATCTATCTTTGAAAGGAAATAAAATGTAAAAGAGAAAAACAATTAGCACAAAATTTTGTATGTGAAAACGTCCATGATTCATTTATGTCATATGAAAATGAGAGAATAACCCTTACAAATGGACCATTGTGCCTCGGGTAAGACACAACGTTTTAAGAGTGCAAATTGTTTCAAAATTACAGATCCAACAAAATGTAAAGATAAATTATTGTGGGATAAAAGTGATCGGGACAAAGTCTCTAGCTTCCCAATTGCTGAGCCCTCCATTGATAGTCGGGAATATCCAGTCCTCCAAGTCGCAACCATCTTCACCATCTTCTACCGTGTTGACTTCACGGTTGCTGATTTTCAGGGGTGGTCCTCCAGCACGGGCACGACGTACAACTTTTTGAGCACTTGAAGTGAAACCTAGGCCAAACTTGTCAGACTTATATGGGATATCTGGGAGTTGCCCCCAGATAGTGCATCCACCTTCCTCTACCACTGCTTTGGCGTCCTTTAACGATGAAATTCGGAGTGGAGGTCTTGCAATCCTGGGAACCTGAGACACAGCCTTGGTCACTGCCACATCTTGGGGGACCTCTTCGAAGTGTTGAAATGGAGTTTCAATAAATTCACTATCCAATTCCACATATCTAAAGGAATTGAGATGAATGATCATGTATTATTCCTCTCTATGGACGGTGATAATCTTTCCTTGAACCAGATACTTCAACATCTGGTGCAATGTAGAGGTAACAGCGCCAACATTGTGGATCCATGGCCGACCTAGCAAGCAGGAATATGAAGGGAGGATGTCCATTACATGAAAGGTCGAATTTAAAATTTGGGTTCCAACCTTTATGGGGATATCCACCTCCCTGTGTACCATCCTTTTCGAGCCGTCAAAAGGTCTTACTACTATGTTGCTTGGATTTAATGTAAGTCCCTCACAGTCAAGTCTATCAAGAGCTTTTTTGGGTAACACATTCAAATATGAGCTAGTGTCCACCAAAACATGAGCCAAGGTTATGCCCCTAAATTCAACCGAGACATGCAATGCCTCATTATGCTTTCTTCCCCTTGGTGTTAGATCAACGTCTGAAAAACCTAAACCATTATCCACAGTTAGGCTGGCTATGCAGTCTTGAAACTGATCAGCAGATTTCTCTTGAGGTACATGGGCGGTTTTTAAGAACTTTACCAAGGCCTTTGCATGCGCCTCGAAACACAGTAGTAATTCCAGCATGGAGATTTTAGAGGGAGTTTGCCCCAATTGTTCAACTACATCGTAGTCGCTTTTCTTTATAATTTTTAGGATCTCCTCCATTTCTTTCTTGGAAGTCTCAGGGATAGTCAATGACTGGGCCTTCGTCCGGACATGCTCAACCAAAATACTTTTTCCTCGAGTTTCGGCAGCAGGAGTGTTGGTGTAACGACTTCATCAATAGAAGTACTTGCATAGATGATTATGGGTATGGGAGAAACCTTTGGAGCAGCCACAAGGATAATTATGGGTCCAGAAACTACTTTTAGGGGAGCAATCTCTGGAGAAAAGATCCTACCGCTTCGAGTAATTTTGCTAGTTCCAGCAATATTACTGACGTCAGAGTCTTCTTTCTCTGAATTTATCTCTTTGGCGGCCGGCCAATCTTGCTTGATGCCATGGTAGTAGACATCCCCTCCATAATTCCACGACACGGTTTTTTCTGACACATATGGGATTGGCCCAAGCATTGTGATTATCAAAAGGAGTTGTTTTCAGAACTGATGTAATTCTAACGGGTCTTTTGGTGGAGACCCTGGAAGAATTAGCGAAAATGGTAATGATAGAAACCTCTTCAACAGGAATAGGTGAAACAGGAGTCTTTTCAAATAAAATATCTTTGTTATCTATCAGGCGATGAATGCCTTCTTTCAACAAAGGACAGCCAGCTGGTGAGGATAAACATAAATGGCAATCTTTATCACAACCCAGGAACACACCAGCATTCAACAAATTCATCTTAATAGTCGGAAGTGGGGTCATGAGTTCATCAACTGAGGTTACAAACAAATCTTCTTCAATGGCATTGGTATTGTGACCATGTATGGGCATAGGAGCAGAAATGACATTTGGCTTTTCAGGTGCGTCGAACTCAATTTATTTTGCTTCATTTAGGTCTTGTATTTTGTTCTTCAAGGCCCAACAATTATTAGTACTGTGACCAGGACTTTCAGAGTGATATGCGCAACGAGCATTGGGATGATAATGAGGGGATGTTGTATTGGGGTTTTTCGGAGCTTCTTTCAAGGTTACTAAATTGGATCTCAGAAGATGTGGTAGTACTTGAGACATGGTCATGTTAATTCTGGTGAATTGCCTGACTGGCCTTTCCACCCTTGGTTGATTACTTCTTTGTTGATCAGTCGTAGGATTAGGAATCATAACGGCCCCCACCATTGGTCGGCGTTCGGCCCTATCTTGGTTTCTTTGCGGATATACAACAACTACCTCTTTATTTCCGATGAAAGGCTTCCTTACAGCTGTAGAAGAAGATGTATCTTTCTGAATCTTTCCACTTTTTATGCCGGCTTCTACCCTCTCTCCGGTCAATATTAGTTCTGTAAAGCCTGTAGATGAACTTTCGATTGAATGATTGAAGAAGGGACCAGATAATGTTCCTAAGAACATGTCTACCAATTCCCTCTCAGACAGAGGGGGTTGAACTCTTTCAACCAAATCTCTCCATTTTTGCGCATAATCCTTGAAACCTTCATTGGAGGCCATGGCCACACTCTAGAGTTGAGTACAGGTAGGCGCCAAATCAGCATTGTATTGATATTTCTTGTAGAAAGCTGCGGCAAGATCTTCCCAATTGTGGATGTTGGTTCTTTCTAGTTGGTAAAACCAGTCGAGTTGTGTTCCAGACAGACTGTCTTAGAAGAAGTGCACCCACAAGTCTTTATCAGCGGTATGGGGTTGGATTTTCCTCACATATGACCGAAGATGCATTTTAGGGCATGAAACTCTGTCATATTTGGCAAATGTAGGTATTTTGAATTTCGGAGGAATCACAATCCCCGATACTAATCCCAATTCCTCAAAGTCCAAGCCTGGCACCTTTTTGGATTTCCATCGCACTCAACCGCTCTTTGAGATGGCTGTACTTGTCATCAGCTAGAGGGTACTGTTCCTTAGAGTAGTCTTCTTCTTCCTCTTCCTCTTCCGATTCTGACGGGACAACTGTTTCCTTGCGTTTCCTATCTCCTTCACCGGATGTTATTGCAAAGTTCAAAGTCCTTCTTGTCTGCTCATGAAATCTTCTCCCCATGTTTAAGACTCCGGTTACCTTCTTTGTTTTCTTTTTCCTCTCTTCAGCCAGCAGAGTCTTCAACTCTTCTTGCCCCTTGGCTAGGGTCATGAGCAACTGTTGAAACTGCGTATTCTGAGCTTGGAGATCTTTCACCGTTTGCTCGAGATCCATCTTACTGAAATAAACAGTAGAGAGATGAGGAGACTTGTTGCAAAGGACCTGTTTATGTTATGATGAATGATATATGCATATGCAACGTTTTCAAGGATTTCAAAGATTCAAATTTGTTTTAGACAAAAAAGGAAACACATGTTATATTAATAAGATAAAGTTTGAGTACATCAATGCCCCTTGGACAAAATCATACAAAAAAGTCTAAGATAAAAAAGTAGTACGCATCCTCTTTGGTGCAATGTAGGCATTCAGAGTCCGCTCCTCATGAAGTAGCCTAGTGAGTTCCAAAACCTTCTTCTCGCTTGCGTAGAATTGGGCTTCGAAAGTATCTCGCTCTCCTTTGAGTTGTATCCAATCCTTTTGTAGATCTTCAAGAGATGTGGGAATGTCAGGATGTAGGATAGTGCATGGAACATCTCCTATCTTAACATGCTCAATGATTACCGAGAGAATTAAGGGGTAAGGCATCATAAGACTCTGAGAACGAGTTCGTACCCATTTGAGGTAAGGCTCAAGAGGGATGGAATTCTTGTGCCCCAAAGTCTTGCTATCCACCTTGTTTATCATCCTCCAAGCTCGGATAAATCTCCGGAGAAGACCTTAATCGTCGTTGTCGTAGTAGAATACCAAACCTTGAATCAGCATCTCGTGTGGGCCATCCCTTCGGGCGTAACCAAATTGTCTTAAGGCTAAACATGGTTTGTAGGTGATGCCTCCCATAATGCCAAGTAGAGGGACATTAGGGAATTCTCCATAATGATCGATGATGATAACATTCTCTTTGGATCGAGAGCACCAATGAATGTCTGAATGTTTGAGCGTCATCAACCTTTGTGACCACCTTGAACCTTGCTCATTCTTTAATACAGATTAGGGAAGGTTAGAAATAAACCACCTTTCCAAGATAGGAGTGCAACACATAAGGACACCTCTTTTCATCATTGTGCGAGTGTGAAAAGAGTGTAGGATATCCCCTAGAAATGTAGGCACCGGGTTGCGTGATATGAAGATTTTGACGGTGTTCACATCTATGAGCTGGTCAGGATTTGGAAACAAAACCATCCCATAGATGAGGAGAGCCACAATTTCCTCAAAGGATTACAAGTCTAAGGAATACCAACAACTTTGGGCTTTCTCAAACAGGAACTTTGCTAAGAAACCTTTGACACCACTCCTTGTTTCCCAATGGGTTGTGACATCAGATGAGTGCAAGTGTAGAGCTTGAGAAATCTCTTCTGGCTTTGTATCTCTTTCCGTATCGTTGAAAGGTAGTTGATTAAGAATGGGAATCCTCAAGAGTTTGGAGAATTCTTCCAAAGTAGGCACAAGTTGATAGTCAGGAAATGTGAAGCAATGGTGCAAAGGATCAAAGAACTGAAAGAGCACCTTCATCATGTCCTCATATGTGTTGGAGGTAACCAAGTTGAGTAGACGACCATGTCTCTCGGTGAATGGAGTGTTTTCAGGAATCCTTGAAGCTAGCTCCTTAAGCTATGGAGGGATTCTCACAAGGTTGACTTGAACAATTTTCCTGCGAAGTGAATCCATATCCTACAAAACAAGAACAAAGATGAATCCCAAAAATCCTTGAAATGGTTAGTGGATGTATATGATGTTCATGATGTCCATGATGTTATGTACAAGTATGTGTTGTACCCCAAAATTTGCCCTCCCATATTCTTCAAAGTTTTGACAAGCATCATCTCAATTTGCTCAAGTCTTCTCAAGGGCTACACAGTCAACCACTCTCCTAAGCCAGTCAAACTAGGGTTTTGGTTCTTGCAAAGAAAGTTGAGGTTTTCAAGGGCTCAATCAAGTCCCATATGCTCATATACATTGTCAAGCACCTACATGTCAAGTTTCAAGGCTCACAAGGTCAAGTTGCACAGTCAAAGGTCCTAGTTGCTCCACAATCAACTGTAGGGGTAAAATGGTCATTTGGCAGTAAAAAGTCAAATTTTTTGGTCAACATCTTATTTTGAAGCCACAATCATCATTTGATCAAGTCTTTATCATGATTCCACAAGAATGGCTCAAAAATCATCAAGATGTAAAAGTTTCCATTTTTGGACAGTTGAAAAGTCAACTGTAACTTGACCAAGGCATAAATTTTTCATGGTTCATTAGAAAAATCCCATACAATTCTCATCTTGAAGGGGAAGACATTTCCTACAACTCATATTCACATTCCAAGTCCAAGAAATGTTCTCACAAAAAGTTATCAATTTCAACATTATAGGTCATTTTCAAAAGTCAACAAAAAGGCACTTTGAGTCAAAGACCATAACTTGAGATTGGTAAATAAAAATGACATGGGATCAAAGACATTGGTTAGAGGACTTCAAGACCTTTCCAAAATGTCCAAGAACATGTTCATAGCTTTAAAATTGAGCAAGATATGCATTGGAGAAGTTGGGAAATTTTTGTGAAATGGCCAAAGTCAATTATCCTTGAAACTTCATATTTGACAAAAGGGGCCCACTTTTTCCACTTGTTTCAGCTTGGCCATGCCTCCCACGTGTCCCACAATTTATTTCAAAATTAAAAGTTAATTTTTCCATTTTTATTTAATTTTATTTGATTTAAATCATTTTAAATCTTTAAAATTCAAATGAAAATCAAGAAAATTAATTAAAGGATATATTTTGTATTGAAATGCTTTGATACACCATCACTCACCTTCCAAATTCGTGCAAGGCCTAATCCAAGCAAGAAATTCAAATTTTGACACAAAAGGCAAGTTGTTTCAATGTTGGTTATGGAGGAAATCAAGAACATAATTGCATAAGCTTAATGACCATTATTCTTATTGATACACTTTACATTACTATATATACAAGCCTTCCCAACCTCATTCAAAAAAGAGTGTGTGCAGAAACGGCCAAGAGCAAAACCAAAAATTATTCAAAAAGTGAGAGTTCTAAAACATAGTTGCGAGCATCTTCAGATCAAAACAAGCACGTGGCTAAAGCAACCTTTGCCAAGTCCTGAGGCTCATACCGCGCTGTAAGTTCTTCCCAGGTCCCCTTATAATTTCCATATCATTTTTTTCATTGCTTTCACATGCAGATTCTCAAAAGAGGAACACTATAGACCTCATATCCCAACAAGCCAAGTGTCATCCAAGGCAGATCCAGGGGACAAAAAGAAAGGAACACCATGGTCTGAAGTCAAGCATGCTGTAGGCGATCAAAAAAGTCATACAGGCCTTGTTCAAATGGGCCACAATTCTCAATTCAACACCTCCAAATTTCAGCCCCCCCCCCCCTTGGTTTTACTTCTTTTTTCATTTTGTTTTGTTTTTTTTTATTATTTTAATTTTTAACCCTTTTTTATTTTTATTATTATTAACAAATTAACTTAATTAACACATTTTCACAAAAATAAAAAAAAATAGAATTACATCATTATTATTATTATTATTATTATTATTTTATTTTGCAAATAAACATTAACTAAAATAGTTTAATTAGGCCATTTTTAATTCCTTTCTTAAATAATTAAAAATAGATCTAGAATTAGGTAAAGTTAATTTTTAATTTTATTTCATTTCTTTTATTTCATAAAAACATAAAAACAAAAAAATATTTCTTTTTAATTAAATTAAATTAATTAGTTCTTAATTAGCTTTAATTTCATTTTAATTACCAAAAAGACCAAAAAAATCAATTTTCTTTTCTAAAAAAGGGTCAACACCCTTAGAACATTCCGATTTAATTCGCGCACAGTTTATTATTATGTAATTGCTCCGGACATGTAATAGTAATTAGGACTTTACTGTTTTTATTTACTTTCCGTACTCATTTACTAAAAAACCGGGTCTTTGTAATTTTTGGCGATGTATAGACCCGCGCCTTGTAATAGCGTAGGATTTATATTTCCGCAATTTACTTTCCGCACCCCCTTAACTGTTAAATGCATGCAAGAATGTATGTAAATAAAAACAACTCGTAGCTCACTAATTAACAAGACAAACATTAACTGAATACAACACACAAATACACACACCACTTCTAGGGTACGCCTCACTTGTTGCCTTCGAAACGTGGTCGTCAAGTATAGGACGTCTTAGCGGTCCTTATGTCCATGATCCAGTTGCCTCGAAACAGTTGCCTCGGAACAGTTGCCTCGAAACAGTTGCCTCGAATTAAAAAAGGATCAAGGACATAAGGGTAGCTTCTAAGGTGTCCTACTGTTGCTTCGGTGACCACACTGTCCCTACACTCGAATTGACCCGAACACCTCCAACGGTGGTGCTACCTACCTCTCAATGGTGGGATGGCACTACCTAAAGGACACTTACACAGCTTAATTCCTTAGGGTAGGTAGATGACTCATGGGTATTTGCTCTTTTCAAAAACAAACAAAATACTTTTCACACCTTACACTTTCAAAAGCTTTCAAAACAAATTTTTCAAACACTCTTGAGGACAGATACAAGAGTCATTCAGAAATCTTTCAAAGAAACTTTTTCAAACCCACTCACACTTTGAAAAGCAAACAAATTTTTGAAAACATAAGATCAAGTACCTAAGAGCCCGTGAATAACCACGGATAGAAAGGGTGCTAACACCTTCCCTTTCTATAAATCTACTTCCCGAACCGAGAGACATCTCGAATAAGGAATTTTGCTGTGCTTTTGTCCTTTCCATGTTGGAGAACATAAAAGACGGTGGCGACTCTTGCTTACCGCGACATTTCGCGAAACCAGCTTAAAAAACAGTCAGTTCTATTTCCACCGATCACAGAACTGGCGACTCTGCTGGGGACATTAAAAGTGAGGTGTACCTTAGGAATAGTTCATCATCATGTTTTCGATTGCTTGCTTTGATTGCTTTATTATTGTGGGTACTGTCTTGGGAGTTCTATAGGTCCTAACCCGGATCTGGGGGATACCTTCTTAGAAAGTAGCAACAAGACTGTGAGGGAACTGTGCGGGGTATACCGACACGGTTGAAGCAGTCTGCTACGTTGATGTGGCACTTTGGTGAGTACCGGTAACCCTTGAGTCCAGTCAAGGAGAGTACGGGGCCGCCGCGTGGTGTCGTGAAGCATCAACTGACCTTAGGAACCTTAATTGAACCATCTTGGCCTCTTTAGGGTAGTGAGATAACTGACTTTGGTGCAGTCCGAGGTTGGTTGATACTCGATACTACACTCAGTTGAGGGTTGTTTTCTTGGAATATTTCGGTCGCCAGTTCAGAGGCTAAATCGAAACGATGAACACAGAAAACAATCCCATGATATTGAGATCCTTAGAACCCGGTTACTTCTGATAGGATAGGTTTTGAGCCCACCAACTTCAAGAGGGTAGTACCCCAAACTTCATGCTGGCCTAAACTCTAAGGGCTCTCTTGTGTGACTTGTGTGCCTTCAAACTTGACTACTTGCATGCTTGTTATCTGACACTTGAGCTTCTTGCAGGTTTTGTTTACAGTCCTTAATTGGGACTCATTACAGGGCCTACTTACATCACTCCATGCATAGCATAACATCATACCATTGCATGCATCCTACATAAAGACTAATCCATTTCAAGGATCTCAAGGGTCTGTGATGCAGGTCATGATGAACCAAATGTCTGGCAAGGGGCAAAAGGGGATTTATTTTCCTCTAGCCAAGGTTGATGACCTGAGTCAGGGGCTATGACCCACTAGATATGGTGAGCCTTTGACTCTTGAAGAAGGACTCTCAGCAACACGAAGTTCCTTCAATCAAGCCACCAGTTACCAGATTCTAACAATTTTCTTGTTTACCCCGCGAGATCCTTGAAAACATTGCATGCATATCATACATATCATTGCATTACAGGTACTCTTTTGACAGGTCACTTACCTTTGTTGCTGTTTATTTCAGCAATGGCTTCCCAACAAGATAACCAGGGTCTTCATGCTCAAGAGACTCAGTTCAGGGAGATCTTCCTAAGCCTATCCAAGGGGCAGGAAGAGTTGAGGGCACTCCTCATGGGGAATTTGGCCAAGAAAAGCCCAGAGGACGATAAGGACGAACGACTGAAACGTCTGCAAGCTGAGGTAGATACAATGAGAACCCAGATGCTGGGGCAAATGGCTCTCATCAAAGGCTTAGCTCGGGAGCAAGAAGAGTTGAGGACCATGATCAGTCAGCTCCACCAAGAGAGATACCACATGAAGCAACCAGTCCAAGTCAGGGACCAGCTCATTGATCAGCTTCCAAGAGGATAAGAGTCTGGTATGGTGAGGAATAGATCTCTCCAAATTGCTACCACTTCACAAGCCCAACATCAACCTCGCCCAGAGCAACAGGTTGATCAGAGTAAGCCAAGCAGGTCCAAGAGACAATTCACCCAGCTTAACGTTTCGCTGTTTCAAGCTCTACAACACCTGTTGAAGTTGAATCTGATTACACTAAGGGCTCCTCCCCGGAACCCAAACATCTCTGCTCCTAACTATCACCCCAACAAAAGGTGTGCATACCACTCTGATAGTCCTGGACATGACACTGCCAACTGCTGGGCTCTGAAGAACAAGGTCCAGGATCTGATTAATGAAGGAGTAGTGGATTTCACCCAAGCGGGTCAGGCTGAGTGCTTCTACCATCCCTACAGGATGCACCATTTGAAGTAACAAGTCCTGAAAGGAGAAGACTTTTTGTCTATTAGAATTTTCAAGTTGTAATTTTCTTTTGATTGTTCAGACATTTATTCATGTTAAACGTTGTTATTTCATTAATGCATCGCATATGTCTGTTTTGAATCAATATATTCGCATTCGCTATATTCAAACTGCTTTCATTTTTTGATGTCAACTCTCGATTAATAATTCTAAGCCTCTTGAGGGAGGATGACGAAAACGATACCACGATCTTTACAATATGCTTTTGAACAGACCCCGCTGATGAGGTACAGGCATTGTTTCAATTCCTAAACACTGGAGTTATAAGGAAGATAATCCCTCGTCAACCCCTCTGAGCCAAAGAAGTAGGAGTTGTTATTTTAGAAAATTAAAACCCTTAATCATAACCTGGGGCAGGGTAGTCTTCTCAGTTGATCCAAGTGCACAACGAATGGCACCAAAGAAGTCCTTACAAAACAAAAGACAGTGATGGTTCCGAAGAATCATAAAGACAGGCAGTCATCATTCCTCAAAATAAAAACCCATTAAGTCAAAACCTACGAAGGAGACTTACAAAACTGGGGCATCCCGCTGACTGTAATCACAAAAGAAACAATTCAGGCAAAAAACAGGGATAACAAAATCAAAAAAAAAGAAAGAGGTCCTACAGACCCTCAACAAAAAAAGGAATGACTTCATATTCCAAATAAACTGTCAATATCCGAACCATCATTGGTATATCAAGAGAAAGACTCAAACAAGGTCTAACGCACGATTAGCTGAGTTTAGGTTTGAAGAACATCACGAAGAGCGGGTGGGTACAAATAAAATTTGAGCCTTTATCCTTTGTTTCTTAAACCATGAACCAGACCACGCTACAACCTTTAAAAGTCCTAGCTGAAGCATGGGTTAGTGCGAGAGCATACTGTTACAAAGGTATCCTGACTCCTTAAGGCTTGCGGTAAAATAACGAGTTGACATCACAGTTGTTGTACCCCAAAATTTGCCCTCCCATATTCTTCAAGAAATTGCCAAGTCAAGCTGCAAAATTCCCCAAAGGTTGCACAGTTCAAAGGCCTCATAAGCAGTCAAAATTAGGGTTTTGGCTCTGATCAAGAAAATGAAGTTTCCAAGGGCTCAATCAAGTCCCACATGCCTACAAATATGGTCAAGCATCCTCATACCAAGTTTCAAGACTTTCAGCACAAGATTGCACAGTCAAAAACCCTAATTGCACTACAGTCAACTATAAGGGCAAAATGGTCATTTGACAGTCAAAAGTTCAAATTTTTGGTCAACATCTCATTTTGAAGCCACAAACATCATTTGATCAATGCTTGATCATGATTCTCAAAGCTTGGCTCAAAAACCATCAAGATGCAAAAGTTTCCTTATTTGGATAGTTGAAAAAGTCAACTGTAAATTGACCAGGGCATAACTTTCACATGGATTATCAGAAAAATTCCATCCAAAGCTCATTTTGAAGAGAAAGACATTCCCTATAACTCATATTCATACTCCAAGTACAAGAAATGCTCTCACAAAAAGTTATCAATTTCAACATTATAGGTCATTTTCAAAAGTCAACAAAAAGGGACTTTAAGTCAAAGGCCATAACTTGAGATTGGTAAATCAAAATGACATGGGACCAAAGGCATTGGTTAGAGGACTCAAAGACCTTTCCAAAGTGTCCAAGAACATGAGCAAAGCTTAAAAATTGAGCAAGTTATGCCTTGTGGAAGTTGGGAAATTTTTGGATATTTTGAAAAGTCAACATTGATTCAAATGACCTAAAATTGCTAATGGGCCCATTTTTCTTCCACAATTCATCATCCAAGGCATGTGCACGACCACTTGGCCCAAAGGGAAGTTTTTCTTCATTATTTATTTATTTATTTGGATTTTTATTATTAAATAATTCATTTAAATTAATTAAATACATGGAAAATACTAAACCTAATTTATCAAATCTTTTTGTACATGTAATAGGTTCAAAAATTCGTGCATAATCAAATATGGAAAGAATTGAAGAGAATTGGTCATGATTGGTACAAAATAGCATGGAAAATATTGAAAAAAGATCTTGAAAAATCAAATCTTCCAAACCATGAATGCAAAGGATTTTGATCAAGTTTTTGACCTAATTCACTCCATACATAAGCCTGATCAAGACCTAATGCTTGCTAACCAAGAAGCTGCGCAAGAATCTGGAAAACAAAGTTTGACTTTTTGCTTAAAAATCTCAAAACTGAAAACGGGGTTAGAGTTTGATTCAAGCCAAAAGAATCATCCCATCACCTTCCTAGGACATCACTGATCCTAACTGAATAGATTTTCACGTCCCTCGCACCTTGAAACGGTATACAGGAGTCAAGCTTTTTCCACTTTTTCTCATAATCGTATTTTACATTCTATGCACATTCATGGCATTTTGTTTATAGATTCATGATCAGTGATGTGTTTTAAAGCTAACAATATGATTTGATTGGATTTTTATGCACTGTATGCAAAGATGCCATGGTCGTATTTTAGGGTTTGCAGAACTGTGAATTGGGGGTTTTTGAATAAGGAAAAATTGGCACTCAAAACCTGGGCCATTGAATCAACCATGGTTGGACGATCACAGGGCCACCCTCGCGCTCAATTTATAAGCATCCAATGGCTATTCACTATTTTCCAGAAAATGGCCTAAAAGAACACTAACAAAACCGTTGCCAATGTTTATGTTTCAGAAAAAAAAATAAACAACGAGGAAGAAGATGACCCCGGTGGCGATCAACGATTGTCTTGTTTGAATTTTACGCGCTAAAATTCCACTGACATTTGTTTTATTATATATTATTTGTTATTCATATAAGGTACAAAGAGAACAAAGTGGAGCATTGGCAAGCGCGTTGATTGGTAAACCATAGGACCTGGGTTCGAGCCCCAGGTCCCCACCCCCTTTCATATTTTTCTTCCTTTAATGTTCATGTGTAGTTTCAGTGTAAAGACACACCATACGCCTTCAAAATCAAGCCGTTTACAAGGCCAATGAGATCAATCAGAGGGCCACGATCTGGAGAGCACGGTACATGTGGGTCATCGCTGATACACGCGTCCTGAAAAGTCAAAGAGGCCTGGAATTTAAATGGGCCAAATTGCTAAAGGAAACCTCCAAATTAGGGGCAGACCCCCTTTGGTTTGCAAATCCTTTTTATTTCTTTATTTCTTTTTTATTATGTTTATTTTCTTTTAATTATTGCTTTATTAATTAATATTTTCATAAAATATAAAAAAAAACACATAAAAATCAGAAAAGATAAAAAAATAATAAATATTTTATTTTAGTATTTTGTAAATAAATTCATTAATTAACTAGTTAAATTAGGTTTTAATCTTAACCTTTTTAATAAAAAATCTAAAAAATGTAGAACTAGGGTTTAATTAATTTCTTATCCTTTTTTATTTTTCTTTCATAATAATTAAATATTAAATATTTATTTTTTGTAATTAAATTGCATGTAAATAATTAGGTTTGATTTTAGGTTAAAATTCAGTCTTTTCTTAATAAATTAAAAACAACTAGAATTAGGTTTAATGGCATTTAATTCTTTTTCCCATTAAAATCATAAAATACCAAAAAATACCAAAACCAATTTCTTTTTTTATTAATTAATTTAATAATTTAATTTAATTTTGCAAAAAGGGTCCAACGCCCTCGTTTAATTCTTATTTAATTCGCGTGCTTATTTCTTTTTCGTTTAATATTTATGTATCTCTCCCAAGGCCTTGTAATTAATTTCCTCGCACTTTTAATTCTTTTATTTATTTTCTGTCAAATCGGGTTCAAGAAATTTTGGCGATGTGGACCCACGCCTTTTGTAATAGCTTAGAACTTTTACTTTTCGCAATTTTTAACTGTTAATCAAGGCATGAAAGAATGAATGGACAAAAATAAAAACAAACGCTAGATCACCAATAACATGACAAAAGACAAAAATATCTGAAAATGACACACAAATCACACACCACCCCTAGGGTACGCCTCACTGTTGCCTTGCCTCGAAAGGTGATCGTCGAGTAGAGGATGTCTTAGTAAGTCCTCATGATCCGGGAACCTGGCATGAGGGTAGCTTCTAAGGTGTCTTCCCATTGCTCTGGTGATCATCATGCCCCGAACCTCGAATTGACCCGAACACCTCCAACGGTGGTGCTACCTACCTCTCAATGGTGGGATGGCACTACTTTAAAGGACATTTACACAGACGAATTCCTTAGGGTAGGTAGGTTCTCGTAGATACTTGCTCTAATTCAAAACAAAACAAATCAAAAATACTTTTCACACCGACACCTTTTCAAAAAGCTTTCGAAAGCAACTTTTCAAACACTCTTGAGGACCGATACAAGATTCGAACTGGAATTTTCAAAGAAACTTTTTTAAAACCCACAGTTGAAAAGCAAACAAACCATTTTTGAAAACACAAGTGAGCAAGTATCTAAGAGCCCATGGATAACCATGGATAGAAAGGGTGCTAACACCTTCCCTTTCTATAACCTACCTCCCGAACCGAGAGCGATCTCTTTAAGGAATTTTTCTGTGCTTTTGTCCTTTCCATTTGGAGAAAATAAAAGACGGTGGCGACTCTTGCTTCCGCGACATTTCGCGAACCAGCGTTAAACAGTCAGTTCCAGATCCACCGATCATAGAACTGGCGACTCTGCTGGGGACCAAACTTAAAGTGAGGTGTACCTTAGGACTAAGATCACTGTGTTTTCAATTGCTTTCTTTGCTTGCTTTAAATTGTGGGACTGTCTTGGGAGTTCTATAGATCCTAACCCGGATCTGGGGATACCTTCTTAGAAAGTAGCAACAAGGCTGTGAGGGAACTGTGCGGGGTATACCGACATGGTTGAAACAGTCTGCTACGTTGATGTGGCACTTTGGTGTGTACCGGTAACCCTTGAGTTCAGTCAAGGAGAGTACGGGGCCTCCGCGTGGTGTCGTGAAGCATCAACAGACCTTAGGAACCTTAATTGAACTATCTTGGCCTCTTTAGGGTAGTGAGATAACTGACTTTGGTGCAGTCCGAGGTTGGTTGATACTCGATACTACACTCAATTGAGGGTTGCTTTCCTGGAATATTTCGGTCGCCAGTTCAGTGGCTAAATCGAAACGATGAACAATGAAAGCAATCCCGTGATATTGGGGCCCTTAGAACCCGGTTACTTTGATAGGACAGGATGAACCCACCAACTTCAAGAGGGTACTACCCAGACCCCATGCTGGCCTTAAACCCTAAGGGCTTGTCTTGTGTGCCTTGTGTGCCTTACATGTTTGTCTTTGTAAATATCTGTGGTGTGTTTAATCATAGCATCATGACATCATCCAGCATCATATGCATTGACTAACCATTTCAGGGGTTCGAATTTTCATCTTTGTTCTTATTTTGTAGGACATGGAAACTGTTCGTAGAAAGACAATTCAAGTCAGTCTTGTAAGGATCCCTCCTCAGCTTAAGGAGCTTATATCCAGGATTCCCGAGAACTCTTCATTCAGTGAAAGACATGGAAGTCTCATCAGCTTGGTCAATACCAACATTGAGGAAGATATGATAAAGGTCCTGTTCCAGTTCTTTGATCCTCTGCATCACTGTTTCACCTTCTTGGACTATCAGCTGGTACCTACATTGGAGGAGTTCTCTCGGCTCCTGAAGATCCCTATCCTTGATCAACTACCCTACAACGGTACGGAAAAGGAACCTAAGCTTGAAGAGATTGCTAAAGCCTTGCACCTACAATCATCTGATCTCAAGGGACATTGGGAAGTTAGAAGTGGTATCAAAGGGTTCTTAGCCAGGTTTCTGTTTGAAAAGGCCCATGAATGTTGGAACTCCCTTGACTTACAAGCTTTTGAAGAAGTTGTGGCCCTCCTTGTCTATGGTTTGGTGTTGTTCCCTAACCCAGATCAGCTTATAGATATCAGTGCTGTCCAGATCTTTATGTCCAGGAATCCTATACCTACGTTGCTGGGGGACATCCTTCACTCATGTTACACTCGAACTCATGAGAAAAAGAGGTGTCCTTATGTGTTGCACTCCTCTCCTGGGAAGGTGGTTTATTTCGCACCTTCCACAATCAGTTTTGAAGAATGAGCGGGGTTTAAGATGGTCACAACGGTTGATGACTCTTACACATGCAAATATACATTGGTGCCCTCGGTCCAGAGAAGATGTCACTATCATTGATCATTGCGGGGAGTACCCTAATGTTCCTTTACTTGGAATCAGGGGAGGTATTACTTACAGCCCATGCCTGGCTTGGAGACAGTTTGGTTATGCTCGGAGGGATGGTCCTCATGACATGTTAATTCCTGACATAGTTTTTGACTTCGACAACGATACTCAAGGATTTCGCCAGAGATTTATCAGAGCTTGGAGGATGCCAAGTAGGATAGACAACAAGACACTGGGGCACAGGAACTCCATCCCATTGGAACCTTATCTCAAGTGGGTACGCACCCGCTCCCAGAAGTTGGTAATGACTTATCCTCATATGCTCCCAGTGATCAAAGAGCCAATCTCGGAAGGAGAAGTGTCCTGCACTATTCAGCACCCTGATATGCCCACATCCTGGGAAGAGATGCAGAAGAGCTGGATCCAGCTTAAGGAAGAACGGAATTCTCTTGAGACTAGTCTACATGCCAGTGAAAAGAAGGTCTTGGAGCTCACCCGCCTGTTGCATGAGGAGAGGAATCTCAACACTTACATAGCTCCAAAGAGGATGCGTAGTGTATTTTGGGATTGATTTGATTTTGTATTATTTTGCCCATGAGGCTTTGATGTACTAAACAGTTATTTCCTTAATGATAACGTGTGTTCCTTTTGTCTACAACAAATTTGAACTTTCGAATCCTTGAATGCATTGCATAAACACATATCATTCATCATGTGCATAACAGGTTTTCCCTCTTTTCAGGTTGCTTACAGTTCTTCGCTGTTTATTTCAGCATCATGAATCCTGACTCGTCATCAACTGAGACATCCATCAAAACTCTTCAGGCGCAGAATGCGCAATTTCAGGAATTAATCAAGGGTTTGGCTCAAGGCCAGGAAGAGCTGAAGGCTCTGCTCCTGAAGAAGGAGAAGAAGAAGAAGAGAAGGACTGTTCTGTTCAGCTCGGGCCGAAGGTTTGGCAACACTTTGCAGAATGAAGAGGCTGGTTCTTCTATTGGCAAGAGTACTCCGCAAACAGAAAAGGGTCCTAGTCCGGTAGTCTCTGACAACGAGACTGATTTTGATGAAGAGCAGTACCCTCCTGCAGAAGACCGTTACAAGTAGCTGGAGGATAGGCTGAATGCTATGGAGATACAACAGGTACCTGGGCTGGATTTTGGAGATTTGGGTTTGTCTACTGGTGTGATCATTCCTCGGAAGTTCAAAGCACCATCTTTCACTAAATATGACGGGGCATCTTGTCCCAAGCTACATCTCAGGTCCTATGTTCGGAAAACTCAACCGTACTCAGCGGATAAGAATTTATGGATCCACTTCTTCCAGGAGAGTCTTTCAGGGACTCATCTCGAATGGTTCTATCAGCTGGATGGGACCAAGGTTCGTAACTGGGAGGAGTTGGCTACTGCTTTCTACAAGCAGTATCAATATAATGCCGACCTTGCCCCTACACGTACCCAACTCCAGGGTATGTCGTTAGGTTCAAGTGAAGGTTTTAAGAAGTACGCTTAGAAGTGGAGAGACCTGGCTGGCAGGGTGCAGCCTCCGTTGACTGATCGGGAGTTGGTAGACATGTTCTTGGGGACCCTATCTGGGCCATTTTTCAACCATCTTATCGGGAATTCGTCTGCAGGGTTCACTGATCTGATTCTGACTGGAGAGAGAATTGAGGCTGGGTTAAAGTCTGGTAAGATTCCGAAGGGTGCATCGTCTAGTTCTGAGAAGAAACCCTTCAAGAAGGAGGCCAGTGCTGTGTATGGTTCCAAGAGATCAGAGAGATCTGAGCGCCGCCAATCTGTCAGTGCGGTAATGATTGCCAAGCCTGCTGCCGCTCCTCGGCCGACCAATCCTCAAAGGGTTGAAAGACCCCGGAGAGAGTTTACCCGTTTGAGTATGACCTTGTCGCAGATCTTGCCACAGTTACTCTCAACCAACTTAGTGACCGTCAGAGAGGCTCCGAAGTTTCCAAATACTACATCTCCTAAGTACAATCCGAATGCCCGCTGTGCTTATCACTCCGATAGCCCGGGGCATTCCACTGATGACTGTTGGGCACTAAGGAGTAAGGTGCAAGACCTTATTGACGCGAAGGAAATACAGTTCGAAGTGCCTGAGAGGCCGAATGTGGTTACTGCTCCTATGCCCCAGCATGGAGTAAATGCTGTTGACGAAGATGTTTACGCCGTTTCTGTGGATGATCTAGCCACTCCTTTGAAGACTGTCAAGAAGAACCTACTGCTGGCCGGTTTATTTCCGGGTTGCAGTGAGGGTTGCATGTTCTGCGCTGTTTCCCTATCTGGTTGTCCCTTGCTGAAGTTAGGCATCCAAAGCCTAATGGATAGCAAGGAGATTCTGTTTAAGAAGTCTGCTGTTCAGTTGGTTCCGGTGGAAGAAGTTTCTGTGGTTACCATCTTCAATAATCCAATCAAGGCTCTCCCGAAGAAGCCTGTTCAAATCATGACTGTTGCACCTGTGGTTATCACTGTTCCGGGGCCTCTTCCCTATGTATCTGATAAAGCTGTCCCCTGGCATTACGGGGCAGATGTGTATGTGAATGGGATCAAACAAGAATTCAACACTGGCGCCAGTATCTGTGATATCACTGGCCCAACCAAGGTTACCCGCAGTGGAAGGCTCTTCTCGCCTGACATTGCACCGCCTGCTGCTCGAAGACCACTCCTTATAACTCCTACAAGTGTACCTGTTCCTGTTGCTGATCAAGTTGTTTCTCCTGCTGCCGAGTCATCCAATGCTCGGGGCAAAGGAATTGAAGTTGAGCCTGCCCATATGGAGACACCTATACCTATAACTGCTGAGGCCTCCCAACAAGAGATGGAGGAAATCTTGAAAATTATAAAGAAGAGTGACTTCAATGTTGTGGAACAGCTGGGGCACACTCCCTCCAAGATCTCCATGCTCTCTTTATTGCTGTGCTCCGAGGCCCATGCTAAGGCCTTGATCTCGTTCCTCAAGACGGCCCATGTGCCACAGGAGACATCTGCAGTCCAGTTCACTGATTGCGTAGCAAATCTGACAGCAGACAATGGCTTGGGTTTCTCAGATGCTGACCTGACTGCGAAGGGAAGATACCACAATGATGCTCTGCATGTCTCTATCGAATGCAGGGGCACTACCTTGGCACATGTATTGGTGGATACTGGTTCTTCCTTGAATGTTCTACCAAAGAAGGCTTTAGACCGTTTAGACTGTGAAGACCTGGAACTGAAACCCAGCAATATCATCGTCAGGGCCTTTGACGGTTCGAAAAGGATGGTTCATGGAGAGGTTGACATTCCTATTCGTGTGGGCTCTCAGGTGTTCGACTCTACTTTTTATGTGATGGATATCCGTCCATCGTACTCTTGTCTACTGGGTCGACCTTGGATACATAAAGCTGGGGCAGTGACCTCTACCTTGCACTAGAAGCTGAAGTACCCTGTCAGAGGGAAGATCGTCACTGTGCAAGGAGAGGAGGAGTATATGGTAAGCCACCTGAATTTCTTCAGATACATTGAGATGGATGGGGAGTTTATTGAAACCCCCTTTCAGCATTTCGAGGAGGTGCTTCCAATTTCAGCAGCAGCAGAAACAGCAGTAGAAGAAAAATGTTCCTTTGAAGATGGCTTCCCTGAAGGATGCCCGGGCAGTGGTTCAAAAAGGTGAATGTGCTAACTGGGGCAGGCTTCCAGACTTTACTCAGAAAACTGACAAGTTTGGGCTGGGTTTTACTGCAGAGGGTCAGAAAGCTATGCGGAAAGCGAAGACCGGAAGACCTCATGTGTTCATCACAAATCCAGGAGTAAACGCTGTTGGGGAAGACAACGAAGTGGATGAAGCAGAATTCAATAGCTGGATCTACCCGACAACCGAAGGCGGATTGACCAATTGGATTGCCAAAGACCATACTCCTGTTACCTTTGTGACGCAGTAATAAATTTCTTTGTTTCATTATTTGTAATAAACAATAAATAAACTCTATGGCCCGGTGTCTTACCCGAGGCACCGTGGTTTCATTTGTGAGGGCATATAAATTGTCATTTCATATATCATAAATGAAAATCTTGGACGTTTTCTCGCATTTCAAATCTTATGCTCCTTTTCTGTCTTTTCTTCCTTTACATATATTTCAAAACAGCTGTATTTACACACACACTCACTCATACAGGTTTCAATCCACTATGGATCTCACTGGTAACGACTCTGCTACTGCCAGTTATGACTTCGAAAATCCGATCAACTTAGCCGAAGACGAAGGTGAAGATGATTGCGAAGTGCCTGGCGAGCTTGCAAGACTGTTGCTTCAGGAAGAGAGGGCAATTCAACCCCATGAAGAGCCAGTGGAAACAATAAACTTGGGTACTGAGGCAGACAGGAAAGAGGTAAAGATTGGTGCCAACCTAGAGCTCAGCGTGAAGCAACGGTTGACTCAGATGCTGCATGATTATATGGAGATCTTTGCCTGGTCCTACGAATACATGCCCGGGTTGGATACCGATATTGTGGTCCATCACTTGCCAACTAAGGAAGACTGCCCTCCAGTTAAGCAAAAGGTCCATCGGATGCGTCCAGAGATGTCTGAGAAGATCAAAGCCCAAGTTATGAAGCAGTTTGATGCCGGTTTCCTCGCAGTGACTTCTTACCCTCAGTGGGTTGCTAATGTGGTGCCGGTACCAAAGAAAGACGGTAAGGTCAGAATGTGCATCGACTACAGGGATCTGAATAGGGCCAGCCCCAAGGATGACTTCCCTTTACCTCACATTGATGTCCTTGTTGATAATACAGCTCAGCACAAAGTATTCTCTTTCATGGATGGCTTTTCAGGTTACAATCAGATCAAGATGGCACCTGAAGACATGGAGAAAACTACATTTGTTACTCAGTGGGGCACCTTCTGTTACAAGGTCATGCCATTCGGGTTGAAGAACGCTGGGGCAACCTACCAACGTGCCATGGTTGCTTTATTTCATGACATGATCCATCATGAGATAGAAGTGTATGTTGACGACATGATCGCAAGGTCCCAGACTGAGGAAGAGCACCTAGATCATCTGCAGAAGTTGTTTGACCGGTTGAAACTGTACAAGCTGAGATTGAACCCGAACAAGTGCACCTTCGGGGTAAGATCTGGGAAATTGCTAGGCTTCGTTGTAAGTAACAAAGGAATTCAAGTGGACCCTGCCAAGGTTAAAGCTATTCAAGAGATGCCAGTTCCTAAGACAGAGAAGGGAGTCAGAGGCTTTTTAGGACGCCTGAATTACATTGCTCGATTCATCTCACACTTAACTGCTACCTGTGAGCCAATCTTCAAGCTGCCGAAGAAAGATCAGGTAGTACGTTGGAACGATGAATGTCAGGCTGCTTTTGACAGAATCAAGGAGTATCTCCAAGAACCACCCATCCTTATGCCACCGGTTGAAGGGAGACCTCTGATACTATACCTGACAGTACTGGACAACTCAATGGGATGTGTGCTGGGGCAGCATGACGAGTCTGGCCGAAAAGAGCATGCCATTTATTACCTTAGCAAAAAGTTTACCGACTGTGAGACCCGATACTCACTGCTTGAGAAAACTTGCTGCGCTTTGGTATGGGCTACTCGCCGGCTGAGACATTATATGCTGACTCACACTACCTTGTTGATCTCAAAGATGGATCCTATAAAGTACATATTCGAAAAGCCTGCTCTGTCTGGGAGAATAGCAAGATGGCAAATGATCTTGACGGAATACGACATTCAGTACACGACCCAGAAAGCCATCAAGGGAAGTGTATTGGCAGACCACTTGGCACATCAGGCCGTAGATGACTATCAGTCAATGAACTTCGAGTTTCCGGATGAAAGCATCATGATAGTAACCGATTGTGAAGTACCTGGACCGGATGAAGGACCTGAGGAAGGATCCCGATGGTCTATGCACTTTGACGGAGCCTCCAATGCTTTGGGTAACGGTATCGGCGCCATAATCATATCACCTCAAGGCACTCATACTCCACTCACTGCCCGGCTGTGTTTCAATTGTACCAACAACATGGCGGAGTATGAGGCGTGCATCATGGGTCTTCAAGCTGCGATCGACCTAAGGATTAAGTTTCTGAGTGTCTTCGGAGATTCCGCTCTTGTGATCAATCAGATCAAAGGAGAGTGGGATACAAAACATCCGAACCTTATTCCTTACAGAGAATATGTATTGACTTTGATCCCCCACTTCACAGAAATAACCTTTGAACATTTCCCAAGAGAGGAGAATCAGCTGGCGGACGCGTTAGCTACAATGTCTTCTATGTTCAAGGTCAAATGGGATAATGAGGCTCCCCGGATCATCATCTGGAAACTGGACGAACCGGCATACTGTTGTGATCTCGAGACTGAATTGGTGACTGAGAAGCCTTGGTACCATGAAGTAAAGAGATACTTGGAAGCTCGGGAATACCCTGAAGGTGCATCTGTCAACGATAAAAAGTTCCTGAGAAGGTTCGCAGCAAAGTTCTTCCTTAGCAATGGCATCTTGTACAAACGAAACCATGATTCAACCTTACTGCGTTGTGTGGATAAGACTGAAGCAGAAAGGATCATGGAAGAGCTACATGAAGGGACCTTTGGTACATATTCCAGTGGGCATACTATGGCTAAGAAGATCCTTCGGGCAGGGTATTACTGGTCCACAATGGAAGCTGACTGCTACCAACATTCTAGGACATGCCATAAGTGCCAGATTTATGCAGACAAGGTGCATGTTCCTCCAGTTCCTCTGAATGTTCTGACTGCGCCTTGGCCGTTTGCAATGTGGGGCATAGACATGATCGGCGAGATTAAACCTACGGCATCTAATGGGCATCGCTTCATCCTGGTAGCGATTGATTATTTTACGAAGTGGGTCGAAGCAGCTTGCTATGCCACGGTAACTAAGACTGTTGTGGCACGGTTCATTCGGCATAATCTGATATGTCAATACAACGTCCCAGAAAGGGTTATTACAGACAACGGTACCAATCTGAATAATAAGATGATCACTGAGCTCTGCGAGCAGTTCAAAATACAACACCACAATTCTTCTCCTTACAGACCGAAGATGAATGGGGCTGTAGAAGCAACAAATAAGAACATCAAGAAAATCGTGCAGAAGATGACAGTGACTTATAAAGATTGGCACGAGATGTTACCGTTCGCTCTACATGGGTACCGTACCTCAGCTAGGACGTCAACCAGGGCAACTCCTTTCTCTTTGGTTTATGGTATGGAGGCAGTCTTACCGATCGAAGTGCAGATACCCTCTCTCCGGATAATGAAGGACGCAAATCTGAACGAGGATGATTGGATTCATACCCGACTTGATCAGCTCAACCTTATTGATGAAAAGAGACTCGCTGCTATCTGTCATGGTCAGACGTATCAAAAACGGATGATCAAGGCATTTAACAAAAAGGTCAGACCACAGGAATATCAAGTTGGGGATCTGGTAATCAAGCGAATCATCCTTCCTCAGAGTGATCCAAGGGGAAAATGGACCCCTACGTACGAAGGGCCATTTGTGGTTAAACATGTGTTCTCAGGAGGAGCCATGATTCTAACCAACATGGATGGTGACGACCTTCCTCACCCCGCCAATGCAGACATAGTAAAAAGATACTACGCATGAAAAAAGACCCGCTAGGCTGACATGCCTAGGCAAAAATTAGGGCTTCCCGGCGAACCAAAAGGGTTCGGGCAAAATGAAGGGATGAAATGAAAAAAAATCTGTACACCCGGCAAGTCGAAAACCTGAAAAGGCGGCTTGGGCAAAAATGGGTATCCCGGTGGACTAAAAACCCGAAAGGGCGGTCCAGGCAAAAATTAGGGATAAAGCGTAATATTATGTCTCATTGATCACTTTGCATCCAGAATCCGGTATCTACATCAAGTTCAGACGGCATCGATCAGTCAACTTCATTCTTCGTTTAGGTCATCAAGTGATGAGACGCTCGGGGATATAAAGGCGATAGCAGAGTTGAAACCCAGTGGATCATTCATATTTCACACAGCAGTTTTATTTTCTTTTGTACAAATTTGTATAAACTCTTTTGTTTGGCGGCGTTCTCTTACTAGGACGTCAGCCTCTTGTACACAAAACGCCTATTTTCAGGCCATTCAAAATCAATACAAATATACTTTTCAGTTAAAAGTGCCAATTGTTTTTCTTTTTCTGTTTTATTTTGCGAAGAACGTCCAAGGTTCAATTTGTGATATATGCATTGACAATAATTTGCTAACTCATGAATATTTGCATACGAAACAAAGAATTAATTACAAGTAACATTAGAAACAGGGGCAATAAAGAGTTGTCTAAGCAATCTAATTGTTCTATCCTCCAAGATACCAAGGTAGGTTCAGCTAAAGAACATAACCGGCATATCTCAATTCCCCAGAGAGTAAGCAGTCAGTACACTCTCTCCAAGATATATTATCAGGCCTTAAGGAAGTTGGGTATCCTCCAGTGGATCTCAACATCTCCCCAACAACATACATATCCATAACAAGCATCCCCGGCAGTCTTGGTCTAAAGATTGTTCCCCGGCGGCGTACCAATATTCAAAGGAATCACTTCCCCCGCAATTCAAAACTTCCCCAAAGAGTCCAATCCAGTTTCCTCAGGAAAGTTGGAATTCATCTCCCCAAGCAGTAAGCTTATTCCCAGTAGATTCTGGAAGCTTATCCTCGCAGAGCACGAACGCGTCGTCCGACTTTATTCAAAGAGTTATTTCCTTACCAGGATATAACTGGGTTATCCTCAGCCAAAAGCTATGGAAAGATCATCGTCGACACAGTTTTCTTATCCCCAGCGAAGTCTATTAACACTTCCAACACAACAAGGGTATCCTCAGCAAGTTACTATCAACAATTCAGCAAAGTATCTCTCTCCCCACAGAGTATTGTTTTCCAGCAAGATCGTTAGGGTACTTTTCCCCCCGCAGAGTTATTCCATTCGCCAAGTTTATTCCCCAACTGAGTTATCTTCTCCTACCGGTATTCTTGCAGCTATCATCCCCAGCGGAAGCGAAATCTATTCTTCAACATCAGCCCAGGATGTGACTTCCCGGCACCCGTCAAGGATTTACTTTCCTAGACGAAAACATACGTTCCTAAACATCACATACATCATTATAGCATGCACAGACGCATCATACAAATCTCATTTATGTTAAGAACATCATCGCTTGATCCATATCATGCATTGCTTATGACTAACCTTTACCTTTCAGGAAAGATTCAGTTAAATTCTCAATCATATTTCAAGACCTAGACCGGTTCAGTTAATCGACTCCAAAGATTTCTTATCCAGTCCAAGGCCTTCTCTAGTCCAGCTAAATCGACCCCAAACAGATTTTTCTGATGAAGACTCAGTAGAAGTTATCAAAGGTTTTTCTCAAACGTCCGCTTTTGAGATTATAATTTGCTATGGTTCTCTCCCCAATGCTGCGGAGACGATAATTCCATTCCAGGTTTTTCTCAAACGTCCGCTTTTGAGATTATAATTGCCTATGGTTCTCTCCCGATCCTGCGGAGACGATAATTCCATTCCAGGTTTTTCTCAATGAATGTTATTGAGATTATAATTTCCTATGGTTCTCTCCCCAATGCTGCGGAGACGATAATTCCATCCCAGGTTTTTCTCAAACGTCCACTTTTGAGATTATAATTTCCTATGGTTCTCTCCCCAATGTTGCGGAGACGATAATTCCATCCCAGGTTTTTCTCAAACGTCCGCTTTTGAGATTATAATTTCCTATGGTTCTCTCCCGATCCTGCGGAGACGATAATTCCAATCCAAGTTTTTCTCAATGAATGTTATTGAGATTATAATTTCCTATGGTTCTCTCCCCAATGCTGCGGAGATGATAATTCCATTCCAGGTTTTTCTCAAACGTCCGCTTTTGAGATTATAATTGCCTATGGTTCTCTCCCGATCCTGCGGAGATGATAATTCCATTCCAGGTTTTTCTCAAACGTCCGCTTTTGAGATTATAATTTCCTATGGTTCTCTCCCCGATCCTGCGAAGACGATAATTCCATTCCAGGTTTTTCTCAAACGTCCGCTTTTGAGATTATAATTGCCTATTGGTTCTCTCCCCGATCCTGCGGAGACGATAATTCCATTCCAGGTTTTTCTCAAACGTCCGCTTTTGAGATTATAATTTCCTATGGTTCTCTCCCCGATCCTGCGAAGATGGTAATTCCCACCAAGATTTCGCTCAATATTTGCTGTTGAAGTGAGGTTATTCCAAGATTTTCTCAACGTTTGCTGTTGAGGTTAAGGTCATCCAAGGTTCTCTCACCGTCCCTGTTGAGGTGGTAACCATCCCTGGTTCATTCATCGCCGTTTGAAGCTCCAGATCCAGCTCCTGTAACCAGTCAGGACATTTCTATACAAAGCATCTAAAGACCAGCTCCTGTAACAGGTCAGGTAATCATTTTTTTTCTTTTGCAGGTACGCAAGTTCTCGCTAAGGAATCTCTCATACGATCAACATCCAGATGGCATCTATAAGCCCATCATCCTATCCATCAATCTCTAAATGGCATCTATAAGCCCATTTCCATCACTGCTACTATGTGAGCGCAAATTTCTGGGCACTCTAGTGTTCAATCATCTTCTACCCTCGGATTACGAAAGGCACGTCAGCCAATCTGCATCCTCAGGTCTAAGAAGATTGAACAGGGGCAACTGTTGTACCCCAAAATTTTCCCTCCCATATTCTTCAAGAAATTGCCAAGTCAAGCTGCAAAATTCCCCAAAGGTTGCACAGTTCAAAGGCCTCCTAAGCAGTCAAAATTAGGGTTTTGGCTCTGATCAAGAAAATGAAGTTTCCAAGGGCTCAATCAAGTCCCACATGCCTACAAATATTGTCAAGCATCCTCATACCAAGTTTCCAGACTTTCAGCACAAGATTGCACAGTCAAAAACCCTAATTGCACTACAGTCAACTGTAGGGGCAAAATGGTCATTTGACAGTCAAAAGTTCAAATTTTTGGTCAACATCTCATTTTGAATCCACAAACATCATTTGATCAATGCTTGATCATGATTCTCAAAGCTTGGCTCAAAAACCATCAAGATGCAAAAGTTTCCTTATTTGGAGAGTTGAAAAAGTCAACTGTAAATTGACCAGGGCATAACTTTCACAAGGATTATCAGAAAAATTCCATCCAAAGCTCATTTTGAATAGAAAGACATTCCCTACAACTCATCTTCATACTCCAAGTCCAAGAAATGCTCTCACAAAAAGTTATCAATTTCAACATTATAGGTCATTTTCAAAAGTCAACAAAAAGGGACTTTAAGTCAAAGGCCATAACTTGAGATTGGTAAATCAAAATGACATGGGACGAAATGCATTGGTTAGAGGACTCAAAGACCTTTCCAAAATGTCCAAGAACTTGAGCAAAGCTTAAAAATTGAGCAAGTTATGCCTTGTGGAAGTTGGGAAATTTTTGGATATTTTGAAAAGTCAACATTGATTCAAATGACCTAAAATTGCTAATGGGCCCATTTTTCTTCCACAATTCATCATCCAAGGCATGTGCACGACCACTTGGCCCAAAGGGAAGTTTTTCTTCATTATTTATTTATTTATTTGGATTTTTATTATTAAATAATTCATTTAAATTAATTAAATACATGGAAAATACTAAACCTAATTTATCAAATCTTTTTGTACATGTAATAGGTTCAAAAATTCGTGCATAATCAAATATGGAAAGAATTGAAGAGAATTGGTCATGATTGGTACAAAATAGCATGGAAAATATTGAAAAAAGATCTTGAAAAATCAAATCTTCCAAACCATGAATGCAAAGGATTTTGATCAAGTTTTTGACCTAATTCACTCCATACATAAGCCTGATCAAGACCTAATGCTTGCTAACCAAGAAGCTGCGCAAGAATCTGGAAAACAAAGTTTGACTTTTTGCATAAAAATCTCAAAACTGAAAACGGGGTTAGAGTTTGATTCAAGCCAAAAGAATCATCCCATCACCTTCCTAGGACATCACTGATCCTAACTGAATAGATTTTCACGTCCCTCGCACCTTGAAACGGTATACAGGAGTCAAGCTTTTTCCACTTTTTCTCATAATCGTATTTTACATTCTATGCACATTCATGGCATTTTGTTTATAGATTCATGATCAGTGATGTGTTTTAAAGCTAACCATATAATTTGTTTGGATTTTTATGCACTGTATGTAAAGATGCCATGGTCGTATTTTAGGGTTTGCAGAACTGTGAATTGGGGGTTTTTGAATAAGGAAAAATTGGCACTCAAAACCTGGGCCATTGAATCAACCATGGTTGGACGATCACAAGGCCACCCTCGCGCTCAATTTATGAGCATCCAATGGCTATTCGCTATTTTCCAGAAAATGACCTAAAAGAACACTAACAAAACCGTTGCCAATGTTTATGTTTCAGAAAAAAAATAAACAACGAGGAAGAAGATGACCCCGGTGGCGATCAGCGATTGGCTTGTTTGAATTTTACGCGCTAAAATTCCACTGACATTTGTTTTATTATATATTATTTGTTATTCATATAAGGTACAAAGAGAACAAAGTGGAGCATTGGCAAGCGCGTTGATTGGTAAACCATAGGACCTGGGTTCGAGCCCCAGGTCCCCACCCCCTTTCATATTTTTCTTCCTTTAATGTTCATGTGTAGTTTCAGTGTAAAGACACACCATACGCCTTCAAAATCAAGCCGTTTACAAGGCCAATGAGATCAATCAGAGGGCCACGATCTGGAGAGCACGGTACACGTGGGTCAGCACTGATACACGCGTCCTGAAAAGTCAAAGAGGCCTGGAATTTAAATGGGCCAAATTGCTAAAGGAAACCTCCAAATTAGGGGCAGACCCCCTTTGGTTTGCAAATCCTTTTTATTTCTTTATTTCTTTTTTATTATGTTTATTTTCTTTTAATTATTGCTTTATTAATTAATATTTTCATAAAATATAAAAAAAAACACATAAAAATCAGAAAAGATAAAAAATAATAAATATTTTATTTTAGTATTTTGTAAATAAATTCATTAATTAACTAGTTAAATTAGGTTTTAATCTTAACCTTTTTAATAAAAAATCTAAAAAATGTAGAACTAGGGTTTAATTAATTTCTTATCCTTTTTTATTTTTCTTTCATCATAATTAAATATTAAATATTTATTTTTTGTAATTAAATTGCATGTAAATAATTAGGTTTGATTTTAGGTTAAAATTCAGTCTTTTCTTAATAAATTAAAAACAACTAGAATTAGGTTTAATTGCATTTAATTCTTTTTCCCATTAAAATCATAAAATACCAAAAAATACCAAAACCAATTTCTTTTTTTATTAATTAATTTAATAATTTAATTTAATTTTGCAAAAAGGGGCCAACGCCCTCGTTTAATTCTTATTTAATTCACGTGCTTATTTCTTTTTTGTTTAATATTTATGTATCTCTCCCAAGGCCTTGTAATTAATTTCCTCGCACTTTTAATTCTTTTATTTATTTTCTGTCAAATCGGGTTCAAGAAATTTTGGCGATGTGGACCCGCGCCTTTTGTAATAGCTTAGAACTTTTACTTTTCGCAATTTTTAACTGTTAATCAAGGCATGAAAGAATGAATGGACAAAAATAAAAACAAACGCTAGATCACCAATAACATGACAAAAGACAAAAATATCTGAAAACGACACACAAATCACACACCACCCCTAGGGTACGCCTCACTGTTGCCTTGCCTCGAAAGGTGATCGTCGAGTAGAGGATGTCTTAGTAAGTCCTCATGATCCGGGAACCTGGCATGAGGGTAGCTTCTAAGGTGTCTTCCCATTGCTCTGGTGATCATCATGCCCCGAACCTCGAATTGACCCGAACACCTCCAACGGTGGTGCTACCTACCTCTCAATGGTGGGATGGCACTACTTTAAAGGACATTTACACAGACGAATTCCTTAGGGTAGGTAGGTTCTCGTAGATACTTGCTCTAATTCAAAACAAAACAAATCAAAAATACTTTTCACACCGACACCTTTTCAAAAAGCTTTCGAAAGCAACTTTTCAAACACTCTTGAGGACCGATACAAGAGTCGAACTGGAATTTTCAAAGAAACTTTTTTAAAACCCACAGTTGAAAAGCAAACAAAACATTTTTGAAAACACAAGTGAGCAAGTATCTAAGAGCCCATGGATAACCATGGATAGAAAGGGTGCTAACACCTTCCCTTTCTATAACCTACCTCCCGAACCGAGAGCGATCTCTTTAAGGAATTTTTCTGTGCTTTTTTCCTTTCCATTTGGAGAAAATAAAAGACTGTGGCGACTCTTGCTTCCGCGACATTTCGCGAACCAACGTTAAACAGTCAGTTCCAGATCCACCAATCACAACAGTTTACAAAAAAAATCACTTGCTTTTATGAAAAAATGAATTTTCAAAAACTTCAAGACAGACATAAGCTTTTCATTTTTAACATAACTGTGTTGGCATATGACTTTTTGTTCGAACAGCAAAGAAATTCGCACGAAGAATATCTGATGAACAAAAGCACTTCCAATCAAGGGGCATGGCATGATCATTGTCCGTCATCTGGGGCAGTCGAGTCAAGATTTGGAGAATCTCTCAAAGGCCAAATAACCAGGGGAAAATCTCCACCTGAGTCACTTAGGGCATTGGACATGAATTCCAGCTGCGAATCTTGCACGATCAAACATCTTCTGGTGGTATGACGACACAACACAACAACAGGGGCACCTCCCTACATCCTGAGAGCGTGAACATAGTAGAAAAAAAATACTACGCATAATCAAAGACCCGCTAGGTTGACACACCTAGGCAAAAATAAGGGCTTCCCGGCGAACCAAAAGGGTTCGGGCAAAAATAAGGGATGAAAATGAAAAATCTGTACACCCGGCAAGTCGAAAACCTGAAAAGGTGGCTTGGGCAAAAATGGGTATCCCGGTGGACTGAAAACCCGAAAGGGCGGTCCAGGAAAAAGTTAGGGATCAAAGCGTACGACTATGTTCCGTCATCTCGTCACTTGCCTACCAGAAGAAGATTTGTCAATCGGCAATCATCAAGCACCTCCACAGGTACCTTCTCCCATCAGAAACAGGGGCAATAATGAGTTGTCTAAGCGATCTAGTTGCTCTGTCCACCAAGGTACCAAAGTAGGTTCGGCTAAAGAATGTAGCCCAGATACCTTCATTCCCCGCCGAGTAAGACAAGATTCAACAATTCTCTCCCAAGCAGTTGGTCTCCCGTCAGTCCTAACAAGGCACCGTATCTCCAGCAAGTCAGCAACGCTATCCCCAAGCAGAGTTAGCCTACATCCAGCCTTAAGGAAGTTGGGTATCCCCAGAAGATCTCAACATTCCCCAACGGAGTATACAAACATTCCTAACAAGCATCCCCGGTGGTCTTAATCTAAGATTGGTCCCCGGAGGCATACCAGACATCCAGTGGAGCCATTCCCCAGTACAGTCCAAAGTCTCCCTAGGAGGACTCAATCAATCTCCCCAGTAGATTCAGGAAGCTTATCCCTAGTAGATTCTGGAAGCTTATCACCTGCAGAGTGCGAACGCTCCCCCGATTTTATTCAACGGTTATTTCCCCACCAGGATATAACTGGGTTATCCTTAGCTGAAAACCACAGAAAGACCGTCCCCGGTGAAGTCTTCCTATCCCCAGCGGAGTTCATCAAATCTTCCAACAGAGCTCAACAATGGTATCCCCAGCGGAGTTATCATCAACCTCAGCAAAGTACCTCTCTTTCCCCACAGAGCATCTCCCCTCAGAGTAATCTATTCGCCAAGTTTATTCCCCAACGAAGTCATCTTCTCCTGCCGGTATTCTTGCAACTATCATCCCCAGCGGAAAACTCTACTTCACAACGTCAACCCAGGAGTTAATTTCCCGGCATCCGTCAAGGATTTATTTTCCTAGACGAAAATACATTCATCACATCTTCATACATTATAGCATGCATACACGCATCATGGACATACAATCTCATTTATTCTGAGAGCATCACACATTTCATACATCATGATATTGCATACAACTAACATTTTGTCTTTTCAGGACAAAAGTTAATACAAAGATGATTACTATCAACTGTCGTGATTCCAGATCCGATTCCTGTATCTTGCCAGGGTGTATCTGTTGACGACTAATTCTAGACTTAATTCCTGTATCCTGCCAGGGCACGACTGAAGAGTTTGAAGATCCGATTCCTGTATCTTGCCAGGGTGTATATGTTGACGACTAATTCCAGACTCGATTCCTGTATCCTTCCAGAGCACGTCTGAAGAGTTTGAAGATCCGATTCCTGTATCTTGCCAGGGTGTATCTGTTGACGACTAATTCTAGACTCGATTCCTGTATCCTGCCATGGCACGTCTGAAGAGTTTGAAGATCCGATTCCTGTATCTTGCCAGGGTGTATCTGTTGACAACTAATTCCAGACTCGATTCTTGTATCCTGCCAGGGCACGTCTGAAGAGTTTGAAGATCCGATTACTGTATCTTGCCAGGGTGTATCTGTTGACGACTAATTCCAGACTCGATTCATGTATCAGGCCAGGGCACGTCTGAAGAGTTTGAAGATCCGATTCCTGTATCTTGCCAGGGTGTATCTGTTGACGACTAATTCCAGACTCGATTCCTGTATCCTGCCAGGGCACGTCTGAAGAGTTTGAAGATCCGATTCCTGTATCTTGCCAGGGTGTATCTGTTGACGACTAATTCCAGACTCGATTCCTGTATCCAGCCCGGGCACGTCTGAAGAGATTGAAGATCCGATTCCTGTATCTTGCCAGGGTGTATCTTTTGACGACTAATTCCAGACTCGATTCCTGTATCCTTCTAGGGCACGTCTGAAGAGTTTGAAGATCCGATTCCTGTATCTTGCCAGGGTGTATCTGTTGACGACTAATTCTAGACTCGATTCCTGTATCTTGCCAGGGCACGTCTGAAGAGTTTGAAGATCCGATTCCTGTATCTTGCCAGGGTGTATCTGTTGACGACTAATTCCAGACTCAATTCCTGTATCCTGCCAGGGCACGTCTAAAGAGTTTGAAGATCCGATTCCTGTATCTTGCCAGGGTGTATCTGTTGACGACTAATTCCAGACTCGATTCCTGTATCCTGCCAGGGCACGTCTAAAGAGTTTGAAGATCCGATTCCTATATCTTGCCAGGGTGTATCTGTTGACGACTAATTCTAGACCCGATTCCTGTATCTAGCCAGGGCACGTCTGAAGAGTTTGAAGATCCGATTCCTGTATCTTGTCAGGGTGTATCTGTTGACGACTAATTCCAGACTCGATTCCTGTATCCTGCCAGGGCACGTCTGAAGAGTTTGAAGATCCGATTCTTGTATCTTGCCAGGGTGTATCTGTTGACGACTAATTCCAGACTCGATTCCTGTATCTTGCCAGGGAACGTCTGAAGAGTTTGAAGATCCGATTCCTGTATCTTGCCAGGGTGTATCTGTTGACGACTAATTCCAGACTCGATTCCTGTATCCTTCCAGGGCACGTCTGAAGAGTTTGAAGATCTGATTCCTGTATCTTGCCAGGGTGTATCTGTTGATGACTAATTCCAGACTCGATTCCTGTATCCTGCCAGTGCACGTCTGAAGATTTTGAAAATCCGATTCCTGTATCTTGCTAGGGTGTATCTGTTGACGACTAATTCAAGACTCGATTCCTGTATCCTGCCAGGGCACGTCTGAAGAGTTTGAAGATCCGATTCCTGTATCTTGCCAGGGTGTATCTGTTGACGACTAATTCCAGACTCGATTCCTGTATCCATCCAGGGCACGTCTGAAGAGTTTGAAGATCCGATTCTTGTATCTTGCTAGGGTGTATCTGTTGACGATTAATTCCAGACTCGATTCCTGTATCCTGCCAGGGAACGTCTGAAGAGTTTAGAGATTCGATACCTGTATCCAGCCAAGGCACATCTACATAAAGAGTTTGAAGAGCAACCCCTGTAACGGGCCAGGTAATTATCTTTCTTTCTCAGGTACGCAAGTTCTCGCTAAGGAATCTCTTACGCGATCGACACCTAGATGGTATCTATAAGCCCATCCACTTACCAACAGTTCCAAATGGCATCTATAAGCCCATCCTCCTATCCATCATCTCTCCAAATGGCATCTGTAAGCCCATTCCCGCCATCACACTGCTGATACTCTACTATGTGAGTGCAAATTTCTGGGCACTCTAGTGTTCAATCATCTTCCACCTTCGGATCACGAAAGGAACGCAAGCCAATCTACATCCTCAGGTCTAAGAAGATTGAACAGGGGCAACTGTTGTACCCCAAAATTTGCCCTCCCATATTCTTCAAAGTTTTGACAAGCATCATCTCAAATTGCTCAAGTCTTCTCAAGGGCTACACAGTCAACCACTCTCCTAAGCCAGTCAAACTAGGGTTTTGGTTCTTGCAAAGAAAGTTGAGGTTTTCAAGGGCTCAATCAAGTCCCATATGCTCATATACAATGTCAAGCACCTACATGTCAAGTTTCAAGGCTCACAAGGTCAAGTTGCACAGTCAAAGGTCCTAGTTGCTCCACAATCAACTGTAGGGGTAAAATGGTCATTTGGCAGTCAAAAGTAAAAATTTTTGGTCAACATCTTATTTTGAAGCCACAATCATCATTTGATCAAGTCTTGATCATGATTCCACAAGAATGGCTCAAAAATCATCAAGATGCAAAAGTTTCCATTTTTGGACAGTTGAAAAGTCTACTGTAACTTGACCAAGGCATAACTTTTTCATGGTTCATCAGAAAAATCCCATCTAATGCTCATCTTGAAGGGGAAGACATTTCCTACAACTCATATTTACATTCCAAGTCCAAGAAATGCTCTCACAAAAAGTTATCAATTTCAGCATTATAGGTCATTTTCAAAAGTCAACAAAAAGGCACTTTGAGTCAAAGACCATAACTTTAGATTGGTAAATAAAAATGACATGGGACCAAAGACGTTGGTTAGAGAACTTCAAGACCTTTCCAAAATGTCCAAGAACATGTTCATAGCTTTAAAATTGAGCAAGATATGCATTGGAGAAGTTGGGAAATTTTTGTGAAATGGCCAAAGTCAATCATCCTTGAAACTTCATTTTTGACAAAAGGGGCCCACTTTTTCCACTTGTTTCAGCTTGGCCATGCCTCCCACGTGTCCCACAATTTATTTCAAGATTAAAAGTTAATTTTTCCATTTTTATTTAATTTTATTTGATTTAAATCATTTTAAATCTTTAAAATTCAAATGAAAATCAAGAAAATTAATTAAAGGATATATTTTGTATTGAAATGCTTTGATACACCATCACTCACCTTCCAAATTCGTGCAAGGCCTAATCCAAGCAAGAAATTCAAATTTTGACACAAAAGGCAAGTTGTTTCAATGTTGGTTATGGAGGAAATCAAGAACATAATTGCATAAGCTTAATGACCATTATTCTTATTGATACACTTTACATTACTATATATACAAGCCTTCCCAACCTCATTCAAAAAAGAGTGTGTGCAGAAACGGCCAAGAGCAAAACCAAAAATTATTCAAAAAGTGAGAGTTCTAAAACATAGTTGCGAGCATCTTCAGATCAAAACAAGCACGTGGCTAAAGCAACCTTTGCCAAGTCCTGAGGCTCATACCGCGCTGTAAGTTCTTCCCAGGTCCTCTTATAATTTCCATATCATTTTTTTCATTGCTTTCACATGCAGATTCTCAAAAGAGGAACACTATAGACCTCATATCCCAACAAGCCAAGTGTCATCCAAGGCAGATCCAGGGGACAAAAAGAAAGGAACACCATGGTCTGAAGTCAAGCATGCTGTAGGCGATCAAAAAAGTCATACAGGCCTTGTTCAAATGGGCCACAATTCTCAATTCAACACCTCCAAATTTCAGCCCCCCCCTTGGTTTTACTTCTTTTTTCATTTTGTTTTGTTTTTTTTTATTATTTTAATTTTTAACCCTTTTTTATTTTTATTATTATTAACAAATTAACTTAATTAACACATTTTCACAAAAAAAAAAATAGAATTACATCATTATTATTATTATTATTATTATTATTTTATTTTGCAAATAAACATTAACTAAAATAGTTTAATTAGGCCATTTTTAATTCCTTTCTTAAATAATTAAAAATAGATCTAGAATTAGGTAAAGTTAATTTTTAATTTTATTTCATTTCTTTTATTTCATAAAAACATAAAAACAAAAAAATATTTCTTTTTAATTAAATTAAATTAATTAGTTCTTAATTAGCTTTAGTTTCATTTTAATTACCAAAAAGACCAAAAAAATCAACTTTCTTTTCTAAAAAAGGGTCAACACCCTTAGAACATTCTGATTTAATTCGCGCACAGTTTATTATTATGTAATTGCTCCGGACATGTAATAGTAATTAGGACTTTACTGTTTTTATTTACTTTCCGTACTCATTTACTAAAAAAACGGGTCTTTGTAATTTTTGGCGATGTATAGACCCGCGCCTTGTAATAGCGTAGGATTTATATTTCCGCAATTTACTTTCCGCACCCCCTTAACTGTTAAATGCATGCAAGAATGTATGTAAATAAAAACAACTCGTAGCTCACTAATTAACGAGACAAACATTAACTGAATACAACACACAAATACACACACCACTTCTAGGGTACGCCTCACTTGTTGCCTTCGAAACGTGGTCGTCAAGTATAGGACGTCTTAGCGGTCCTTATGTCCATGATCCAGTTGCTTCGAAACAGTTTCCTCGGAACAGTTGCCTCGAAATAGTTGCCTCGGATTAAAAAAGGATCAAGGACATAAGGGTAGCTTCTAAGGTGTCCTACTGTTGCTTCGATGACCACACTGTCCCTACACTCGAATTGACCCGAACACCTCCAACGGTGGTGCTACCTACCTCTCAATGGTGGGATGGTACTACCTAAAGGACACTTACACAGCTTAATTCCTTAGGGTAGGTAGATGACTCATGGGTACTTGCTCTTTTCAAAAACAAACAAAATACTTTTCACACCTTACACTTTCAAAAGCTTTCAAAACAAATTTTTCAAACACTCTTGAGGACAGATACAAGAGTCATTCAGAAATCTTTCAAAGAAACTTTTTCAAACCCACTCACACTTTGAAAAGCAAACAAAATTTTTGAAAACATAAGATCAAGTACCTAAGAGCCCGTGGATAACCACAGATAGAAAGGGTGATAACACCTTCCCTTTCTATAAATCTACCTCCCGAACCGAGAGACATCTCGAATAAGGAATTTTGCTGTGCTTTTGTCCTTTCCATGTTGGAGAACATAAAAGACGGTGGTGACTCTTGCTTACCGCGACATTTCGCGAAACCAGCTTAAAAAATAGTCAGTTCTATTTCCACCGATCACAGTATGCATATACAAAACAAAGCAAACAAATCCTTAGTTTAGGTTGGCATGGAGTTTTATAGGTAAGTACCCTCTTGAAGTTTAGTTGGCTTAAACCTGTCCTAGTAATAGTAACCGGGTTCTAAGGAGCTCAATATCACTGGTTCGTTTCCTTGGTCATTGTTTCAGCTCAAGCCTCTTTAATGGCGACCGAAATATCCCAATAAACCAAACCTCAATGAGTGTAGTATCGAGTATCTACCAACTTCGGACTGCACCAAAGCTGGTCATCTCACTACATCCTAAAGGCCAAGTTGGTTAAGTAAAGGTTCTAGAAGTTCATTAGTGCTTTATGACATCACTCAGCAGCCTCGTATTCTCTTTGATTAACTCAAAGGCTACCGATACCCACAAATATGTCTCATTAACGTAGCTATTGCTTAGACCATGTCGGTATACCCCGCACAGTTTCCACAACGTATTGCTACTTACCTATAAGGTATCCCAAATACGGGTAGAGGATTCAAACCCAAACAAAGAACCATAATGTAAAGCATACAAGTCAAAAAATGTAAGCAAGTAAATGTGATCTAAACCCTAAGGTAACCCCACTTTTAGAATTTTCCCCAGCAGAGTTGCCAGTTCTGTGATACAGTGGGAGAATTGACTTGAAGGTTTTGCGTTTGATCGCAAATGTTGCGGTTAGCAAGAGTCGCCACCGACTTTTCTTTTATCCAAAAGGAAAGGTGAAAAAGCACAAGAAAGACCTTTGAGATTGTTTCTTGAGTTCGGGGGGTAGATTATGAAAATGGAAGGTATTAACACCCTTTTCATCCATGGTTTTCCATGGGCTCTTAGTTACTTGCTAGATCACTTGCTTTTGTTTGAAATTGTGCTTTGTGTGGTTTTGAAAGTATTTTGTAATAGAGGCCATTGTTTAGGCAATCTTTGTAATGATTCTAGTTCGTAAGAATGTATACAAAGATGTTGATCTTTTTGAAAATGTTTTCAATTTTGTAAGATGTCTTGAAATGTGTAGGTGTTTGTTTTGAAAATAGCAAGCATATTTGTTTTGAAATGGAGCAAGTAACTAAAAAATAATCTACCTACTCAAATGTCTTTCTTGTTCATTTTCTTTTCCTTTAATATTGTTGTCTTACCATTGATTTGGTAAGCAACCCTATCTTTGGATGTAAACGGGACGGGCGTGGGTCATTGTATAGCCATGATTAGCAATGTTGCAAGGTATCTTAGCATTTTTTAGGGACTAAGATCATTTGGTAAGGAAACTTTGAATAGCTTCATCGAGGGACTATGATCTTGTATTTGTTTGTTTTGCTAAGATGCCTTACATGCGTAATATGACCATTTTTTGTATAAGGCAACCAAGTGGGATAACCCTAGGGGTGTTTTGTGTGAAAGTGTGTCATTTTCATGCTTGATTTTGTCTTGAGTTAGGGTTTTCTATTTGATTGGTTTTATCTTGCCATACTAACCATAATTACTAGCATGTTATGTAAAAGCGATAAATTGAGAAATTTAAAGTTACTACGCTATTACAACACTTGTGGGAGGGAGGTATACAATTTATGAATGGGGATTTCAATAATATAAACCTAATTAAGCTATTACAACCAAATTGAATATGTACAAATATTGGAATAAATAATATACAAGATGAATTAAATATGCAAAGATGTGTAAATGCAAAGAAGATTTTTGTTTGGTTTTTTATATGGAAAAGCTTTAACCTAAAACCTAATTAGAAAATAAGTAAATCAAGATTAACTTAAATTAATTAAGGAAAGGAATTATTTAAGAAAAGATTTTTGAATAAACCCTAATTCTAAAAGAAAATAAGTTTCTTTATGAAAAAAGGTATTTTTTGTATATTTTTGTCTTGAAAATAATATATTGCATTATGAGATATTTTTGGTCTTTTTTATATTAAAATAATATATTTAATGGGTGTGAATAAAAATAAATATTTAACCTAGTTCTAATTAATTTACAAAGTTATTTAATAAAAATAGATAATATACATAACTAAATAAAAATATTTTTTATTATGAAAAAATAAAATAAAATAAAGTCAAAATATAAATCTATCATTTTTATATTTTTCGTGATTTTTAATATTAAGAGAAATATATTTAAGAAAATAAAATGAGAATAAAATAAATAAATAAAAATATATTGGGCCAGGGGTATCATAAGTAAATAGGAGGTAAATGTTAGAAAAAATCCAAGGCCCATGAAACAGGAAGCCCAGCGCTGCAAAGGGACAAAAAAGATGAAAAAAATGTGAGAAAATGCAAAATGCAGCACGTTGAGGCTCGAACCCGTGACCTCTAGCATTTACGCGCGCTGCCTTACCATTGGGGTTGTTGTACATCCGTTTATATAAACAAAAGCACAAATATATATATTAGAAAACGCCTCCTGAAGGCAACTTCATCTTCAACCTTGAGCCATGGCCGGACCACCTGTATCTCTCTCATTTCTCCATAAAAATGGAAAGTTCAAACATGAAATTTATGGTGTTTCTTCCCACGAGTTCAACCATATAATTTATGTAAACTAAATGTCAAAGATAAGAGCTAATTTTACTGGCCCTAATTTGAAACCTAATTTTTACAGAAATTTCAAATCCAAAATTCTATATACACAGTTAATATAAATGAAAACTATGAACATGGTTAGATTTAGAGCAAGGATATCTACATTTTGCTTTCACAAATCAGGACCAAATGATGCTTGTATGAAGAGATAAAAGTTTGAATTTTTACCTCTTGCAGTTGGGATAGTGAATGGAGTTTGAGCAAGTTTTGAGAAGGCCTGAGGATCTGTTTAGCTTGCCTGGACCTCCTTGAGTATATTCCAATCCTTACTTTGTCCTGAAAGTCCATGAATCTCCCTACTCAAGTCAACCTGCAAGCTTGATATTTGAAAATGGTGGATGGTGGAGGAGGAGTTACAGTGAGGGAACAGGGGTATGGATCACTTAGATATGAGGTATATTAAGTGTTTGGGTGGTTAAAACTCAATACACACGAGTGGATTTGGAGATGGCTGTGTAAGGTTCAAAACTGTCAAGCTATGGCAGATTTTCAGTTGCAAAGTGTTTGGGAGTGTTTTGGAATCTTAGCATTCGTATATTATGTTGCAATACCCTTGTGTATATGTATGGAAAAGGTTAGAGATCAACTCCACTCAAGGTTTCTGAGTTATAGCCTTTTAGCTCTATAACTTGCTTTTGAAGAAAAGTGAGGAGACAAGTCTCTAAGTGTTATACAAACATGATATGAGTTGGTAGAGGCCTTAGACAAGTTTCTTTTGGTTTTGAATTTGCTTGTGTGCAGAAAAAACAATTGAGAGGCTCAAGAAGTTGACAGAGGCAAAAGTAATGCTTTATCAAAATGGAAATGGCAACTTTGTGCCATAAATGGAATTGTAACTTGGATAAAGGCTCAAATGTTTGGATTAAAGCTCTAGCAGCTGTGTAAAAATTTAATTAGGGAGTGAGAAAAATTTTTGAGGCCTGCAAAGCAAAGATTATGCAGCCTAGGCTTGGATTTGAATTTTTGTTCATCATGAAATGGCTTGAAATCAAAGTGATAAATCACCAACTTCATCTCTTCGATTCGCCCTACTCAGGAATGATCTCAAGGAGTTCTTGGACATTTTGAAAAGATTGAAATTTTCTCTACAACTCATCTTTGAATTTATTTTGAAAATTCCCTTTGTAACTATGTGAAAAATGGCCATGAAGTTAGGTCAAAAATCTCCCTAACTAGGGCAAAATTTTACTAAGTTATTTTAGTTCATGAACATGTATTCACAAAATTATATCTTGAGATCCAATAATTTTGAGGAGAAATTTTGTGAATAAAAGTTGTAGATTTCATGGAGATCTATAACTTTCATGTTGGAAGTTTCCTTTGAATCATCTTGCATCATGGTAAAAATTTGGCTCAAAGTTGAGAAAAAATAAGAAATTTTCTATACTTAGAAAAATTTCTAAGTTAAGAAATTTCAACTTTTCAAAACAAAAAAATTAAATCCTTGATTTCTTGATGAACAAGTTTCACATTTTGATATGCTTTGATGAACTATGATCTTTGGCACTTGATTTTGACCAAAAAGTCAAAGTTTGACTTTTCAGTATATAGTTGACTTTTGATCAGTTGACTGAAAAATTCATTTATCAATCCAATGGATTTGTAATGTTTTGAATCATGCTATTAGGTAAAAATGATGTAATTTAACTCTTGAAATCATAATTCAAACCAATTGATCATTTTCTAGGTCAAAAATCAGAAATTGCCTTTTCTTAGTCAGAACCCTAATTTTGACCATTTTGCCCTTTTGATGATTTGATCAAATTTCTTGAGGAATTGTGGTCTACACTTGATCAAATGATACATATGAGTCTAAGATGTTGATGTGGATAAAAAATTATGAAGTTTGACTGTAAATTGGCCATGGTTGACTTTTCCCCCAATAAAGCTGATTTTTAGGTCAACTGTTCAATTGACTGATCAAAAGTGTGATTTAGGGCTTGAAACATGACATGAGTAATCTTAGGGGTCCATGATGATCCTTGAAGGTCATATAAAGAATTGATAGTCCAAAAATACTTGTGTAAACTCAAACCCTAAGTTTGATCATCAGTGCACGAGGAGGTGTCTTGAGCTGGTCAAACCCTAATGCAGTCTAGAATCAAAGAGATCTTGTGAGGAAATTATTGATAAGTGAGAGGGAAAATTTTGGGGTACAACAACTGGGAAGGAATATAATCTGGAAGTAAACAAATCATAGCAACAAAAAATTACTGATACATGGATATAACATCCTCCTCCAGGCTTCACCGGGGAATAACACACAGACTTCAATAGGGAAACAAATGTTTCCGGTCCGCACTCCTACTGGGGATTGCAATACTGATTTCAAATAAGGAAGATGGAAACCATATCGGCAAAGCATCAACTGAGGATCTCGTGTTGACTTCATTGGGGGAACATCATACAGATTTCACTAGAGGAGATAATGCTTTATCATCGAGACATCAATTAGGGACCTTGTGCTGACTTTATTGGGGAAGCCAACACACAATCGAAGAGAGGAAACCAAGACACGTTCTTCAATATTGAAAGTAAGTATTACACCAACTTCTCTGGGGAAAAAGTATGAAACCTCATGGGGATAACAACTTGGGGAGTTAAGAAGTCAAAAATAACATCAAGGAATCAAAGTTATGGGGATTTTAAATCAAACCTAGCACTTGGCGGGTGAAAACCCAAAAAAAACTGATAACCAATTCAACACTTCTAAAATGCAACATTGTCCTTGCCTGACTATCGGGAAACCAAACAAAATGTAATTATTGCTGAAAGAAGATGCTTCGCAAATGAGTCCAACTCAGCATTCACGGGGAGAAAAGACTTCTATCAAATAGCAAAGCCTTCACTGGGGAATCTGGGATAGAGTCTTTATATCATGAAAACTTATTCCAACAAAAGATGCCCTGGAATAGCCTTCCTAGGGAATCAAGAAGTCAACATTACAGAAAGGGGTCAAACTCCTAGGGATTTTAAATCAAACCCAACACTTGGCAGGTGAAAACCCAAAAGTTGACAACTGTCTCAACGCTTCTTAGAAAATATACTGCCCTGGTCTAGTTTCCTGGGAAATAAATACCAATAACAATACCAACACTACCAAAAGAGAGATATTTTGCAAAAAGTTCCATCTCAGCACTCCAAGGGAACAAGACCTTTCGTCATATAAGGGAAAAACTTCGCTGGGGAATCTGGGATAGAGGCCTCAGACCATGCAAACCCAAAAATCAAAAAAGAGAACCAAGACTTAACTGGGGACACTGGGATCATAAACCTGATATCGCACCTTACATCAATTGGTATCGTCTTCAATATACAAAAAATCACACACAAATCAGCGAAAACATTCCCGGGGGAAACAAAACTTCCCAAAATTACTGGAATTCATCCATTCCTGAGATCACCACTTTTGTTTTCCTCTTGAATCACAAAATCTAAAGTAAAAGTAATTTATAAATTCTTTTTGAAAAATAATTTTGTTATTTAATCTTTTTGCTTTTAAAATTATTATCAATAATAAATGGAATCTTTGTAAGCTGAATAAAATAAGAAATACAAAGAACTGTGTAACAACTCAAATTTTATTGATAGAATGGTAGTTTGCGAATGGAGAGACTCCACGGATGATTACAAAGTTCAGAAAATGGTAATATATAATGGAAAAGATACATTGATATACAATGACCACTATTCCCTCTAACAACTTTGAAATTCTGAGCAGCAAGTTCCGTTGAAGTATGGTGAGGATCCAAGAATATTGTTGCTTCAATGATCAAGTCTTGTCTGATGTAGTTACTTGCCAAGAGAGTCCCTAAATTTTGCCTAAACCGCCCTTGCGGGTTTTCAACTTAGCGGGAAACTTATTCTGTTTATGTCTCTAAATTTTACCTAGACTGCCCTTTCGGGTTTTCAGCCTACCGAGACGCTCCTTTTTGCCTAAGCCGCCCTTTCGGGTTTTCAACTTAGCGAGCTGTTATTTTATTTCTTTAGGCGAAGTATTTCTTGACTGCATCAGCATTCAATGGACATGGGAACTCCTCGCCATCCATAGTTTCAAGAATTAATGCACCGCCAGAGAAGGCTTTCTTGACAACATACGGGCCTTCAAAATTAGGAGTCCACTTGCCCCTAGAATCAGCGTTAAAATACATGATCTTCCTGAGCACGAGGTTGCCTTCTCTGAATTCACTAGGTTTGACCTTCTTATCAAAAGCTTTCTTCATTCTCTTCTGATATAACCGCCCATAACACAAAGCTGTCATTCTCTTCTCTTCGATCATATTCAATTGATTAAACCTGTTATGGACCCATTCAACCTCTGGCAACTCGGCTTCCATTATCACACGTAAAGAGGGGATCTCAACATCGATTAGGAGCACTGCTTCCATTCCATACCCAAGGGAGAATGAGGTTGCTCTTGTTGAAGTGCGGAACGATTTTCTTGATATTCTTATTAGCAGCTTCAACAGAACCATTCATCTTCAGCCTGTACGGAGATGAATTATGATGTACAATCTTGAATTCTTCACAAAGTTCTATCATCATCATCTTGTTGTTCAGATTCGAGCCATTGTCGGTGATAATTCTTCTCGCCACACCATACCGATATATAAGATTATTCTTAATGAAGCGCACTACCACCTGCTTAGTAACATTAGCATATTAAGCAACTTCCACCAATTTGGTGAAGTAATCAATTGCTACCAAGATAAAACGGTGTCCATTTAAAGCTTTGGGTTCTATCATTCCAATCATGTCAATACCCCACATAGAGAAAGGCCACAGGGAAGAAATAAAATTTATAAGTGTCGGAGGCACATGAATCTTGTCCGCATAAATCTGGCATTTATGGAACTTCTTTGCAAATTTGTAACTGTCAGATTCCATTCTCAGCCAATAATAACTTGCCCTTAGCATCTTTTTAGCCATCGAATGTCCATTGGCATGAGTTCCAAATGAACCTTCATGAATCTCACGCATCAACAGGCCTGCTTCGTGTCTATCCATGCATCTGAGCAAGACCATGTCATAATTTCTCTTGTCCAACACATTTTCACTGAGGAAGAAGCTTCTAGCCAATCTTCTCAATGTCTTTCTATCTTTATTCGACGCATCAATCGGGTATTCTTGAGTCTGACGAAAATTCTTGATATCATAATACCAAGGTTTCTCATCTACTACCTCTTATGTTGTAAACACATGAGCGGGCCTATCCAGTCACTGAACTATAATTCGAGGTATATCATTCCAAGTATTCACTTGATACATATAAGCCAGAGTTGCTATAGCATCCTCCATTTCATTTTCGTCTCCGGGGATATGATGGAATTCAACTTTATTAAAGAAGGTTAACAATCTTGTAGCATAATCTTTGTAAGTGTTGTACCCCAAAATTTTCCATCTCATTTTATCAACATTTCTCATCACAAGGCTCTTTGAACTCAAGATCAAGCTAGGGTTTGCTCTGCTCAAGACATCTCCTTGCACTGATGACCTAAATTAGTGTTTGAGTTTGCACAGAGATTTTTTGACCTACAATTCCCAAAGTGACTTTCATACTTCATGTTGGATTCATAAGTTTGTCCATACCAAGTTTCAAGTCTTGAATCAAAATTTTGCCCAGTCAATTGGACAGTTGACCTAGAAATCAGCTGTATTGGGGAAAAAGTCAACTGTGGCCAATTTACAGTCAAACCTCGTGAATTTTGACCCACATCAACATTATGAACTCATATGAACCATTTGATCAAGTTTGGACCACAACTCCACAAGAAATTTGATCAGATCACCAAAAGGGCAAAATGGTCATATTTAGGGTTTTGACTGCACAAAGGAAATTTCTGATTTTTGACCTAGCCAATGGAAAATTGGGATCAAGCATGGACTCAAGGACTCAATGGCATCATATTTACCTATTCAACAAGTTAAAAAAGATCTCAATTGCATTGAATTAACAGATGAATTTTTCAGTCAACTGATCGAAATTTGACTGTACACTGAAAAGTCAAACTTTGACTTTTTGGTCAAAATCAAGTACCAAGGGTCATTTTTCACCAAAATATGTCAAAACATGAAACTTGTTCATCAAGAAACCCATTTTTGCAAATTAGGGTTTAAAGTTGAAAATTTTCATAACTTAGAATTTTTCTAAGTTATAAAATTTTCTTAATTTTTCCTAACTTTGCCCAACATTTTCACCATGATGCATTTGGACTCAAACAAAACATCCAACATGAAAGTTGTAGTCCTCCCCAAAGTCACAACTTTGATTCACAAAGTTTTCCCAAAAGAAGCTTGGATCTCAAGTTATTATTTTTGGAACAAGGGTCCCTAAAACTTTTAACTTAGTGAAATTTTGCCCTAGTTTAGGCAGGATTTTGACCTATCTTCATGGCCATTTTTCACATTGTTCCACTTGGAATCTCAAGTTTAATTTCAAAGATTGATTGTAGAGATTGTTTCAAGATTTCCAAAATGTCCAAGAACTCCTCAAACACATTTGTGGTTAGAGAGAATCGAAAGCTTGAAGTTGGCAAAAACTCACTTTTCACCCATGGCATATTCATGTTCATACAAGTTGCAATTTCAAGTCAGCATGCTTTGCACTAGATTACATGCCTCTAAACCACTTCACACTCAATAATTTAATGCAAATCCATTGGTCTAAGGCATTTTTTTGGTCATTAGGAAATTGTACACAAAATTAATCCCTAAGTAGAAAAAGGTACATTTCCATTTTTGCTTAAATGTGCTTTATGTCAAACAACAATCTTTGAGCATTGGTCCAGATCTTTGGCAGCTAATCAAATCCACAAATTAGAGGGGCCAAGAGCAGAGGTTACAAGGTGTTAGATAGCCTGTACAGGCCTGTTACATATCACCTCCCACTTTTGCTTCATATACAAGAAATATGTAAAATACATAAAAACTTGAACATCAGCCAAAACAAGCTTGTGCAAACATTTTGAACATCTTTCTCACACCCCTTTGAGCCAGAAACACGACCTCTGAAGCCCTCAAACATCCCATAGCCAGAAATCACCTTCCATTGTCAAAACAGGGCAGAACCTGCAACTTGACTTCCATAGCTCAATTGGCTCGTGCGTTTTGCCCCAAGTTGGTTCAAACACCTTCCATTCAACTCATCCAAGCTATCCCAAACCTCAAAAACCAAAAGTAACTCCATTTACAGGGTTTGCCATTTTCATTTTGAGCTTGTGCAGGTTGAGTTCTATAGGTTGATTCAAGTACGTTCAAGGCAAGCTAGGTATTGGAAAAGGTCAAGTGAAGTCCAAGCAAGCTCCCAGACATCTCAAGCCTTGTTGAAAAGCTCCACATTGCCATACACGAAGTCAGCTGAAACAGGTTTTTGTCAACTTCCTATCTCTCTATTTAGGAACATTTAGCCTTAGGTTTGTGAATAAGAAATGTAGTATTCATTGCCATGAAGTTGTACATATGCTCAGTTTTCATTTATATTAAGCATGCTAAGAGAATTTCATCCATGAACATACTGAAAAAATTAGGTTAGATTTTAGGGCCAGAGAAATTATCTCTGGTCTTTGAGAGTTAAGACAAGTTGTTTATATGGTTGGATTCGTCTTAAAATGCTCTACAACTTTGATGTTATGTGTTTTTGCAATAGAGCTCGTATACAGGATCTGGCAATTGTACAGGGCGCGCGCGTTTTCAAAGTCAGAGGTTGAAGATGAAGTTGGCTTGGGCTGGGCTTGGTCCTGGCTACTTTTGACACCTCCCTTTTCCTTTTTGCACCCCTGGCCCAATTTCTTGTTATTTTATATTTTTGCACTTTTATTTTCATTTATGATTATATTTTATTATTCCCAAATATAAAAAATACTCAAAAATATTTTTATAATTTTTTCACATTTATTTTGCATTTTATTTTTATTTTTCTAACATAAAAAGCAATTAATTACTTTTATCTTATTTATTAAAAAACTTGAAAATAATATATAAATTATATTTTTATTTTTATTCTTTATTTTTATTCACACTGAAAATATTATTCTAAATATATTTTATTTTTGTACATATTTTATTTATTTATATATATATATATATATATATATATATATATATATATATATATATATATATATATATATATATATATATATATATATATATATATATATATATATATATATATATATATATATATATATATATATATATATATATATATATATATATATATATACTCTTATTTTATTATATATTTAGAATAAAATTATACAAATATTACACTTTTATTCTTATTATTAAATATACTTAAAAAAATACTTTTTCTAAATATAATACTATTTTAATTTTATGAAATAATTAATATATATACTTTCTTAAAGAAAATTAGGGTTTTACCCTTAACCAAATTAAATTAATCTTTTTATTTATTTCTTTATTTTCACATTAAATATTTTTACATACATAAATAAACAAAAACCTCTTTTTGCATAATTCATATTATTTGGTATATTTATTTATTTTGTTTATTTAAACTTTGTCCATTTATTATTTGTGCCATTATTCAATTTGGATGTAATAGTAAACTAGGGTTTTTATTTCTTGTCAAATACACCCCCATTCAAAAATTGTACCCCCATCCCCATAATCATGTTGTAATAACTTAGACTTTTAATTCTCGCACTTTATGCTTTCAATTATGCCATGATTAGAGATTAGGGTTTGTATGCAAAAATCCAAATCAACAAGTAGTTTGACTAATACAAAGACAAAAAATGCATGAAAATCAAACACAATGCACACTTGCATCCCTAGGGTTACAATCCACCTGTTGCCTAAAAAATGGGCCATGTTATGCATGTTGGGTACTTTGGCAAAACAAAAACAAAACAAAAGATCATAGTCCCTCGATGACGCTATCTTAGTTGCTTAAAAAAATGATCAAGTCCCTCAAAAATTTGCCAAAGATACTTAACACAATTGATATCATGGTCTATACGATGACCCGCTCCTGTCCCGTTTAACATCCTAACACAAGGTTGTTCACCAAATGCAATGGTGAAATAACACTGTCAAAAGGGTTAAAAACATAAGAAAGATCTTTGAGTAAAAATAGGGTAGATAACTCTTAGTTACTTGATCAAAACTTGCAGAACATCCTTGCTATTTTCAAACACACTTCACAACACAATTTCAAAACATTTCCCAAAAACAAACTTTCAAACTTTTCTTGCAAACATTGAAAATCTTTTCAAAAGACAAAAACATCTTTATATACATTCAAAAAAGAATCATTATAAAGGTTGCCACAACGATGGCCTCTTTTCAAAACATCTTTCAAAACCACACACAAAGAACCATTTCAAACAATTGAAAAGCAAAAGCAAGTGATATAAACAAGTAACTAAGAGCCCATGGATAACCATGGATGAAAAGCGTGCTCGCACCTTCCCTTTTCATAATCTACTCCCCGGACCCAAGAAAAAATCTCAAAGGTCTTTCCTGTGCCTTTTGACCTTTCCTTAGGATAAAATAAAAAGTCTGTGGCGACTCTTGCTAAACCGAAACATTTGCGAACACAAACGCAAAACCTCAAGTCAGTTCTCCCACCGTATCACAGAACTGGCGACTCTGTTGGGGAAAATTTTAAAAGTGGAGTAACCTTAGGGTTTAGATCACATTTGCATGCTTATCTTGTTTGCTTTGATTGCTTTACATTTGGTTTTATTGTTTGGGTTTGAATCTTCCACCCGGATTTTTGGGAAAGATTCATAGGTAAATAGCAATACGTTGTGGAAACTGTGCAGGGTATACCGACATGGTTGAAGCAATAACTATATTAGTGTGACATATTTGTGAGTACCGGTAGCCTTTGAGTCAATCAAAGAGAATATGAGGCCACTGAGTGATGTCATGAAGCACTAATGAACTCTTAGAACCTTACTTGACCATCTTGGCCTTATTAGGGGTAGTGAGATGACCGACTTTGGTGCAGTCCGAAGTTAGTAGATACTCGATACTACACTCATTGAGGGTTGTTTTCTTGGAATATTTCGGTCGCCAGTTAAGTGGCTAAACTGAAACAATGAACACAGAAAATGATCCAGTGATATTGAGCTCCTTAGAACCCGGTTACTATTTATAGGACAGGTTGAGCCAACTAACTTTAAGAGGGTACTTACCTATGAAAGCTCATGCAAGCCTGAAACTAGGGTCTTGTGTGACTTGTTTGTACATATGCTTGTGCATACATCATGAACATCATAAAGCATCATATACATCCACTAACCATTTCAAGGGTTTGGATCTTCATCTCTGTTCTTGTTTTGTAGGTCATGGAATCTCTTCGCAGGAAAACAATTCAAGTCAACCTTGTGAGAATCCCTCCTCAATTCAAGGAGCTTACTTCCAAGATTCCAGAGAATTCTCTCTTCAGTGAAAGACATGGTAGACTCCTCAACTTGGTCAACTCCAACATTGAAGAAGACATGGTGAAAGTTCTCTTCCAGTTCTTTGACCCCCTACACCACTATTTCACATTCCCTGATTACCAACTAGTACCTACTTTGGAGGATTTTTCTCAACTTCCAAGGATTCCTATTCTCCATCAACTACCCTACAATGGTACAGAAAGAGAACCAAAGCCTGAAGATGTTGCTCAAGCATTACACTTGCAACCATCTGATATCAAAGGTCATTGGGAAACCAGAAGTGGTGTCAAGGGTTTCTTGGAAAAGTTTCTGTTTGGGAAGGCACAAGACTGCTGGAATTCTCTAGATCTGCAAGCTTTTGAAGAGATTGTAGCACTCCTCATCTATGGGTTGGTCTTGTTCCCAAACCCTGATCAGCTTATATATATGAATGCTGTCAAGATTTTCATATCTCAGAATCCTGTGCCTACATTGCTTGGGGACATCCTACACTCATTTCACACACGAACAATGAGGAAAAGAGGTGTTCTCATGTGCTGTACTCCTCTTCTAGCAAGGTGGTTTATTTCTCACCTTCCCCAGCCAGTTTTGAAGAATGAGCAGGGCTTAATGTAGTCACAACGATTGATGACCTTCACACATTCTGATGTTCATTGGTGTTCTCGGTCCAGAGAAAATGTCATCATCATTGATCGTTGTGGAGAATTCCCTAATGTCCCATTAATTGGCATTAGGGGAGGCATTACCTACAACCCCTATTTAGCTCTGAGACAGTTTGGATATGCCCGAAGGGATGTCCCTCATGATATGCTGATTCCTGACTTGGTTTTTGACTTCGACAATGACGCTCAAGGACTTCGACAAAGGTTTATCCGAGCTTGGAGAATGCCCAACAAAGTGGATAGTAAGACACTGGGACACAAGAATTCCATCCCCCTTGATCCTTATCTCAAGTGGGTACGAACCCACTCCTAAAGTCTTATGATGCCTTACCCCCACATTCTTCCTATGATCAAAGAGCCTGTTATGGAAGGAGAGGTTCCATACACCCTCCTATATCCTAACATGCCAACATCATTGGAATAATTGCAAAAGAGTTGGATACAACTCATGGAAGAACGAAATAATTTTGAAGCCAGCTTCTATGCCAGTGAGAAGAAGGTTCTGGAACTTACCCTCCGACATCACGAAGAGGAGACTCTTAACACTTACATCACGCCAAAGAGGATGTGCAACGTCTTTTTACATTAAGAAGCTTTGTAATATTTTTCCCGTGGGGCATTTATGTACTAACAAATTTCTTCTTACTAATATGACGTGTGTTCTTTTTGTTTGAAACAAATTTGAATTTTTAAATCCTTGAATGCATTACATGAATAACATATCATTCATGATATGCATAAACAGGTCTTCACACCAGGTTTCCTTATCTTTCTGCTGTTTATTTCAGCAAGATGGATATAGAGCAGACGGTTAAAGATCTGCAAGCACATAATTCGCAATTCCAACAACTCCTCATAACCTTGGCAAAGGTTCAAGAGGATCTTAAAGCACTGTTAGAGAAAGAGAAGGAACCAGAAAAGAAGAAAAAGAAAAGAATTGGTGTGGCCACTATGGGAAGGAGATTTGAGCATCATGCTAGGAGAGTTCTGGAATTCCCCTCGACGTCTGACGAAGGGGTTGGTAAAGGAAAGGGAGTTGCAATGCCCTACGAATCTGAGGCTGAAGAAGAAGAAGAGGAAGAGGATGAAGATTACTCCGAACAACAGTACCCTCCGGCGGACGATAAGTATAAGAATCTTGAGGACCGGCTAGCAGCCATGGAAGTGCAAAGGGTACCTGGGCTAGATTTCAAAGAACTAGGGTTAGTTGCTGGGATCGTCATTCCTCCAAAGTTCAAGGTACCTACATTTTCCAAATATGACAGTTTGTCCTGTCCGAAGATGCATCTGAGATCCTACGTCAGAAAGATCCAACCTCACTCTTCTGATAAGGATCTATGAGTCCACTTTTTTCAAGATAGTTTGTCGGGTACGCAATTGGATTGGTTCAATCAACTTGAGAGATCTGATGTTCATAACTGGGAAGATTTGGCTGCTGCTTTCTACCGACAATACCAATACAACACATATTTAGTGCCTACTCGTACTCAACTACAGAGTATGGGTATGGCCTCTAATGAGGGATTTAAGGAGTATGCCCAGAAGTGGCGGGATCTGGATGGTAGGGTGGAGCCACCTTTGTCGAATAGAGAGCTGGTTGACATGTTTTTAGGGACTCTATCAGGTCCATTCTTCAATCACTTAATCGGGAGCTTATCTGCAGGGTTCACCGAATTAATTCTGACCGGCGAAAGGGTCGAAGCTGGCATTAAGAGTGGTAAAATTTAGAAGGATGCCTCCGCTTCCACTGCTATCAAGAAGACCTTCCCAGCCAAGAAAGAAGCTTATGCTATTTATTCCCAGAGAAATCAAGGAAGAACGGAGCGCCGACCAACAGTGGGGGCTGTGATGATCCAAAACTCCTTAGCCGATCAACCTCGAAGCAGTCAACCTAGGACTAACCAGAATAGGGTAGAAAGGCCACAACAATAATTCACCCGGATCAATATGACACCGGCTCAAGTCCTCCATCATCTGTTAAAGTTAAACCTTACCAACTTGAAAGAAGCGCCGAAAAACCCAAATACCTCTTCTCCCTATTATCATTCAAATGAAAAATGTGCATACCACTCGGACAGTGTAGGGCATGACACCAACAACTGTTGGGCTCTTAAAAACAAGATCCAAGATTTGATAGATGCCCAGGAGGTAGAGTTTGATGCTCCCGAAAAACCTAATGTGATATCCGCTCTTATGCCAAAACATGGTCATAATGTCCATGCAATTATGGAAGATCTTCATGTTACCGCTGTTGATGACCTAATGACTCCATTATCAATGATTAAAGTGAATCTGTTGAAAGCCAGGATATTCCCAGGCTGTGAAAAAGATTGTTACTTCTGTTCAACCCTGCAATCCGACTTTCCACTGTTGAAATCAAGCATCCAACGCCTGATGGAAACTCAAGAGATCCTCTTTCAGAAAACTCCTGTTGCTAATATCACTCATGTTACTCCTGTTACCTTCGTTACTCCAAGTAATGACATTGCTATAATCACCATTTTCGACAATCTTTCTAAGACCTGCAAACGGCCTATTAAGATTACGCCTGATCCTAAGTTTGTACCTCTGAAAATTACCATGTCGGGGCCTATCCCATATAAGTCCAACAAGACAATACCATGGAATTATGGAAGAGAGATCTTCTACCATGGTGTTAAGCAGATCGAATCAGTCGAAGAGATTTCCGATGAAGAAACTTCTGATATAGGGAATATTGCGGGGAAAAGTAAGATAACTCGTAGCGGAAGAATCTTCTCTCCGGAGATTGCTCCTCCACGGGCAGTCTTCGGACCCTCAAGTGCTCCTGTGCCTATCAAGATATCTGTGCAAAGTCCAGTGATCGAAGATATTATTACTCCCGAAGTTGTACCCTCTGCTGTTACTGCTGATAAGGGTAAGGGAACCGAAGAAGCGCCCGTCAGTACGAGGGCTCAGACTTTGGTTATCCCTGAAACCACCCTAAAGGAGATGGAGGAAATCTTAAAGATAATTAAGAAGAGCGACTATGATTTTGTAGAGCAGCTGGGGAAAACCCCTTCAAAAATCTCTATGTTGGCTCTATTACTCTGCTCCGAGGCTCATGCCAAATCTTTGATCAAATTTTTGAAGACGGCACACGTGCCTCAAGAAACTTCTGCGGACCAGTTTCAAGAGTATGTGACTAGCCTTACAGCCGACAATGGTCTTGGATTCTCTAACGCCGATCTAACCGCTAAGGGAAGAAAGCATAATGATGCGCTGCATGTCTCGGTAGAGTGCAGAGGAACTACACTTGCTCATGTTCTGGTTGATACCGGTTCATCTTTAAATGTTCTACCAAAGAAAGCATTGGACAAGCTAGACTCTGAAGGCTTGACCCTAAAGCCCAGTAACATCATTGTTAGAGCCTTCGACGGTTCTAAGCGGATGGTTCACGGAGAAGTGGACATCCAAATCAAGGTGGGAACAGAAATTTTCAACTCTACATTTTATGTGATGGACATCTGTCCTTCATATTCATGCTTGATGGGAAGGCCATGGATCCACAGCGCCGGGGCAGTCACTTCCTCTCTACACCAAATGTAAAATACCCAGTCCAGGGTAAGATCATAACAGTTCATGGCGAGGAAGAGTACATGATAAGCCACCTTAACTCTTTCTGCTACATGGAGTTAGATGGTGAATTCATAGAAACACCTTTCCAAAACTTTGAAGAGGTTTCTCCTGAGGTCGCAGTAGCAAAGACAATGACTGATGTGCCTATCATTACCAAACCTGTGTCCCTAATGTCATCCCTTAAAGATGCGGAGGCTATAATCAAAGAAGGAGGAAGTACGGTGTGGGGTCAGCTGCCAGATTTTCCTCACAAGACAGACAAGTTCGGGTTGGGTTTCACTGCTGCTAGCCAGAAAGCTGTGCGTCGCTCCCGGGTTGGAGGACCACTCTTAAAGATCACTCACCATGGAGTTCATGCCTTAGAAGATGATGATGAAGAAGGCAACTTTGAAGATTGGATCTTTCCAACCATTGAAGGAGGACTAAACAACTGGGAGGCGAAAGACTTCGTTCCCATTACTTTCATCAATCAGTAATTTATCTTTTGAACATTTTCAGTTGGTCTGTAATAACTTTTAAACAATTCGTACACTCTTTTTCCTTGTGCCTTTCCCGGGGCACATATGTCCATTTGTAATGGTTTTGATTTTTCATTTTCATATGCCATCTTTAATGAATCATGGACGTTTTCATCTATAAACTTTTGTGTTCATTTTCTTTCCTTTTACATTTTATTTTGTTTAAGGATGGCCATCCCTTACACACACCCACACTCACAAAATGCAGGTACCCATCCACTCCGGATTCCATGGGTGACTATTCTATTTTGGCCTTCAGTGACTCTGAATATTTGGTCAATCATGCCGAGTACGAAGGTGATGAAGACTGTGAAGTTCCTGGAGAGTTATCTAGACTTTTACAACAAGAAGAAAGGGCTATTTTCCCCATGAAGAGTTGTTAGAGACTATCAATTTGGGAACAGAGGAAGATATGAAAGAGGTTAAAGTGGGTGCCAACCTGGAGCCAAGTGTCAAAGAGCGCTTAGTTTAGCTGTTGAATGAGTTTGTTGAGATCTTTGCCTGGTCCTATGAAGATATGCCGAGACTGGATACAGATATTGTGGTTCACCGTCTCCCTACAAGAGAAGATTGTCCACCAATCAAACAGAAAGTCCGCCAAATGAGGCCCGACATGTCCGAAAAGATCAAAGCTGAGGTGATGAAATAGTTCAATGATGGCTTTCTGGCTGTTACTTCCTATCCACAATGGGTTGCTAACATTGTGCCCGTACCTAAGAAGGACGGCAAAGTCAGAATGTGTGTGGACTATAGAGACTTAAATAGGGCTAGCCCCAAAGATGATTTTCCACTACCACACATTGACATCTTGGTCGATAACACATCTCAACACAAGGTATTTTCCTTCGTGGATGGATTCTCGGGATACAACCAGATCAAAATGGCCCCCGAAGACATGGAGAAGACTACTTTTGTTATGCAGTGGGGTACCTCCTACTATAAAGTGATGCCATTCGGACTGAAGAATGCAGGGGAAAATTATCAGCGAGCCATGGTAGCTTTGTTTCATGACATGATACATCATGAGATTAAAGTCTACGTAGACGACATGATAGCCCGTTCATAGACAGAAGAAGAACACCTCGACCATCTGCAAAAGCTGTTTGTCAGGTTAAAGGAATATAAGCTCAGACTGAACCCTAGCAAGTGCACTTTCAGAGTCAGGTCCGGTAAACTTTTGGGATTTACCGTCAGTAACAAAGGCATTGAAGTTGATCCTGCCAAAGTCAAAGCTATACAAGAAATGCCCGCCCCCGTACTGAAAAGGAGGTTAGAGGTTTCTTGGGACGCTTAAACTATATTGAAAGGTTCATCTCTCACCTAACATCTACCTGTGAGCCAATCTTTAAGCTGTTGAAAAACGATCGGGTGGTTGAATGGAACAATGATTATAAAGTTGCTTTTGATAAGATCAAGGAGTATTAGCTAGAGCCTCCTATCTTGATGCCACCCGTCGACGGAAGGCCGTTAATCATGTACCTGACTGTTTTGGATAATTTAATGGGGTGCGTACTGGGCCAACATGACGAGTATGGTCGAAAAGAGCATGCCATTTATTACCTTAGCAAAAAGTTTATCGACTGTGAGACTCGCTACTCACTGCTCGAGAAAACTTGATGCGCTTTGATATGGGCTGCTCGCCGGCTAAGGCAGTATATGTTGACACATACCACTTTGCTGATTTCCAAAATGGATCCGATCAAGTACATATTCGAGAAGCCTATTTTATCTGGAAGAATCTCTAGATGGCAAATGATCCTGACTGAGTATGATATCCAGTACACAACCTAAAAATATATAAAGGGGAGTGTACTAACTGACCATCTAGCTCATCAAGCTGCCGAAGATTACCAATCCATGAAATTCGACTTTCCCGACGAGGACATTATGACATTGGACAATATTGAAGGTAACAGACTGTATGACGGACCTGAACAAGGATCCCGATGGACCCTGTACTTTGATGGTGCTTCAAATGCACTTGGAAACGGTATCGGCGCGGTACTTATCTCTCCAGAAGGTTGCCATACACCTTTCACTGCTAGACTCAGCTTCAGCTACACCAACAACATGGCCGATTATGAAGCTTGTATCTTTGGTCTCAAGGCTGATATTGACTTGGGAATCAAATCTCTGATTGTATTTGGGGACTCAGCTTTGGTTATCAGTCAAATCAAAGGAGAGTGGGACACTAAACATCCTAATCTTATCCCATACAAAGAACATGTCTTGACATTGTTGCCTCACTTAGAGCAGATTACCTTCGAACACTTTCCACGAGAAGAAAATCACCTAGCTGATGCTCTAGCTATAATGTCTTCCATGTTTAAACTCAACTGGGATAATGAGGCTCCCCAAATCACCATCGAGCGAATGGATGAACCTGCAAATTCTCATGAGATTAATACCGAAGAAGTAGTGGAACAACCTTGGTTTCATGAAATCAAAAGGCATCTCAAGACTCGAGAATACCCTGAAGGAGCTTCAGTCAACGACAAAAAGTTCTTAAGGAGATTTGCTGCCAAGTTCTTCCTGAGCAATGGTATCCTATATAAGCGCAACCATGATTGTGTTCTACTTCGTTGTGTGGATAAAGTTGAAGCCGAATTGATCATGACTGAAATACATAGTGGCACATTTGGCACCCACTTGAGCGGACATACGATGGCTAAGAAGATTCTAAGGGCAGGCTACTACTGGTCTACCATGGAAGCTGACTGTCATCAATATTCTCGTACTTGTCACAAATGCCAAGTCTATGCTGACAAGGTACATATTACTCCAGTTCCTCTCAATGTCTTAACAGCTCCTTGGCCATTCGAAATGTGGGGAACCGACATGATTGGAGAGATCAAGCCTACGGCATCCAATGGACATCGCTTCATCTTGGTGGCTATTGATTATTTTACCTAGTGGGTCGAAGCGGCTTCCTTCGCCTCCGTTACAAAGAATGTGGTTGCCCGCTTCATTAAGCAGAACCTCATATGCCGGTATGGTATTCTCGACAGGATCATCACAGACAATGGTACAAACCTGAATAACATTGTGATCACCGCTCTGTGCGAGCAGTTCAAAATTAAACATCACAATTCATCTCCCAATCGACCACAGATGAACGGTGCTGTTGAAGCTGCGAACAAAAATATCAAGAAGATCATTCAAAAGATGACAGTCACATACAAGGACTGGCATGAGATGTTACCGTTTGCTTTGCATGGATATCGTACCATGGCGCGTACTTCAACTGGGGCAACCCCCTTTTCTTTGGTATATGGCATGGAGGCTGTTTTACCTATGGAAGTTCAGATTCCTTCCATGAGGATTATGAAGGATGTTGGTTTAAGTGAAGACGATTGGATTCAGACCCGGCTTGATCAACTTAATTTGATCAACGAGAAGCGACTTACGGCTGTTTGTCATGGTCAGACGTATCAAAAACGGATGATCAGGGCTTTCAACAAGAAAGTCAGACGTCAGGTATATCAAGTCAGAGATCTTGTAATCAAGCAGATCATCTTGCCGCAAAGGGATCCCAGGGGCAAGTGGACTCCTACTTACGAAGGACCATTTGTGATCAAGAATATCTTTTCTGGTGGGGCAATGATTCTGACCACCATGGATGGCCACGACCTGCGGCACCCTACTAACGCGGACATAGTAAAAAGATACTACGCATAAAGTGACCCGACAAGTTGAAAACCCGAAAGGGAGACTTGGGCAAAAATGGGCATCCCGGTGAATCGAAAACCCGAAAGGGCGGTTCAGGCAAAAATTAGGGATAAATAAAAAAATCTGTACACCCGGCAACTTGAAAACCCGAAAGGGAGACTTGGGCAAAAAAGGGTTTCCTGGTGGATCGAAAACCCGAAAGGGCGGTCCAGGCAAAAGTTAGGGAATTAAAGCGTATGACTATGTCTCGTCGGATCACTTTTAAAGACAATCTCTTCACGGACAAACTCCAGGTTTCTGATCAATCCAATCATCTGCGAACGAAGCAACGAATGGACAAGATACTCAGAGTTGTGAAGGCTATAGCAGAATGGGAACCCCATGGAATTGTTACACATAACCATCTTTCTTTGTATAAAATTTTTATGACAACTTACTCTTACTAGGATGACTGTCTCCTTTGTACAAAAATACTTACAAAGTTAATACAAAGATACTTCAAAGTGCGGAAATTGGCTTGCCTTTTATTTCTTTTTACAATTATGTTTATTTGAAAGCATCCAATGATTTGTTAAATGAGCATATGCATTTGAATATAATCACTGTTTACAAATAAAATGAAATGAGAAAGGATAATTACTGATAGGTTGAAAGTACAGGAAAACGTATTTAGGCTATTCCAGAAGAAATCCCCTGCAGTATGTCATTCAGATCCTCAACAAAGCTAAAACCTTGAATTACATATCCCCAGCGGAGTTAAGTTTCAAAATCACCATCAGAACTAAGTTTCTAAACTCCCGGTCCCCAGCGGAGTTCTCCTTAAACAACAAAGCAGGAATCCCCAGTAGATTGGCACACAACCCAAACTCCTGATTTCCCCAGCAGGATAAACATTCTCCCCACAGGGTTATTTCCCAGCAGAACGAAGATTCTTGTTCTCATTTCTCCTGTTGAAGCCTCCCAGGTTTTAATTCCCCAGTAGAGATCGTCAGAGTTGTCCTTATTTCCCCAGGAAAGTCATGAAGGATTCTCATTTCCCCACAAGTCACCAAGGATCTTCAATCCTCAGCAGTCGTCCAAAGGACATTCTCAGTCTCAACAATCAAAGGTTTTGAATCTCCAACAGCATTCAAGGGTTTATTTTCCCCAGCAGCAGTCAAAGAGTTAATTATCTGCGGTTATCAAGAATTTATTTTCCTCAGCAAGACAGCTAATCAGCTTACAATGCGCATACATTACATTCATATAGCATAAACATTGATTAAAGTCCATTTTATTGCATCATACATGTCATGCAACATAACTTTATGTTTTAGCTAACATTTTACCCTTTTCAGGATAAGATTAAAAGCTATCTTTAACAAATATTCAAAGATTTCAGATACAGTATAGATACACCCCAGACACGACGATCATTCTATTACTCATTCAGACTTCAGCAATCAGATACAGACTAGATACACTCCAGACACAGAAGCCATTCTATCTCTCATTAAGATTCAACTATCAACTTCAAGCTCAGATACACTCCAGGCACGTAAGTCATTCTGTCACTTATCCAGATCCCAGTTACAGTACGGATACACTCCAGACACGGAAGTCATTCTGCTGCTCATATAGATCTCAACTTCAGATACAGTCCAGATACGCACCAGACATGGTTGCCATTCTGTCACTCATTCAAAACTATTCCCCAGCCCAGAGATATCCCACACACGGATGTATTTCTGTCGCTTATTCAGATTTCAGATTTCGGATACAATACAGATACACTCCAGACACTGCAGTCATTCTGATATTCTTTCAAGAATCAAATACATTTACAACTTGGATACGCTCCAGACATGGATGTCATTCCTTTGCTCATACCAATCAAATCTCCAAATACAACTCAGATACGTTCCAAACACGGATACCATTCTGATGTTCATTCTCCTGATTTTCAACAAACAGTTTTGGATGGCATCTTTAAGCCCATCTCCAGGAAGATTCTATCATCTCCAAATGGCATCTTTAAGCCCATTCCCTCAGTTATATTTTGACGAGTGCAAATTTACGGGCACTCTAGTGTCGAATCCTCTTTTACCTTCGAGTCACGAACGACAAACTCACCAATCTAACTCTTTAGGTTCAAGAAGATTGAACAGGGGCAACTGTTGTACCCCAAAATTTTCCCTCTCATTTTATCAACATTTCTTATCACAAGGCTCTTTGAACTCAAGATCAAGCTAGGGTTTGCTCTGCTCAAGACATCTCTTTGCACTGATGACCTAAATTAGGGTTTGAGTTTGCACAGGGATTTTTTGACCTACAATGCCCAAAGTGTCTTTCATACTTCATGTTGGACTCATAAGTTTTCCATACCAAGTTTCAAGCCTTGAATCAAATTTTTGCCCAGTCAATTGGACAATTGACCTAGAAATCAGTTGTATTAGGGAAAAAGTCAAATGTGGCCAATTTACAGTCAAACCTCATGAATTTTGACCCACATCAACATTATGAACTCATGTGAACCATTTGATCAAGTTTGGACCACAACTCCATAAGAAATTTGATCAGATCACCAAAAGGGCAAAATGGTCATTTTTAGGGTTTTGACTGCACAAAGGCAATTTCTAATTTTTGACCTAGCCAATGGAAACTTATGCTCAAGCATGGACTCAAGGACTCAATGGCATCATCTTGACCTATTCAACAAGTTAAAAAAGATCTCAATTGCATTGAATTAACAAATGAATTTTTAAGTCAATTGATCAAAATTTGACTGTACACTGAAAAGTCAAACTTTGACTTTTTGGTCAAAATCAAGTACCAAGGGTCATTTTTAACCAAAATATGTCAAAACATGAAACTTTTTCATCAAGAAACCCATTTTTGCAAATTAGGGTTTAAAGTTGAAAATTTTCATAACTTAGAATTTTTCTAAGTTATAAAATTTTCTTAATTTTTCCTAACTTTTCCCAACATTTTCACCATGATGCATTTGGATTCAAACAAAATTTCCAACATGAAAGTTGTAGTCCTCCACAAATTCTATAACTTTTATTCACAAAGTTTTCCAAAAAGAAGCTTGGATCTCAAGTTATTATTTTTGGAACAAGGGTCCCTAAAACTTTTAACTTAGTGAAATTTTGCCCTAGTTTAGGCAGGATTTTGACCTATCTTCATGGCCATTTTTCACATAGTTCCACTTGGAATCTCAAGTTGAATTTCAAAGATTGATTGTAGAGCATGTTGCAATATTTCCAAAATGTCCAAGAAATCCTCAAACACATTTGTGGTTAGAGAGAATCGAAGGCTTGAAGTTGGCAAAAACTCACTTTTCATCCATGGCATATTCATGTTCATACAAGTTGCAATTTCAAGTCAGCATGCTTTGCACTAGATTACATGCCTCTAAACCACTTCACACTCAATAATTTAATGCAAATCCATTGGTCTAAGGCATTTTTTGGTCATTAGGACATTGTACACAAAATTAATCCCTAAGTAGGAAAAGGTACATTTCCATTTTTGCTTAAATGTGCTTTATGTCAAACCACAATCTTTGAGCATTGGTCCAGATCTTTGGCAGCTAATCAAATCCACAAATTAGAGGTGCCAAGAGCAGAGGTTACAAGGTGTTAGATAGCCTGTACATGCCTATTACATATCACTTCCCACTTTTGCTTCATATACAAGAAATATGTAAAATACATAAAAACTTGAACATCAGCCAAAACAAGCTTGTGCAAACATTTTGAACATCTTTCTCACACCCCTTTGAGCCAGAAACACAACCTCTGAAGCCCTCAAACATCCCGTAGCCAGAAATCACCTTCCATTGGCAAAATAGGGCAGAACTTGTAACTTGACTTCCATAGCTCAATTGGCTCGTGCGTTTTGCCCCAAGTTGGTTCAAACACCTTCCATTCAACTCATCCAAGCTATCCCAAACCTCAAACACCAACTGTAACTCCATTTACAGGGTTTTCCATTTTCATTTTGAGCTTGTGCAGGTTGATTTCTATAGGTTGATTCAAGTATGTTCAAGGCAAGCTAGGTATTGGAAAAGGTCAAGTGAAGTCCAAGAAAGCTCCCAGACATCTCAAGCCTTGTTGAAAAGCTCCACATTGCCATACACGAAGTCAGCTGAAACATGTTTTTGTCAACTTTCTATCTCTCTATTTAGGAACATTTAGCCTTAGGTTTGTGAATAAGAAATGTAGTATTCATTGCCATGAAGCTGTACATATGCTCAGTTTTCATTTATATTAAGCATGCTAAGATAATTTCATCCATGAACATACTGAAAAAATTAGGTTAGATTTTAGGGCCAGAGAAATTATCTCTGGTCTTTGAGAGTTAAGACAAGTTGTTTATATGGTTGGATTCGTCTTAAAATGCTCTACAACTTTGATGTTATGTGTTTTTGCAATAGAGCTCGTATACAGGATCTGACAATTGTACAGGGCGCGCGCGTTTTCAAAGTCAGAGGTTGAAGATGAAGTTGGCTTTGGCTGGGCTTGGTCCTGGCTACTTTTGACACCTCCCTTTTCCTTTTTGCACCCCTTGGCCCAATTTCTTGTTATTTTATATTTTTTCATTTTTATTTTGATTTATGATTATATTTTATTATTCCCAAATATAAAAAATACTCAAAAATATTTTTATAATTTTTTCACATTTATTTTGCATTTTATTTTTATTTTTCTAACATAAAAAGCAATTTAATTACTTTTATCTTATTTATTAAAAAACTTGAAAATAATATATAAATTATTTTTTTATTTTTATTCTTTATTTTTATTCACACTGAAAATATTATTCTAAATACATTTTATTTTTGTACATATTTTATTTAGTTAATATATATATATATATATATATATATATATATATATATATATATATATATATATATATATATATATATATATATATATATATATATATATATATATATATATATATATATATATATATATATATATATATATATATATATATATATATATATATATATATATATATATATATACTCTTATTTTATTATATATTTAGAATAAAAATATACAAATATTACACTTTTATTCTTATTATTAAATATACTTAAAAAAAATACTTTTTCTAAATATATTATATTTTTCATATACTATTTTATTTTTATGAAATAATTAATATATTTACTTTCTTAAAGAAAATTAGGGTTTTACCCTTAACCAAATTAAATTAATGTTTTTATTTATTTCTTTATTTTCACATTAAATATTTTTACATACATAAATAAACAAAAACCTCTTTTTGTATAATTCATATTATTTGGTATATTTATTTATTTTGTTTATTTAAAATTTGTCAATTTATTATTTGTGCCATTATTCAATTTGGATGTAATAGTAAACTAGGGTTTTTATTTCTTGTCAAATACACCCCCCTTTAAAAATTGTACTCCCATCCCCATAATCATGTTGTAATAGCTTAGACTTTTAATTCTCGCACTTTATGCTTTCAATTATGCCATGATTAGAGATTAGGGTTTGTATGCAAAAATCCAAATCAACAAGTAGTTTGACTAATACAAAGATAAAAAATGCATGAAAATCAAACACAATGCACACTTGCATCCCTAGGGTTACAATCCACTTGTTGCCTAAAAAATGGGCCATGTTATGCATGTTGGGTACTTTGGCAAAACAAAAACAAAACAAAAGATCATAGTCCCTCGATGACGCTATCTTAGTTACTTAAACAAAATGATCAAGTCCCTCAAAAATTTGCCAAAGATACTTAACACAATTGATATCATGGTTTATACGATGACGCGCGCCTGTCCCGTTTAACATCCTAACACAAGGTTGTTCACCAAATGCAATGGTGAAATAACATTGTCAAAAGGGTTAAAAACATAAGAAAGATCTTTGAGTAAAAATAGGGTAGATAACTCTAAGTTACTTGATCAAAACTTGCAAAACATCCTTGCTATTTTCAAACACACTTCACAACACAATTTCAAAACATTTCCCAAAAACAAACTTTCAAACTTTTCTTGCAAACATTGAAAATCTTTTCAAAAGACAAAAACATCTTTGTATACATTCAAACAAGAATCATTACAAAGGTTGCCACAACGATGGCCTCTTTTCAAAACATCTTTCAAAACCACACACAAAGCACCATTTCAAACAATTAAAAAGCAAAAGCAAGTGATCTAAACAAGTAACTAAGAGCCCATGGATAACCATGGATGAAAAGGGTGCTTGCACCTTCCCTTTTCATAATCTACTCCCCGAACCCAAGAAAACATCTCAAAGGTCTTTCTTGTGCTTTTTGACCTTTCCTTAGGATAAAATAAAAAGTCGGTGGTGACTCTTGCTAAACCGAAACATTTGCGAACACAAACGCAAAACCTCAAGTCAGTTCTCCCACCGTATCACAGTAAGGGATCAAGCCGGGGTGAGGAGTATCCCACTCTCCTTTAATCTGATTTATTACCAAAGCTGAATCGCCATACACATCTAGCATTTTAATTCTGAGATAAATAACTTCCTCGAGACCCATGATGCAAGCCTCATATTCTACTATATTATTAGTACAATCAAAAGTCAACCTTGCAGTAAAAGGAATGTGTGATCCATGTGGAGTGACAATCACATCACCAATCCCTTTACCATAAACATTCACAAATCCATCAAATATCATACTCCAGCGAGATTCCAGATCAGGACCTTCCTCAGGCAATGGTTCATCACCGTCTTTCACTTTCAAAAACATCACATCCTCATAGGGGGGATCATACTTCATAGACTGATAATCATCAACTAGTGGGTGAGCAAAATAATCTGCCAACACGCTACTTTTAATAGATTTTTGAGTGCGGTATTCAATGTCATATTCAGATGACAACATCTGCCAGCGGACAATTCTCCCAGTAAAGCAGGCTTTTCAAAAATGTACTTGATTGGATCCATTTTGGAGATCAACTAACTAGTGTGATTCAACATATATTGCCGCAAATGTTATGCCGCCCAAGCCAGAGCACAACATGTCTTTTCCAACATGGAATACTGTGATTCATAATTGGTAATCTTTTTTACTGAGGTAATAAATAACATACTCTTTCTTCCCCGTTTCATCTTGTTGTCCTAGAATACAACCCATGGCATTATCTAACATTGTCAAATACATAATCAATGGTCTTCCTTCAACAGGAGGGAGCAAGATAAGAGGTTCAAGCATATATTCTTTAATACTTTAAAATTCCCTTTGGCAGTCATCTATCCACACACAACCTTGATCTTTCTTTAACAACTTAAAGATCGGTTCACACGTTGCAGTCATGTGGGAAATGAATCTGGAAATACAATTCAAACGCCCGAGGAACCCTCTGACTTGGTTTTCAGTTCTCGGTGCTGGCATTTCTTGAATTGCTTTGACTTTATCAGGGTTAACTTCGACCCCTCTCTGGCTAACAATGAAACCCAACAATTTCCCTAATCGAACAACGAAGGTACATCTATTGGGATTCAAGCGGAGACGATACTTCCTCAAATGCTAAAACAAATTTAACAAATCGTCTACATGCCCTTCTTCAGTCTGGGATTTAGCAATCATATCATCAACATATACCTCAATTTCCTTGTGCATCAGATCATGGAATAGGGTTGTCATAGCCCTCTGGTACGTTGCACCAACGTTCTTCAACGCGAAGGGCATCACTCTGTAACAGAATGTTCCCCAGGGTGTGATAAACATTGTTTTTTCCAAGTCCTCAGGATCCATTCTTATTTGATTATATCCGGAAAATCCGTCCATGAACGAGAAAACTTTGAATTTTGTTGTGCTATCCACTAACATATCAATGTGTGGCAATGGAAAATCATCTTTTGGACTAGTTTATTTAGATCTCTGTAATCTACGCACATGCGAACTTTTCCGTCTTTCTTCGGTACTGGGACAATATTGGCAATCCACTAAGGGCACATTGATGTCACAAGAAAACCGACATTAATCTGCTTTAGAACTTCTTCTTTGATTTTCACTGTCATATCTGGGTAAGTTCTTCACAAATTATGTTTGATTGGTGGGCACTTGGGCTTTAGCGGCAAATGGTGCTCTACAATATCTTTATCTAGACCAGACATATCTTGGTAAGACCAAGCAAAAATATCCACATACTCTTTCAACATCTCAATCAACCCGCTCTTCACATCAGTATGCAGTAATGTTCCAATCTTGATTTCCTTCGGATCTTCTTCTGAACCCAAATTGATTACTTCCAATGGCTCTTTATATGGCTGAATGGCATTCTCCTCGCACTCAAGCAACCGTGAGACCTCTTCTGGAATCTCATCATAGTCTTCTTCTTCGGCCCCATACACAAGACATTCAAAGTTGGGAGAGGGTGCAAGATTATTGTATTCAACAGGTTTTTTAATTAATCTGCACATATGATTTATGTTTGCTTTTAGAAACTGACACATATAACAAGTGATCATGCAGATTGAACTTCAGTTATTATTTATTTTGAAAGGTTTTTTATGATTACCATTTTCCAAGAAAAAGCAAAAAATAAAGACACAATTTGGGAAACAAAGACAACTTTTATTATTGATTTTAAAAATCAAAGCAAACAGATAAGCCCATACAATATCAATACTTTCACCTTGGGCAAAGTGAAAGTTTTTTAAAAATATTAACACAAACAAATTACTTTGAAACATGTATGCAAGAGGGAACATCAATGGTGATCCAGTTTTGAACCCTAACTCCGTGCGTCATATAATTTGGCATTTCTGGCTCTGCTTCATCTTCCATAATGGCATTAATCCCGGAAACAGTTAGATGAAGATAACCTTCGCTATAAAAGATGTCTTGATACTTGCCTGTAACATACTTGAGCTTCATGCTCTTACCTTTATCATTCTTCACAGAGAACCCCAAGCCATCTCTATTCTTGTTTACAGGTGGATCAACAATTTGTCCCCATACTTCACTATGGCCATTACCCACAACCTGCTGTGCATCCTTAAATGAAGCTATATAATTCTCATTTCCTCTTATATTATCAATGGATAAAGCTTGGAACTGGGTTCCAACAACAAATTCATCCGCCTCCACAATGCTGAATGAGGACAAATGAGATATCAATAATGTTTGTTCTCCATTTAAAATTACCATTTTTTCTTCACACACAAACTTCAACTTATGGTGTAAAGTCAAAGTGACAGCCCCTGCCTCATGTATCCGTGATCGTCCCAACAAATAGCTATAAGCGGGTACAATATCCATGACCTGGAAAGTAATCTGAAACAAATGTGAGCCTATATGAATAGGCAAGTCCACTTCACCAATAACAGATTTCCTTGATCCATCAAAAGCTTTCACAATAATGCCACTCGGCGGCATGGGAGTTCCTTGATATTTCAAATTCATAAGAGTTCTTCTGAGTATGACGTTTAATGCGGATCCATTACCAATCAACACATTGGATAACGAATCATTCTTGCAATTCATAGAGATGTGGAGGGCCAGATTGTGATTCCTTCCTTTATCAGGCAGTTCATCGTTGCAGAAACTCAAGTTATTACATGATGTAATGTTCCCTACTACACTGCTGAACTAGTCTACATGCATATCACTTTCCATGAAAGCTTGGTCTAATACCCTCATCAAAGATTCTCTGTGAGCAGAGGAGTTCATCAATAAAGCCAAGATAGATATTTTCGAAGGAGTCTGCATTAGCTGATCCACAATTCTGTAGTCGCTCATCTTGATTATCTTCAAAATACCACCCACCTCTTTTTCTAGCGTAGATCCACTTGATTCACCTATAACCTTCTTAGGTTCAACATTTTCAACAATTTTCTTTCCAGTATTAACATCTCCACGAATAACTAGTGCAAATACACGACTACTGCGGGTCACTCTGCTAGTCTCAGCAATATTTCCAACATTGGGCATTGGCTGGATGGGAACTTCCACACCATCCTCTAAGATTGTAGCATTATATTTGTAGGATACAACCTTATCTGACTTGTAGGGGACAGGACCCGACAAACTAATCACTAATGGAATAATAGCTGGCTTACTATGATACTCAACTTCAAAATGGGCGGGTGCACCAAAACAAGGCACAATAACATTTACTCCCTCTTCAACATATTTCGTCATTACAGATTCATCTCTGGAAAACATACCTTCATCTGAGGAGAAGAACTCATCCACAAAGGCATACTCATCATCTGACTCCTCTTTAGCCAAACAAACCTCAATCACATCAACTTCATGATAATCAGCTCTTTGGCCTGTAACCTTGATAGTTCCATTATCCAATAAGAACTGAATACATTTCCTAACAATTGAACATCCTCAGGAGTCCCGACAACAAATTCGGCAAGTTCCATACAGATGTTCTACCTGACCAACCATGTGGCAGAAAGTAGAATGCAATTGTATAAGATCCTCATTCATATATTCCACATCAACGATTCTGAACTCTTCAGGACATCCAGAAACCATGTTTACTTCCTCTTCATACTCTTCCCTAGGACTGATTATGTGGATGAGGCCTTCATCCATCATCTCCTGGAAATCAACCTTTATCTTGTCACAACCTTGTATATCCGTACTGCAAATAGCATAACCAGCATGGTCATGCTTATAGTATCTAAATTCACAGAGGTCTGCATGCATTTTTACCAAATCCCCTCTAACCAAATTAATATCAAAAATCCGGAAATCGCCTGGACAACCGGCCACCATGTTCACAACATTTGCTCCTCCATGCTTTGGCAGAGGATTATCTTTCACATTAGGGCCAACATCTTTGAAGGACAAGATACCGGACTTCACCAATTTTTGTACTTCAGTTTTCAAAGGATAGAAGTTCTCAACATTGTTCCCTGGTGCTCCCTGATGAAAAGCACATGTTTGGTCTGCCTTGTAATACCAAGGCAATAGTTATGGTACAACGGGAGGTGGTCGATTCTGAACCAACTTCTTCTGATGGGATGGTCTTTGATAAGCAACGATGGTTGGAGCTACACCAATAACTAGAGTTACTAAGGTGACTTGTTAATGATGTTGATAATTTCTTCTAGGAGGATTAACCCTCCTCTCTTGCATAACAACATTTGTATATCTTTCCTTCTTTTTGACAAACCCATAGGATGGATTCTTGGTACCTCCAGAACTTTCACTTTTTGTTAAATGGCTCTCTCTTACAGCCTCTTCTAAACGGATACCCATGCCCACCATTTCAGTAAGGTCACTTGGTGCACTCGCTACCATCCTCTCATAGTAGAAAGCACCCAGAGTCTTCAAGAAAATCTTAGTCATCTCTTTCTCTTCCATGGGAGGAATCACTTGGGCGGCTACCTCATGCCATCTCTGTGCATATTCTTTGAATGATTCCCTGTCTTTCTGGACCATGGCCCTGAGGTTATCACGGTCAGGCGCCATGTCTACGTTGTATTTGTATTGTCTGATAAATGCTTCTCCCAAGTCGTTGAAAGTATGGATATTGATGATGTCCAAACTCATATACCACTTCAGTGCAACACGAATCAAACTATCATGAAAAAAGTGAATCAACAGACGTTGATCATCAGTGTGGGTAGACATTCTTATTACATACATCACAAGATGAGCACGAGGACAAGTGTTGCCCTTGTACTTCTCGAATTCCGGGACATTAAACTTCACACGTATCTTGACATTCGGGACCAAGCATAAATCATTCGCATTCTGCCTGAACAATTCCTTTCCCCTAAGGGCCTTCATCTCCCTCTGCATCTTGTCAAACTGCTCTTGAAAATCATCCATTCTATCATAGAGACCCAAGTCTTAACTTGGTGTAGGAAAAGGAAGATACATATCATCAATAGCAAATGGGACCATATTCACTGAAGGAGGTGCAACAGGAGCAACATGCACCACAGGAGGTGCCAGAGTAACAATAGTCTGAACAACTGGAGTATCTTGAGGACCAAGATTGAAACCTTCAGGCATAAATTTCACTGGCATTCCCCATGGACAACCTTGAGGCATGCGATTCTGAATAACAACTGGAGTAGCAGACACATGAACAGTAGGAGCTTCAGTAGTAACCCTTGTCTATTGAGGTTGAACACTCGGTGGCTGATTCTGAGCAGCCACCAGAGATTCCATTAGAGCAGTGAGATTAGCCATGCCGACCTTCAAAGCAGAAACTTCCTCGAGCAGCTCGCGATTCTCTTATTCTAAGTTGTCCATCTTCCTTCTGAAATTAGCTCGAGTATTGTAGTGGTGAGACAACTTGCTGAACAAAGTAAATAAGCTTGGTAAGACACCTGGATATGCATAACAAATGCAAGAAATATGTTCAATATGATGCATGATATGCAACGCACATGATTTATTTTATTATTAATATTTCAAGGGACTTAAAGATTTATAGACACATTGTAAATATCAAAGTAATAACACATTTGAAATACTGAATTTTTTTTATTATAATAACATCAAAATGGATTACAAGTTTCAATAATCCCAAGTACAAGATGAAAAAAAAGTCTAAAACCCTAAGAAGTAAAGCTGATGGAGATCACTCTATACGCTGGCACTTCCATGTAAGCCTGGGAATTTGAGCCTTCAACCTCTGGTTTTCTTCCGCATATCTGGTGGCAACCTCCTTCCAATCATCTGATTTAGGAAGTGAGAAACTAGCATCTGACTGAAGCTTAGGAGAAAATAAATCCCCTTTCCTCTCCATGGTCTCTACAACCCGACTCTCAAGAATCTCAATCAAGTCGTCTTTCTCCTTCAAGTCGGCTCTATAGGAAATCTCTAAAGTTTGGCACTTATTATTCCAAGCTTCCTTTTCCTGCTGCATCCTGACCAAAGCAAGTTGTAACTCTTCCATATCATCCAATAGGGGATGAGTGGTCTTCACAAACAAATCAGGCCTTCGCAATCCTAGAAACAGCCCCCTAGGTCCCAAGTCTTTCCTACTCTTCATGTGAATATGACGCCAGGCCTTCACAATCTGCTCCCTAACTTCCTTATGGTCTTCTCCCTCCTTAAAGAAAAATCTACTCACATGAATACTATTTGGTTTATCCCTCATCGGGTAACCAAGCCGTCGTCGTGCAAGAACAGGGTTGTAGTTAATTCCTCCCTTTGTGCCAAGAAGAGGTACACTGGGGAAACTACCACATCTGTCAATAATCTATACATCATGGTAATCTTGATGATACCAATCAATATCCGAGTGAGTAAGTTCCATGATCTTAGGAGCCCAACGAGGTTCCTTCCTGACATCCCAGAAAGCATCCGACTAAGGCAGATGAGAAATAAACCACCGGTACAACAGAGGCGTGCAACAAATAATCATCCCCCCATGATAAGAATTCTGAAGATGAACAGAGTAATAAGCATCACCCAACAATGTAGGAACTGGTTTTCCAATCATGAAGATCCTGATAGCATTAATGTCAACAAACTTGTCCACATTAGGAAATAAGAACAACCCGTAAGCAAGTAGAGCAAAGATGGCCTCAAAAGCGACTGTACTCTTCATCCTGGAAAAGTAACGAGCTTTCTCCAATAAGAACTGAGCTGGTAATCCTCTAGTCCCTCCTTTAGTAGTCATATGGCTTCAACCTCAGACTTCCCCGGATGGATCAAAGCAGCAATCTCGTGTGGTTTTGGCTCACCCTCTAAACCAGTAAAAGGAACACGATCGGTAATAGGTAAATCCAACAGATAAGAATACTCCTCTAGTGTAGTCATCAACTGATAGTCAGGGAAAGTAAATCAATGATACATCGGATCATAGAACTGGACCAAGGTCGAGAGAATTCCCTCCTCCATCCTAAGCTTCCTGAGAGGAATGATGGACCCATACTTCTTCCGAAAATCTGCAGAACACTCGATCTCGGGAATTAGACTGATCAACTCATCTATCTTGGGATCTTTGAAATAGTATTTTCCGGTCTTTCTTTTTCCAGAATCCATGGTCAAAAGGTACCTGAGATATTCACAAATGGTCAACTTTCAAGTCCCTTGACATAAAAATTCTTCAAAAGATGCTTATGAGTGCATGGATGCATGATGCAACAATCATATACAAGATCACAAACATAGGATTCATATGTTCAACATCACGAGCATGAGGTCAAAGGTACTACCCATAAGGTATGGTCTAATAGTTATCACCTATCGAACAAGGTTCTAGAGGTTCCCGGAGTCTACATCCTTCTTTCAAATATTACCAACTTCCCGATTAACTCGGTAACTAGTAATATTCTCAAGAAGAACTCGTTTGAGCATAGTATCGCGTGACAACTATTTCCAGATTACTCCGTCATAGCTTCTGCACTACACCTAAAAGGCTAAGATGGGTTAGGTATTCTACGGTCCTCACTTCAGTAGGCTCCCAGGTCAAAAGCAGCACATCTTCCCGATTATTCCGTAAACGACACTACAGTCAAAGGGGCCTCCACTGAGTGGGGGATGTCATGCCTCCTTTTTTGGGATTACTCCCTCAAAGTTAACATGACTATACCGCCCGTCCTATCTTAAATTTTGCCCAAGTCCGGGTATAAGACTTATAAGTAATCACCAAGCACCCTGAAAACCAGGAAAGTCCAGACAAACATATATACAACATATAACACATAAACAACAATGGCACAAATACAGATATAAACAAAGATATGCTCAACCCCCTTAGGGATGGACCAGCAAGAGGTCAATCTTTCCCCAGTGAAGTCTCCATTTTTTTCTGTAGCGGTAGAAATGTTTAAGACTAAGCCATTGGATTGACTAGGCTTATATAGATTAAAATAAAAATCGCCACTGCGCTTTATTGTTTCCAAAGGAATGGGAAAAGAGCGAATAACCCAAAAGATGGGGGAAAAATTCAAGGTAAGGGGGTTGGTTATGCAAAGGGAAGTGTGATACGGTGGGAGAACTGACTTGAGGTTTGCGTTTGTGTTTGCAAATGTCGCGGTTTAGCAAGAGTCGCCACCGACTTTTCTTTTATCCAATAAGGAAAGGTGAAAAAACACATGAAAGACCTTTAGAGATGTTTTCTTGAGTTCGGGGGGTAGATTCTGAAAAGGAAAGGTGTTAGCACCATTTCCATTGGCTCTTAGTTACTCGCTAGATCACTTGCTTTTGTTTGAGTGTGCTTTGTGGTATGGGTCTTGAAAGTATTTTGAAAACGTCTTTGTAACAGTTCTCGTCTCTATAACAATGCGTACAAAGTGTTTGTTTGGAAAATAGTTCAAAGGTGTGTTTGTGAAATGTGTTTTTGAAAGTGATTTTGAAAAGGTGTCTTTATAATGGTTCTCGTCTCTATAAGAACGCATACAAAGTGTTGTCTTTCGAAAATGTTTCAAAATGAAAGTGTTGGTGTATAAACTGTTTTTGTTGTGAGCAAGCGAGTAACTAAGAGCGAACCTACCTACTCAAAAGGTCTTAGATGCTCTTTTCCTCCTCCTTTGGATGTTGCTATCTTACCATTGATTTGGTAAGAAGCCCCATCGTTGGATGTGAAGGGACGGGCGTTAGGACGTTTGTATAGTCATAGAAGGTAACCCATGGGACGTTTTAGCAATGTTGTTTTAGGGACTAGATCATTTACCGAAGGCAACATCGAGGATCATCGAGGGACTACGATCTTTTATCGAGGGTCTTTTTCTAAAACGCCCATGTTCGAGGGACATGACTACTTTTCGCTAGGAAACAAAGTGAGATTACCTTAAAGGTGCTAGTGTGCAAGTGTGTTTTGATTGCATGCATTTTAGTCTTGATTAGGGTGATCTATTTGTTGATTTTCATATCTTGCCATACACACCCTAATTACTAGCATTTACATTTGAAAGCGATAAGTTGCAGAAATATAAAGTCCTACGCTATTACAATATTTAGGGGATGAGGTACAAATTTATGAATGGGGGTTGCAAGTAAAATTAAATCCTAAGTTACTATTACAACCATATTGAAATGTACAATATAAGAAAGAAAAAGGATTTGTTTAGAAAATGGTTTTTTGTCTTAATGAATTTAAAAAAGGGAATAAATTAAAAGGAACATATATTTATGTCTTTTTATGTTAATATTAAAAATGATGAAAAGTGAAATAAATGAAAGGCAGAAACAACGTGTTACTGCAAGCAAGGAGACAAGGATCAAAAGTTCAGAAGCCAGGCGCGTGATGACTCAGAAAGGAACGTCAATGGAATCAGAGGTTCTGGATTGATATACTCTGAGGTCCTGCAAGACACGTTAGAGGGAAAACACAAAAATTCTGGGTGGTACTCAAACAGTGGGCCACAAGTCAGAAGTTCTGTATTACACTAAAACAGTGAGTAAACTTCAGAAATTCAGTGTATTAACATGTAAGGAGAAACTCAGAGGTTTTGTGTTGTGTTAGAACAGTGAGTGAATCATCAAAAGTTCTGTATGTTAAAATAGTGAAGAGAACTTAGGAGTTCTGCATGCTTGAACAGTGAATGAACATCAAAAGTTCTATGCCATATTTCAACTCTTAACCAACATATCAGCAATTTATTCAGTTCTTTTTAACAGCAAATTAGAAGGATAACAGCATAATAGTTTATAGAAGTTCTAATCCTAAGTCCGAGTCCAAGCCTAATGAAGAAGTTCTGATCCACAGTTTTTCTATTCATGCAATGATATAGAAAACATCAACACTATGATATTCACATGTTTAATGATGTTCTGAATGAAAAATGCAAAGTCAAAGAGACTTACCTTGAACCTGGAGCATGGGCTTGGAGATTTGAGCTGCTGCCTTTAAAATTTTTGGAATCAGCAAGAGCAACGGAGAAGAAAATGCCAAATCCTTTTGATTTAAAAGGAAGAACAAAGGTTTTGGTTTTCTGTTTGGGATTTCTGGATTTTTACGAAGGGTCTCACAGGTTTCTTTTCTCTTTTGATAGTTCTCTCTTTTCAAAAGCCAGCCAGCCCCTTGAACGTGTGATGGAGTAAAGTATTTATAGATGGGTTTGTTGTGATTTTGGGGGTAAAACGAATGGGATTCAAACCTTTTTAGTATATTCTTCCATTGCATTTTAATCACAGTTTTCGTATGCTAATTTGATGTAAATATGGGGTTTGAGAAAGTGCAGGCATGGACTGGGTCAGCAGCTGACTGCAGGATTGTGATGCAGCAGGGCATCAAGTTACTTAAACGAGGTTTTGGGATTTGGTGATGTTCTGATCACAGAATATCAGAAGCGTAACCTCTATGTGCTAAAGAGTCACATTCCGATGGAAGATTATGTTCTGAACCACATTTGCAATTTCTGACTACGCTTGTGTAGAGGCTGAAGAGCCATGTTCTGATTGAAGGCTATGTTCTGAATCCTATTTGCAACTTCTGACTGCGCTTGCATGGAGGCTGACTCAGAAGTTCTGAAGTATCACATTCTCTTAACACTTAGAAAATTTTCCAAATGTTTAGAAATTTGATTTTTTCAAAGTAATTCCAGACTACTGATTTTGGTGAACCAGTTTCATGTTCTGATGAAATATACTTGTTAAGACTTGATTTTTGATTTAAAAGTCAAAGTTTGACTTTTTCAATGTGTTTTTGACCATTTTGCCCTTGTGAGTGATTTTCTTGAAAATTTATATTTCAAGACTTGGAACTTGATAGAAGTAAACCTGAGAGTCCAGGATGATCCTTTGAGAAATGGGATGGAAAATTTTGGGGTACAACAGGAAAGTATTAGCACCCTAAACATCTACGGTACTCCGTAGGAACCTCTTTGAAAAATCTGTATATTTTGGCTATAAAATGTTGTATGTAAAATAGATGGTGGAGGTGAGAAAAGGAATATATTTTTTATGATTTTTGCACCCGCCGCGGTTGCGAACCTTTAGTGCTTACGTACCACCTTTCGTGCAATAGGGGATCAGGGTACACGTAGTTCACCTCTAAAAATTTCAAAACATAAGTGTGTTGGTTAATTTTATGAGATAAGACATCATCGTCATTATCCATGTGGAAAACATACTTACTACCCACAATCATGAGAAAATAGAATTTGCTGTTAGAACAAAGTTTGAATCTACTACCCTAAGTTAAAGTTTTGATGATAACAAAATGCTAGATTAAATAAATTGTATAATTCATATGAGACATATATGCTACCTAAAAATTATATTGTGCATTTACAGAAACTCTAATGGATATCAGCATAAGAATGTCAACATCAGCATCAGAAGATGAAATATCATATGCCAGCATCAGAAGATGAAATATCATATGCCAGCATCAGAAGATAAAAGCATGTGCTTACACTGAAGCTTGATGAACAGATCTGTGCTTATCATATTCTAAACTCTGATCAAGACCAAAACTATATCATCAGCACCTAGAAGCGTCAGAATAAGCCAAAGCCAATAACACGCTTAATTGACAACGGTACTGTGCATTCAAGACACTTTATTACCAACGGCTGTATTCTAAGACAAAGATCTTCTCAATATGGAAAGAACGTAATGGGCATTGAAATGGAATAATTGACTACAACGTATCTTTTCCAAGGCTATATAAACAAGTCAGTGAGAAATGAATTGGCTAATGCTCTACAACTATTTACACGCCTAAAGCAAATCATCTTCATCCTCACTCATACAGCTTGCTATATCTCTCAAATTGTTTATTCTATAGTAATAGAATCCTAGTTTCACATAAGCTTAATTTGTGTATTATCACATTTGTGATAAAAAGTTTTTGTAGAAAACATTCAACACATAGTATTCATTTATCTGTAAGAAAGAACTTCCTTGAGAAACCGATCCGTGGTTTAGAATCAAGAAGGCTTTAGCAGTTGTTAAAGCAGTTGTAATATTCAGTTGAATATAGTGGATTAAGACCTCGTTGGAGAGAGGCGAAATCACCTTGACGGGTGGACTGGAGTAGTTTGAGATCAAACGAACCAGGATAAAAATAACGTGTTGTCCGCATTTGATTTCAAGTTTTACAATTCAACCCCCCTTCTTGTGTTTTTCACTTCTTCATTTACATCATCTCAAAGTGGAGGATATGGCTTGGATTTTAAAATCAACAATTCCTCACTCAACACCCAAGTGGAAAATATCTCTCTTCACTGCATATTGTAGAAGTATAGTTGTTTGCATCACTACAACGATTGACAAGAGACTAATCTTTTGAGAACGATTTTAAAATAAAAAGCCAAAGTGGCAAAATGGTTTGAAATGAGATTGATTGACTTTTAGTCTTCTCACAAAAAAAAGTCAAGGTATTATTAAGTTGATTGAAGTTTATTTATGAAAATGTTTTGAAAATGCATGGACATCAGTCCAAGTTTATTATGAAAGTGGTTCAAGTTTCAAAACAAGAAGAGTTTTCAAAAGGAGAAAGAAGATTTTTGAAATTAAAGAACATGACAGGAGAAGAAGAGACTATCCTAAAGCATAAGGTAAAGGATAAGGAGAAGAACCATCTAACCAACAAGAAGCCAATACTTGACATCACGAGTCAAGATAGAATTCCCATTCTTTGGATTGAAACCAAGCAAGCAAAGATATTAGACCTCTTAAGAGAACTAAACTTCAAATGTATTTAGTCTTAATAAAAATTGGGCAGAGTAACAGCTATATACAGGTGAATTCCAAATTACAAACAAAGTATGTAATCACAATAACCTGCACACAAAGCAAACAAACAACCTAATTTCTTGAGGTAAACCTCAAGAACTCCAGACAAAACATTAATTAAGGTCACAAGGTCTCCAACATAGGCCAAGGTTTCTAATCCTAAGTCCAAGAAGTCCAAAACTCCATAATGCCAAGGGTAGTAACCAAATAGTCAAAGTATCATTAAAACTTTTTATGGTTCATGTTGATTATTAGGCATCTTAAAAAAAGGAAAGAAAAGCTCAAGTGAGCAAAATAAAAATGACAAGAAAGTAAATGCTCAAATGAGCAAAGATAAAAAATGGCATGAAATGTAAATGCTAAAGTAAATGGTACATAAAGCATAAAAAATAAAAGCATAAAGTAAAATCACTTGTTAATGATTTGTGGTTAGTTGGATGACCATCTTGAAACTTGCATTTGGAACTCATTAGAGGATTGGTAGAACCAAAGCCTCTACACAACAAGTTACATTTTCTTTTTGTCAAGTATATCATCCATTTTGGAATCCTCAAAAGTAAAAGTTAATTATCAACGATGTTTAAGTGATCCGCGTTGACCAAAAGTGATGTAGATCCATTAGAAGATTGGTAGAACCAAAGCCTCCACACAATGGATCTCAAGGTTATTGCATCAAAGAGATCAAATTAACATACTTGGGCTTGCAAACATAGGTTTGGGCCACGAATGATCATTTATTCGAACCGAGACAAAATTTAGCGCTATGTTAAGCAATCACAAGTGGACTTATATTGAAGTCGCACCTATTTTGAGGTCGGTCAATAGCAATCTATGCACCATTTATTTTGAGACATGATATAGAGATCATGCTCTAATAACACTTAGTGCAATAAGAAAGGGATGAGATGAAGAGGGGTGGAAAAGAATATACAAACCACATTTGAATTAAAATTTAATCAAACTATTATTAAAATCATTCATCCATTTTTATGGAGTTAGACTCAACACCATGGATCCAACGATGTTACCAAAGTTCATGATCAAAATTCAACCCAAGATCAGCCAGAAAATAATCACAAAATAATATTGCATTTAATATATTCATTAAAAAAAGGTTTAAAAATGTTTTAAAATAGAAATAAGAAAGAAAAATATCAACTATGTTCAAATTAATCAAGAAATATCAAGTAAGAAAATAGAAAAATCAGGAAAGGACTCAAATAGTTTTATAAAATTTTTGGTAATTTTTTAAAGTCAAAAACTATTTTTAAAATTAAAAGAAATGAGTAAAATAAACCAAAAATGATAAAAAATAACAAAGTCAGAAATAAAAAATAAATGAGGTCACCAATATTTGTCACAATATCATTGGATCATTCCAAAAAAATTTCAGAATTTAAAAATGCATAAAAATATTTTTAAAAATTTAAAACAATTCAAATAAAGTGAAAATTTATAAACAATATCAAAACACAAAATAAAATTGTAAAAAAATAAAAATTAGAAAGTGAAAAATCAAAAATATTTTTCATAATTTTTTCAGATTTTTTGGACTTAAAATGAATTTTCTATGATTTTTTGAAATTTAAATCAATTAAAATAAAAATCAGAAAATTAAAGATCAAACCAAAAAAATATGGGCCATCTGATCATTGTCAAAACGCGTTGGTAAACAGATCAAGTTGACCTGACGCGTTGTGCATGTTATGGACTTTAGTGAATAAAGCACTGAATTGAATGTAAAATCAGATTTTCAAAAAAAATAACAAATGTCAAGTCATCATTGTTTGGAAGATGACACGTTGGTCATATTCAACCTCCAACCAACGTGAAATTGCAGGTCTCTCAAACTTTAAAATCAGAAGCTCAGACCAATGCCATTCGCTTCGTCTCATCAAGACGAAGACAACCACACCTTCGCGAAAAATTTATATAAACTGCAACTCAAGCAATTTGGAAGGGAAGTTTTAAAAAGGGATTTGAAATTTCATGGTCAAAACGTGTTTCCAGATAAAAGTAAGTGTTGTGACTAAAACCAGGGCAATGAGAGCTTCACAATGATATCAAAGTTTGGAAGAATTGGTGGAGAAATCTACCCATTGAAGTTGAGTTGCAGAGCTCTGAAACTGGACTTCTATGGATCAATATAGGTCACGATTCTTGAAGGTAATTGTATGGTTAGCTTCAGGGAATATCAAGGAAGGTAAATTGATAGAAAAATGGATTGAAAAAGGCTTGAACACTGATTTCGAAGTTGCAGAAAAGTGAGTTGTGGAGCAAGTTTGGCAGGGTGATTCTGGCTATTCAAGCTTGAGGAAATGAATGAGGGATGACCCTCTATTTATAGGGAATCAAATGGAATGTTCAAGCGTGTGAAATGATGAAGTTTGGAGGGAAATCGTGTGAAGTTGCAAACAAGAAAAGTGTGACTTCTATTTTGATCAAAGCTCATCCAAACGCGCGTTTTGCTATGATAATCACTTCTTGAAGTTCACTAAACATGTTTAGAAGCAAAAACACAAAAAAAATGTGTTTAGAAGCTAAATAAAGGATTTCAAATTCTGACTTTTGAAGAAACATCAGTTTCAAGTTACCAATTTCAAAACAATGGCATTCTCAACTCAACGGGTCTTAGGGCATGATTATTGATACTTTAGAAAGATGAGATTACAAAATTTGCAATGGGAAAAGAATGGAATCAAATGGATGTTTGAGCTGAAAGTTGCAATGAGTCAAAGTTGGGAAAAAGAAGTTGACTTTCCATACTTAGAAATATTTCAAGTTTTTCTTCAAAAGTGACCTATAATGTTTTTCATCCAAAAATGGCCTTCCTCTTGGAATTTTCTCTTGAACAAAAAAGATGGAATGAAATAGACCTCTTGAATGACATTTTGAGACTTGAGCCATTCAAAATCTCAAAAAAAAATTGAGAGAGTTGTGAATTGTTAAAGTTGGCAAAAAATCATGAAATGGCCTATAATCTTTTGTATCTTTAGGGTATCTTCCATCTATTTTCTCACTTTGCACATAAAAGAAGAAATAAAGTTCACATCCTCAAGATCATTGTGGAAAATTAGTGGGCTCAAGGTGATAAAAATTGACCAAGTTATGATCATTTGAAGTCACACATGGGAAATTGGGGGTTCATCTGGAGGACTTGTAATCTTTCTTTATCATCAAGTTTCTTCCACATGAAAACTCCTCGAAACTTTTGAAGTGATTTGTTGATAACACTTTTAAGAGAAAGATGTCTTTGGAATCACTCAAAAATACCAAAAGATGAGCAAGATATACTTCTTTGAAGTTTAAAACCCTAGATCTTAGATCAAGAAAATTATTTGAGGGACCTTAACAATTTTGAATAACCTCCTTGTATCAACTCTTTTTCTTTGTAAATAGAAGTTGTTGATGATGATAATTAGAACTAATAGCAACCAAAACCACTTACATATCTTTAGAATTGAGAGAAATACACACTTGTGTCTAATGGGAACAAGGCCTTGTCCTTCCATGACAACTTCTCCAATAAACCCCTTGTACTATTGAATCAATCTTGATAACTTTGAAATGTGATGAACCAAAATAAACCTTGAAATGTAATTTCTTCCAAAACAACTTCAATGGTGAGATTTGAATTTCTCAAGCATTATTGTCTAACGCATGGAAATAAACTCATGAACCCATAGATCAACTTGTTAAGCCATATTGCCTTTACCTACATTATTAACAAGTAAGACAAACCAAAATTGAATTTTATTAATTAAAAGGAAAGTCAAAACAAAACATGTATGATCACAAAATAAAAACAAGTCAAGGTGCTTGGTGATTCCTCAAAGATCAAAGCTAGAGATAGGGAGGAGAACCAAAAGCCCTAATATGACCTTGTTGTGATTGGATCAATATGGTATGATGAAGGCATCTTAGGGGAAACAATTAGGGTACAACACATATGAAACAATTATAAAAAGAGAGATTATAAGGGACATCTTTAGCTTTCCAAAAAGTCCTATATCATCTTTAAAATATGAAAATTAAGCAAGTTATGGTTTGCACAAGTTTGGAAAATTGGTGAAAATGCAAGAAGTTAAATTTGAGCAAAAATGAATCTTTGAGTTAATGGACCTATTTTTTTGGGCTCAAACATGTTTATGACATACCTAAGGACCTCTAAACCTATTCATGCATTATTGTGATTTTTTATTTTTTATTTATTTGAATTTTTATTCATTTAATACAAATTAAATCAAAATAAAATGAAAGATATGGGAATTTTTTTTATTAATAACCAAGTATTAAAAAAATATTTCGCAAATAACCGGGTTTCGGAAAAAATTACGCAAATAACCATGTTTGAGATGGCTCCACAAAGGAGGAGCCATCTCATTTGGCGCATGCACCTAGGGTTTTGCCCTAGGCGCCATCTCACTTGGCGCCTCCATTGGCTTTTAGCCAAGTGAGATGGCGCATGCTCCTTAAAAAGGAGAGGAGGTGCCATCTCACTTGGCGCCTAGGGCAAAACTAGGGTTTTTTGCTGTTTTATAAATAATTCGTCCGTTTCTTTGAAATTTCTCACACTTTCTCGCACTGTATTTTTATTTTGTACTCCCTTATTTACGTAATGACGTCGCCTATGATTTTTAGCAGAGATGGTTACGTTATATTCTCCGCCACGAAACCTGCGATGAAAATGAAATTCTGGCACATTCACTCCATGGAGCGTCTGAAGCGGGAGTTGATGCGGTGGCTAGATGGAGACATCGCCGAGGGGGAAAAAATTCGAAGGATCCAGCGAAAACGAACAACAACCTCACATGCGACAGGAAGACCTAATGTGTGGTTGGAGGAAGTCAAAACAGACAGTGATGTAATGCTGATGATGCATGGGTCAGATGAAATTGTGTTAACAGTTGTAATTTCCTAGATTGATTATCGTTAATCATTGTTGTACGCGAAAACCCTAATGTAATTTCCTATATTGAATTTCTTAAATTGTGTGAACAATTTTATTAATGGAAAACCCATAATGTTTACAACACAAATATTGAAAAGATTTATTGTATTACAAAATTTATGTGGTCGAGCCAGACGCCCGATTCGGACAGTTTTTGCGATTGTGTCCGACCTGACGGCATAAACCACACTTTCTTTCCAACCTGTCAAGATCGTCCATTTCTGTTGTTATGCGCCTGCTTTTGGGACGACCCTTCTTGTTCCTTCGCATTTGGTCATTGTGCCAAACTATATCACCGTTGTATTCAGGCCAATAGTCCGGTTTTGCCACCAAAGGAAAGTTGTTGTTGTAAACAGTGAGCAACGTTTCAGATTTATAAACGTTTGAGAGCAGTTGAAGCGCGTCTTGATGGGTATGCGCACAAGCGGCAATGACATGAGAGCAAGGCATACGAAAAGCTTGAAACCTGCCACAATCGCACCATTAAGAAGGTAAAATGACCCTGTATTCTTGTCTTGCCAGGCCTTCATTGTGGTCAATTGTCTCTTTCACAATGAAGTTGTGGCTATGGCGGTCAAACCGTGTAACCATGTGAGTGTTGGCTTTAGCACTTTCAGCCTTAATGTATTTCATACAGCTTTCACTCCATAGTTGTCCTGATTGCAAGACCGCATACCACATTTCACCTCTTTTGGCAAATAAAGCAGCCATCCTAAAATACGTGGATTTCACCAAGGCAGTGATGGGGAGGTTTCGTATGCCCTTGAATACCCCATTCATTGATTCAATAAGATTTGTAGTCATATGCCCCCATCTTTGGCCATTGTCGTATGACCTAGTCCATTTTTCGACCGGTATATTGTCGATCCACGTACCGGCTTCTGGGTTAGACAAACGGATCTCGTTGCGGTAATATTTGAATGTGGGCTGTGTCAGTGCGTATCCCGCATTCATCACCGCTTTCCTCAATGTTTTATCCTTGACCTCCCTCGAGAAATTCTGGACGATATGCCTGACGCAATAGACATGCGTAGAAGGAGGGTCATGCCAACCATTTGCCGGATTATTATAGGCACTTTCAATGGAGGCATGTCTGTCCGAGATCAAACAGAGATCTGGTTGAGGAGCCACGTGTGTACGAAGATTTTTCAGGAAAAAGCTCCAAGCACCACCGGTCTCCCCCTCGACAAGGGCAAACGCAACGGGGAAAATGTTATTGTTGCCATCTTGTGCAACTGCCATCAAAAGCGTGCCTTTGTACTTCCCATACAACCAAGTCCCGTCTATTTGTAGAATTGGTTTGCATGATGCAAACCCTGTGATGCATGGTTGAAATGCCCAAAAGACGCGACTGAATATTCCGTTGCCATGTAGTAGACTACCATCTTGAGCGTACGCTGGCAATGTTTCCAGAACATAAACACTACCTGGAGAATATGTCTTGAGTGCATTTAGGTAGCGGGGAAGTTCTCGGTATGACTCCTCCCAATTTCCGTACACCCTTTCAATCGCCTTAGTCTTTGCTAACCACGCCTTACGGTAAGACGGAGTGTAGTTAAAAACCGTGGTGATGTGGGAGATGATTGTTTTCACCTTCAAAGAAGGGTCGTTGCTGACCAGGGGTAGGATTTCTTGACAGATTAGATCATGGTTGAGTTTTCGGTGGTCTTGTGATTGAGTGGAACTTACACAAGTATGGGTAGTCATGGAACCTATGACCCAGCAGTCACCCCTTAGTCTGTATGAAGCGGTCAGCTTGAACATGCAGTCAGGGTGGACACACTTGATCTTGTACCTTTCCGGGTTTACACGATCCACCTTATAATCAACCGAGTTGAGCATGTGAAATTTTTTGATGGCCCTTATGCATTCCTCTCTATTACGAAACTTGTCCTTCTCTTTTAAATTTTCATCTGATTGCATATACGGTTGGAAAAACAAGTCCGTAGAAGGTTCATCTCCGCCCATGTTGAAGTTTGTCATGTGCGTAGGTGGTGTGTAGATTTTGTCGGTAGGAATACTTGGGATGCCATCATCGTCAGAATCGTCGTTCACCATTTCATCGAACTCTAACTCGTTATCTTCTTCTTCATCATCAACGGCATCCACCTCATCTTGCTCATTCTCCAAAGGATCAACCTCCTGTGTCACCGGAGGCTCTACCTCCTGTGTCACCGGAGGCTCTTGAAACAGAACGTACAACTCAATAGAGTCGTTTCCAGAATAGACATGGCTGGAAATCATGTTCTGGAAATCCTCGTCATCTTGAATTGCAACCTTATAAAATATGACTTGGTTGTTTCCAAAAAAGACTGGACTCTGATAAAATATCTGGGATACCGGGCCTCGTTCAAGTTTGGCCTCCAATCTTTTCTTAAAGTAGGAGAAATTTGCTTTCCCGTTTAAGAGAAATCAGACATTGTCGGTGTTTCTAAACAAAAACCCAACTGTGGGACACATGTATGTCTCACCGTTGAAATGTGCTTTGACAACAAATTGTGGTGAAGAGGCCATTGTGTAGAATTGTTTTAGGTATGAATGTGGGAATGTTTTGGGTTTATTGATTATATGAAGGTATGAATGCTGGAATGTTTGAAGGTTAGATGACTGATTCGAAGGTTGGAAAATTTTACAGTTTATGTGAATGAATGTTATGTTCAACCTAAGGCAAAATATTTCAATTAAGTAAGTGATGCAACCCCCCAAGGCTGCCAATAATATTACATGCATGGGCTTATGCTGCCACCTAGCCTGGCCCTATTCTACACACATAAAAGTTTTGTGTAAGCCTGCCACCCATCAACTCCAATGGCCTTGCATGCAACAGAGAAAGGAATCCCAAAGGCTGTCACGTAGCCTGAGCCAATGCTGTAAAACGTGACACCTCTTATTCGCCAAATGGGGTGGCGACACCATTCATTTTTGTACTATTTCGCCAAGTGAGATGGCGCCTCCCTTACTGTCCAATCGTGATACATGCATGGGCTTATGCTGCCACTTAGCCTGGCCCTATTCTACATACATAAATGTTTTGTGTAAGCCTGCCACCCATCAGCTCCAATGGCCTTGTATGCAACAGAGAAAGGAATCCCAAAGGCTGTCACGTAGCCTGAGCCAATGCTGTAAAACGTGACACCTCTTATTCGCCAAATGGGGTGGCGACACCATTCATTTTTGTACTATTTCGCCAAGTGAGATGGCGCCTCCCTTACTGTCCAATCGTGATACATGCATGGTGTGATCGGTGGATCTGGAACTGACTGTTTAACGCTGGTTCGCGAAATGTCGCGGAAGCAAGAGTCGCCACCGTCTTTTATTTTCTCCAAATGGAAAGGACAAAAGCACAGAAAAATTCCTTAAAGAGATTGCTCTCGGTTCGGGAGGTAGGTTATAGAAAGGGAAGGTGTTAGCACCCTTTCTATCCATGGTTATCCATGGGCTCTTAGATACTTGCTCAATGTGTTTTCAAAAATGTTTGTTTGCTTTTCAATGTGGGTTAACAAAGTTTCTTTGAAAAATTTCAGTTCGACTCGTACGTCAGAGTGTTTGAAAAATTTGCTTTGAAAGCTTTTGAAAAGTGTTGGTGTGAAAAGTCTTTGAATTTTTGTTTTGAAGAGAGCAAGTATCCATGAGTCGTCTACCTACCCTAAGGAATTCGTCTGTGTAAGTGTCTTTTAAAGTAGTGCCATCCCACCATTGAGAGGTAGGTAGCACCACCGTTGGAGGTGTTCGGGTCAATTCGAGGTTCGGGACATGGTGATCACCGGAGCAATGGGAAGACACCTTAGAAGCTACCCTCATGCCAGGTTCCCGGATCATGAGGACTTACTAAGACATCCTCTACTCGACGATCACCTTTCGAGGGCAAGGCAACAGTGAGGCGTACCCTAGGGGTGGTGTGTGCGATTCGTGTGTCGTTTTCATTGATATTTGTCTTGTCATGTTCATTGTGATCTACGCTTGATTTTAGTTAGGGCCATTCATTCTTGCATGCTTTTGTTAACAGTTAAAAAATACTTGCGGGAAAGTAAATTATAAGGCTATTACAAATGGCGCGGGTCCACATCGCCAAAATTAAACCGGACCCGATTTGACGGAGAAATAAAGAAAATAAAAGGAATAAAAGTGCGAGAAGTTCAAGTTACAACGCTTTGGGAGAGATACATAATTATAATGAACGACATAAAATAAAATGCGCGAAAATAAATTACGAACATGGGCGTTGGACCCCTTTGCAAAAAAATTAAAGTTAATAAGGAATTAAAATTAAGAATTAAAAGAAAATGTTTTTTTGTATTTTTGTGTTTTTTGAGATTTAATAAAAAAAGAATTAATTAAAAAACCAAAATGAAATGTTAAACCTAGTTCTAATTATTTTTAAGTTTATTATGAAAGTATTAAAATTTAACCTAAATGCAACCCTAATTAGTTTACAAGTTTAATTATGAAAATAAATAAATCAATAATATTATGGCAAAAAAAAAGGAAAATTAAAAGGAATAAAAAGTTGTTAAACCTAATGCTATATTTTTGGATTTTTAAATGCAACCCTAATTAGTTTACAAGTTTAATTATGAAAATAAATAAATCACTAATATTGTGGCAAAAAAAAAGGAAAATTAAAAGGAATAAAAGTTATTAAACCTAATGCTATATTTTTGGATTTTAGTTATTAAGAAAATGTTGAAATTTTTAACTAAATGAAACCCTAATTTTTATGTACAATTTAATTATAAAAATAAATAAATAAATAATATTATGATAAAAGGAAAAATTAAAAAGGATAAAAATTAAGCCTAAATTCTATATTTTTTATGTTTTATTATGAAAAGAATTAAGATAAACCTAATTAAACTAATATTTATTACATGTTAATTTATTTACAAGAAAATATCAAAATAAATAATCATTATATTTTTTATCCTTTTCTGAGTTTTTAAAGGTATTTTTTGTATTTGGTAAAAAAAAAAATAATCAATTAAAGCAAAAAAAGAAAATATAATAGCAATTAAAAATAAAATAAGAAAAATATGGAGAAGGCAAACCAGGGGGGGGGTTCAGGCCCCAATTGTGAGGTATGGATCCAATAATTTGGGCCTAATAAGCTTGAGATTCGTTGACTTTTCCAGGCTACGTGTGGGACCTTGGACTAAGGCTTATGGTACACCTCTGATCTATGCCCTTGATTTGATCTCCAGGACGCGTGGCTGGTTGATCTTTGAGGATGTATGGTGTGTATTATCACTGGCGCTGCATAGGAGTTGGAATTGAAAAATAACATGAAATATTGTACAGACCTGGGACTCGAACCCAGGTCACTAGCATTACTGATCACTTCCTGCGCCACTGAACCACTTCAATTACTTTTAATATATAATAGCTACTAATCAATATAAAAGAAAATTGGTTGGTTATCTGAAAAACGCGCGCAATTCAAAAAGAACCAATGGTTGTTGGCCACGAGGTCTTCTTCTTCGTTCCTGCAAATATCAAAAACAAAGGCCACGGTTTTATGTGTGTTCTCTTAGGCCGGTTTATAGAAAATAGCGATTACGCCGTCTCTAAACATAAATTAGGCGCGAGGATGGATTCTTCTTCGTCTGAACACGCTCATGCCAATGATATTACTCACGAGTCCTAATTTTGCCTTGGATGAAAATCCCTAATTCGAAAACCTGCAAACCCTAAAAAGCTACAATGGCATCTTTGTACATAACACAGGAGAACGCAATTAAATGGATCAGTTAGCTTTAGAATTGCAGGAGGAATAAGAATCCATGCAGAAAATGTTATGAAAATGCTTAAATTTAAGAATACGATTGTGAGTTTTTCACGACATATGCTGAGTTCTGTACACTGATTCCTTGCCTTTTGATGAGTGTTATGAATTGGAATATGATCAGTGAACCACAAGGAAGCTTTTAGAATCAATATTAGGACTTGAATCAAACTAGAACACTGACTTCAGTTTTGAGTTTTTTGGACAATTTTTCAAGTTGGCAATGGTCTCTAGCGCATCTTTTTTTAGTGTCTGGCATTAGGTTTTTGACTCAGCACTTATGAGGGAAGGGAATTAGGTCATTAGCTGGCCTTGATCCATGCCCATGAGAGAACTAGTCCTAGGTTTTTTCACCATTAACCAACTTTCCCTTTTTTTAAGCAAAACCAAGACTTGGTGTACAACCTAACCCTAGCATGAGTTTGTGAGCTGGCACATGATACATGGAAGATATTCCAATTCAAATGACACTATTCCATTGATTTTTAAATTTTATTTGAATTTTTAAAGATTTAAAATGAATTAAATTATCAAAAATTAAATAAAATAGAAAAATCAATGTTTGATCTTGAAATTAATCATGGGACACGTGCGTGGCATGACAAGGCTGAATCAAGTGGAAGAAAGTGGGCCCTTTTGTCAAAAATTGAAGTTTCAAGGATAGTTGACTTTTGCCATTTCACAAAAATTTCCCAACTTCTCCAATGCATAACTTGCTCAATTGTTAAGCTTTTCTCATGTTCTTGGACATTTTGGAAAGGTCTTTGAGTCCTTTAACCAATGCCTTTGGTCCCATGTAATTTTGATTTTCCAATCTCAAGTTATGGCCTTTGACTTAAAGTCCCTTTTTGTTGACTTTTGAAAATGACCTATAATGTTGAAATTGATAACTTTTTGTGAGAGCATTTCTTGGACTTGAAGTATGAAGATGAGTTGTAGGAAATGTCTTTCTCTTCAAAATGAGCTTTGGATGGAATTTTTTTGATAATCCATGTGAAAGTTATGCTCTGGTCAATTTCAGTTGACTTTTTCAACTGTCCAAATATAGCAACTTTTGCATCTTGGTGATTTTCTGAGCCAAATTTTGAGAATCATGATCAAGCATTGATCAAATGATGTTTGTGGCTTCAAAATGATATGTTGACCAAAAATTTGAACTTTTGACTGTCAAATGACCATTTTGCCCCTACAGTTGACTGTAGTGCAATTTAGGGTTTTGACTGTGCAATTTTGAGCTGAATGCCTTGAAACTTGATATGAGGATGCTTGACCATGTTTGTAAGCATATGAGACTTGATTGGGCCTTTGAACACTTCCTTTTCTTGATCAGACTCAAAACCCTAATTTTGACTATTTAGGAGGCCCTTGCACTGTGCAACCCTTGGGGAATTTTGTGACTTGGCTTGGCAATTTCTTGAAGAATATGGGAGGGCAAATTTTGGGGTACAACACATGGGCTTATGCTGCCACCTAGCCTGGCCCTATTCTACACACATAAATGTTTTGTGTAAGCCTGCCACCCATCAACTCCAATGGCCTTGCATGCAACAGAGAAAGGAATCCCAAAGGCTGTCACGTAGCCTGAGCCAATGCTGTAAAACGTGACACCTCTTATTCGCCAAATGGGGGTGGCGACACCATTCATTTTTGTACTATTTCGCCAAGTGAGATGGCGCCTCCCTTACTGTCCAATCGTGATACATGCATGGGCTTATGCTGCCACCTAGCCTGGCCCTATTCTACACACATAAATGTTTTGTGTAAGCCTGCCACCCATCAACTCCAATGGCCTTGCATGCAACAGAGAAAGGAATCCCAAAGGCTGTCACGTAGCCTGAGCCAATGCTGTAAAACGTGACACCTCTTATTCGCCAAATGGGGTGGCGACACCATTCATTTTTGTACTATTTCGCCAAGTGAGATGGCGCCTCCCTTACTGTCCAATCGTGATACATGCATGGGATTATGCTGCCACCTAGCCTGGCCCTATTCTACACACATAAATGTTTTGTGTAAGCCTGCCACCCATCAACTCCAATGGCCTTGCATGCAACAGAGAAAGGAATCCCAAAGGCTGTCACGTAGCCTGAGCCAATGCTATAAAACGTGACACCTCTTATTCGCCAAATGGGGTGGCGACACCATTCATTTTTGTACTATTTCGCCAAGTGAGATGGCGCCTCCCTTACTGTCCAATCGTGATACATGCATGGGCTGCCACCTAGCCTGCAAGAGTGACACCTTACATTATTTGTAAATGCATGCATGCATATGTGTAACTCCCTAAGCATGCAAATGTGACACCTCGCAGGCATGCAACCACTACATCAAAATTATTTGCCTATAAATACATACCTTATGAAACATCTCTCACACCCACACAACTCTCACTCTCTGCTATGAAATATTTCTTAAGTCTATCATACTCTCTATTTCTTCCTAAGTCTTTCATTCTCTCAAGCGTTCTGAAGAATGGCCCTTCTAACAATGGGAGATACTCACAGAGGCACAAGGGAAAACATTGCTGCATTTGTAAGTCTCTTCTTTGGTTATACATTTTTCATACTTTAAAAAACGTGTTGTTCATCTTAATTAATCTTACTCTTGTTTAATTATGATCTCAGGATACACAAAGATTCAGAATCCGTTCGCACAAATACCTGGCTCCCGACCCTTTCATCGTCCCTTATCTGGAATATGCAGGTTTTGGACACGTGATAAAGATCTCCAACTGCACCATTGACTCCAAATTCATCCTTGCAATGTTGGAGAGGTGGAGACCGGAGACCCATACATTTCACCTACCAATAGGTGAATGTACCATCACTCTCGAAGATGTGTACATGCTACTGGGCCTCCCTATTGATGGTAAAGCGGTGAACGGGTCGGTTCAACAACCCAACTCACAGTGTGAAGAACTGTTGGGTAGGGACATGGTAGAAGGTGGTGGAGCAAGAGGGCAGGGAATACTACTCACTGACCCGAAACGGCATTATGCAAGTATGGAATTAAATGAAAATTCCTCAGAGAATGACCGAGTAGTAAAAGCCCGAACGTATATTATGATACTTTTTGGTACTTTTTTATTTCCCGAAAGTACGGGAAATAGTGTAAATTTCATGTACTTACATTTACTAACAAATATTGATAAAACTAGAAAATTTAGTTGGGGTTCTGCAGTATTAGCCCACCTGTACAGTTACTTGTGCAAAAACGCAGTCAAGGAAAAATGTACATTTTATGGGTGCGCATTTTTACTACAAGCCTGGGGTTGGTGGAGGATGGAGTCCTTAAACCCCATCAACAACAACACTTTTGGTTTCCCTTACGCAACAAAGTAAGTCATTAAGTTATAGCATTTATAACTATTCTTCTCTTTCCAAAATATATGCTAAAAATAACATGTTTCTCATTTCCTATAGGTACTGCGTGAGGGGTATGGATTACGGCAAGAATCCCAGAGTCAATGTCGCACTCTACCGGAATCTGTTGGATCACTTAGGCCCAGATGACGTAAGTCGTAGCTTTTAACTTTTGTTCATTTTAATTATTTATACATTACTTTTGCGCTTACCTGATTTAAATTTTATCGCAGTTCGTCTGGATACCATATTTGGGTTTGGACCATTCTCCAAATCCAGAGGATGCAGCAACTTGGACTGCAAAGACTGCACTCATTCGGTTCAACATTGTGGAGATGCACCACAGCGACCGTGTGAAGATGCAGTTCGGAATGATCCAAGAGATACCAAGTGATCCAACAGATTTGTCCCCCTGGCATCTAAAAAGGGTCGACGCCCAGTGGAGTCTAACCAACTGGAAAGACTTTGCTCCAGAATGGTGTAAAATGTGGCAAAGGCGTCACCGCTACATCTTGCAATCCCCTATTTTCCTTACTCAAGGTAACATGCGACACACCGATCAATATATGTCGTGGTACAGGTCGGTTAGTAACCCAGATATGCACGTGTCTCATCCGAGGTACTTGGTTGACCCACGCACACAATGGGCACAACCCTCGATTCCCCACCAACAAACCCAAAATCCATCAACCTCAAACCAACCCCCAAGAAGAAACAGACCAACAAACACACAACCACATTCCCCACCACAACACAACTACAACCAAATGCCGTACTACCAACCACAATCACCGCCAAACTACCAATACCCAGATATGCCTCAAACCCAACCACAATACCAACCCCAATACCAACAAACCCACATACCCCATACACAATTTCAGTCTTCCACATATCCCAATATGGGGCCCTCAACATCCAGCCTTAGCCCTGATATGGGAATGTCAGAAGATTATGACCAACCCGACCAAACCTACCATCAACCACCATATCACCAAACAACCCAACATCCACAGTACCAAACACCCCAAGATCCATTTCCTTTCTACCCCCCATACTCAGACGACCAATGCTACCGACCAACCATGGAACCCCACCCACCGCCAACACGACCAAACTTCGAGGGTATGGGTAACCGACTGTACCAGAGCGGATCTTCGAGATATGGAGATCTTACTGATTTTATGGATTCGGATCGCATTGACTTCGCTGGGCCATCGACCTTACCGCAACAGGAAACGAGACGGCACCCAGCAAGAGAAAGGCGAGGACGGGGATGCGGAACTAGGGGTCATTACCTGGTTCCTGGGGATCATTGATGTATCTTTTTTTTTTCCAGTATTTTTTGTATCTATTTTTTTACTGTTATTTAAATGTAAAACAGTTGAATGTAATTATTTTTTATCAAATAAAAAATCAATTTTGTTTATCTCTGTCTAATACGCAACGCGCAGGAAAGAAATTTTTTTTTTTTGACCTAATTTTGTACATAGGCGCCATCTCACTTGGCTTAGGGCTTGCCATTTGCCCTTAGGCGCCAAGTGAGATGGCACCTCCCTTATAAAAAGAGGAGGATGCGCCAAATGAGATGGCTCCTCCTTTATGGAGCCATCTCAAACATGGTTATTTGCGTAATTTTTTCCGAAACCCGGTTATTCGCGAATTATTTTTTTAATACTTGGTTATTAATAAAAAAAATTCAAGATAGGGTGCAAGGCGTGTAAACTTTTGTTTCCATCAAGTTGGGGGCCCAAATAGCTCATAATAGGCTGTCAAATTTGTGACAACCAAGCAAATTCCAAATTTGGACAAAAATCTTCAAAATTAGAAAGGTTTTCAAGTGAATCTTTGAAACAAATCATGTACTCAATGCCATGGATTCTTGCTCCTTTTGTTGACCTAATGTGATATGCTATATAAGCATAACAATATTAGACTACAAGCATATGCGTAGCTTCCTCTAAAAACCCTAGAAAAAATTGCAAAAAATTCAAAGTTTAGGTGCAAGTCGTGTTACAAGTTCCAGCCATTCCCCATTGGATCAAAGGATCCCATAGCATTCCTGAAGGCACCAGGAGGTATTCCCCATCCTCAGGCAAGCCCAACACACGCAAGAATCATCACTTTCAAAGCTCACAGTTTTTGGTAAAATTCTGAAATTATAACCTATAATTTATGCGTTGTTGAATAATGTGACAAGCTGATAAGTGCAAATTGTAGCTATTTTTGTATATAAGTTTTGTTGCACTTATCGACTTTTTGTTTGTTAATATTGTTGAATAATCCTGACTTTTATGTAAATACGTTTAGTTTGTGTAGAATGTGTTTTTTGTATAAAGTGTATCGTTTGATAGTTTTGTATTTTTTTGTAGGTATTTGAGCATTGTTGGAGCAATGAGGAATAAAGCTCCAAGATGCATTTTTGGATCAATAAAGGAATAAGGCCGAGATTTGAGGCCGTTTGAAGTTGCAGAGAAAGCAACAAAAGTTTCCTTCCTATCATGGATCTTTGGGCGAAAGGGAGAATCGTCGGATGAAATTCTAAAGACCAATGTTGATGAATTCCCTGCCTTGCTTCGCTGCTGCATCACTGGTCGTGGAGAAGATGCATCGCCGAGCGACGTGAGTCTGTTGCTGGGCGAAAGAGGATATTTGTTTCAGTTGAAGACGTGGGTTTTCCCGGGCCTTGTATATAAGAGCTTTCGCTGGGCGATGCTTTTATTTTACCGAACGATGGTTGCGGATCAGATTTTCCTTATATATTTTATTTTGTTTCATTTGTTTGGTGTTGGTTTTGGGAGAGATTTTTGTTCTCTCAACTCCATCCACCTCATTTTTGTAGTTGATTAGCTTAGATAACAACTCTAGGGCTTTTCTTATGGATGATTGGAGGTGGATTTCTCATTGATCGACACTGACAAACTGGGAGATTTGTGGTTTATCTCTTCCACTCTATATGGTTTTATCTTTTGTTGGGTTTTGTACATGTATTTTACTTTGAACTTATGTATATTTTTCGCCCATGGCATTATATTAAACTTGCTTTGCAAATCTTTATGGATTGTTTTCTTATATTTTTGTGCAGTGCTAGGGATTTAAGTTGTTATAGTAATATACTGTTTAGATTCTTATCTAGGATGATTATCTGTTAGTTTGTGAACTCTAGTGATAGATTTAGAGCTTACATCTACCAGGGTATCAGAGCTTAATTCCTCTATGTGGTTGTGCTGTGCTGAGAGATCGTTAGTGCAATTACATAGTTGTCTTCTATGTTGTTGAGGAGGTAGAGAGATCAATTCCTTGGTGATACATTCGGTCTCTCGATTTGGGTTAGAAATGACTTAGGTTGTGAGTGACCTGTGATGATTTTGACGAGTACAGTAGGTTGAGTTTAACTGGTCGATAGACTTAAGTCTGTGATGAGTAGATGATATGCACGCTTGATAAGTTCTTCCTTAATTTTTACTTTTGTTTATATTTATTTTTTGTTGATAACATTTTCTTTACAAATCCATTTATCCCCAAACTCATTAACGAGAGATTTGTCGAACGACAATTCAATAACCAATCTCTGTGGACACGATAAATTCCCGGATAAATATTTCCAAAACTTTTGTTGCTTGCCGCTACACCGCTTCCAACAAAATGGCACCGTTGCCAGGGATTGGTTCTATTGTTTTCGCATTGCGATAATTCTTTTGTTTTTGAGTTTTGTAGATATCGTATATATTGTCTATTTTTACTTATGTATATTGATACTTGTATTTGTTTACTATACTTATACATTTGTTATATCATTGTTTGTTTCCTTTCATGTTTTCTTGTGTGTTGGTTAGGAAAACCAGGTGGAAGCAACTTGGAGGAACATTCTTAAATAACAGGCGTCGAGCTTACGACGTAAAACAAGCATGTTTTATCATTTTCCATTTTATTAGTTTAGGTAGTGTGTTGATTGTTGTATAAACAAGTTGAAATAGAACTTGTTCTAAATTCTTATATCTTCACTTTTCAATTTGTTTATTTCACTTTCATTTGTTTATTTTTGTTGTTGTTTTTTGGACTCGAATTTTGGTTCGATAGCTTGATGACATTCATGTGATTTGTCAAGGTTGATCGTTTTGACTTGCGAATGCGCGGTAATGATTTTTTAAAATTTTGTACACGTTCGGGGTATGTGTTTACCCTTTCTATAATTTAGCATATTCATGATACTTAAATTTTCTACAATTTTTATGCCATTCATTCTTTTGTATACTTGTTCATTTGTGAATCACTTTAGTTCCTACCCTTTTTGTGAGGTAGCTTTCTATTGTTCACAAATGCGAGCGACCATAATGCTTGTTTCAACTGGATTCTATTATGCTTAATCTTTTTTTTTGGGTTGATTGTATGAATGCAAGAAAGTGATCAAGGAATTTTTTGTTCTATTTTGAGCACAACTACCCCTTAGCCAAATAGTCAATTCACCTTGTGAGTGTGTGATCATTTGTAACCCTTTGAGCTTTTTGTCGATATCCATGTTGTTTTTTCTAAATGCTTGTCTATGAGTGTTTAGTTTCCACTTTTGCATGGATGTTGATTCTTTGTTTTCTTGAACCCTTAACTATGATTTGTAATTGAATTTTTACCTTGCCTTAGAAAGTAGGGAGTATTCATATTATGATGATGGTTAGATTCAAGTTAGGAAGAAAAATGATTGTTTATTTATTGGTTGATTGCTATGAGTTTAAAAATAAAAAGAAAAGAAAAAAATGTGAAAAAAGAAAAGAAAGAAAAAAAGCATGGAATAATGTTGTGTTAACAAGTGATGGTGCTTTGGTGTGAAATTTGTGGTAAAGAAGAAGTTTGATTGGAATTCTATTGTTTGAATCTTTGGTGGATTGATAACTCCCTTAGGTTTAAGCAAGTTTTTGTTTCAATTAGCTTTAGGACTTATCACTTGTTTATTAACCAAGTCACATTACAACCTTGAAAGCTCTTGAGATTCTTGCTTTTATATTTTCATTGTAAATTTTTGGATGAATGCATAATTTAGTCTATTGTTTGCAAGATTGTTAGATGAGTGAAAATACCCCATTTTTGTGTGTTTTTCATCTACCGATGATTATGTTTGCTAGTTGTGATTCACTTGTGACCAAGTATTGTTTTAGAATGTTTGGTATAATTTTTGTATTTGGAATTTGTTTCATGTTTATGTTATCATCGTAGTTTAGTGGTAAGTATGTTTCTTCATGTGTACCATTTTTCATTTGAACCATTGCATATGTTTTCGGCTTTCAAAACCTGTTGATTCATAATTCTTTGATTATCGTCTTTTGCTTCTTTAAGTTTATTTGACTTTTTTTTGAGGACAAACAATGATTCAAGTTGGGGAGAGTTTTATAAGTGCAAATTGTAGCTATTTTTGTATATAAGTTTTGTTGCACTTATCGAATTTTTGTTTGTTATTATTGTTGAATAATCCCGACTTTTGTGTAAATACGTTTAGTTTGTGTATAATGCATTTTCTTGTATAAAGTGTATCTTTTGATAGTTTTGTATTTATTTTGTAGGTATTTGAGCATTGTTGGAGCAATGAGGAATAAAGCTCCAAGATGCATTTTTGGATCAATAAAGGAATAAGGCCAAGATTGGAGGCCATTTGAAGTTGCAAAGAAAGCAACATAAGTTGCCTTCCTGTCATGGATCGTCGGGCGAAAGGGAGCGTCGCCGGGCGAAATTCTGAAGACCAATGTTAATGAATTTCCTGCCTTGCTTCGCTGCTGCATCGCTGGGCAAGGAGAAGATGCATCATCGGGCGACGTGAGTCTGCCTCCGGGTGAAAGAGGACATTTGTTTCATTTTAAGACGTGGCTTTTCCTGGGCCTTGTATATAAGAGCTTTTTCCGGGCGATGCTTTTATTTCGTCGGGCGATGGTTGCGGATTAGATTTTCCTTATATCTTTCATTTTGTTTCATTTGTTTGGTGTTGGTTTTGGGAGAGATTTTTGTTGTCTCAACTCCATCCACCTCATTTTTGTAGTGGATTAGCTTAGATAACAACACTAGGGCTTTGCTTATACATGATTGGATGTTGATTTCTATAGACCGACACTGACAAACCGAGAGGTTTGTGGTTTATCTCTTCTCCTCTATATGTATTCCTCTTTTGTTGGGTTTTGTACATGTATTTTACTTTGAACTTATGTATATTTGTCGCCCATGGAATTATATTAAACTTGCTTTGCAAATCTTTATGAATTGTTGTCTTAGATTTTTGCTCAATGCTAGGGATTTGAGTTGTTATAGACATATATGCTTAGATTCTTATTCAGGATGATTATCTGTTAGTTTCTGAACTCTAGAGGTAGATTTAGAGCTGACATCTACCAGGGTATCAAAGCTTAATGCCTCTGCGTGGTTGTGTTGTGCTAAGAGATCGTCAGTGCGATTACATAGTGGTATTATGTGTTGTTGAGGAGGTAGAGAGATCATTTCCTTGGTGATACATTCGATCTCTCGATTTGGGTTAGAAATGACTTAGCTTGTGAGTGATCTGTGATAATTTTGACAAGTACAATAGGTTGAGTTCAACTGGTCGATTGATTTATGTCTGTGATGAGTAGATTATATGCATGCTTGATAAGTTCTTCCTTAGTTTTTAATTTTGTTTACATTTATTTTTTGTTGATAACATTTTCTTTACAAACCCATTTATCCCCAAACTCATAAATGCGAGAATTTGTCGAACTACAATTCAATAACCAATCTATGTGGCACGATAAATTCTCGGATAAATATTTCCAAAACTTTTGTTGCTTGCCGCTATACAGATCCAACACATACATACATGTGTTCATGTGTATTATTAGAGAAGGTTTAACGTTTCGTTACAAAGCTCTAATGCAAGGATATGGATATGCCATGGTTAGGGCAGAAGAACCTTGTTCCCTTCGAAACTCACAATGCAGGGACTTTCATGCCAAATGGGCACCACCATTGAATTCGTAGACCCCAAATTAGGGGGTAGGGTCCCTATATTTTTTGTTATGTTTGATTTTTGCAGGTTTGGGATTTTTGGCAAACATAAGAGATGACCGCAGCCACCGCCCATGGTGGCTTGACCGGCGTTGACTAATGTGTGGCAGAGAGGGACAACATGACTGGTTTGTTCAAATATTAGGGCCTCACTTTGGGCGCGCATGTTTCATGGTCAACATTTAGGACCAGTTTTGATGTTTAATAAATTGATTGTGGTTAGGCTAATGGAAGTATCACCGTCCCAATGATAGAGGTGGCGTGGTTAAGGCTTTTTTATGGGAAATGGTAGGGGTTCGACCCCTGCCTCTTGCATAATTTTTTTGGATTTAGTCTTGCAGATCCAATGTTACAGGGGAAAGCGCGCACACCATGCGTTACCATATCGTCACCATCAGATCATCACAACATCAGATCAAACGCTCCAGATCTGAGAGCTCGTGATAGACCTCACAGGGGACAACAAGACTGAACCACACACTAACATTGGGCTTGCTGGTTATGGGCTTGGACAAATCTCAAACGCATACCCCCAAATTACTTCATACATCACGCCCAGTTTTTATTGTTTTTTTATTCTCTCTCTATTTTATTTATTTAATTGTTTTATATCACTTTTAAAAAACCAATTTTATTTTAATAATAAAACCACAAAAAATAGATTTAGGATTTTCTAATTAAATTTAATTTTTGAAAATTAATTTAATTTAATTATCTTTTACTTTACTTTATTAATTAAAAAATAAGTTGAATTAGGTTAAGATTTCAAATATTTTTTTCAATAACATACCAAAAAATACTTTGTCAAATAATTGGTTTCTTTAGGGTTTCAAACTTGTACCCGTTTCAATCTTCGCGCGTTTGTTATTTTTTGTATTCTTATTTTTTTCCAAATATTGTATCTGCACACAGTTTGTAATAGTTTTAAACTAGGGTTATTTACTATTTTTCCACAAAGCTTTTATGATTTGTATCCCCCTTTCTGAAGCTCTATAATAGAGTAGGACGTTATTTCTGCTTTACTATTCTACTATTGTTATAAATTGCTGAGAATGATAGGATTGCATGGCAAGACGTGAAAAAATGATTAGTAAACCCTAATTGCAAGATAAATGAACTGAATTGAATCACTTGCACACTTCACCTCTTGGGAAACCCCTCTTGTTGCCTCGAAAAACAGTGGCCATGTCCCTCAAATGTACGGATACTATTAGTAAAGTCCATCTGTCATAAATCATCATAAAGAGCTTGTCCCTCGATGTTGCCTACAAATATATGATGGCAGTCCCTTCAAAATTTCTAAAGGTATCCCTACATGTTGCCTTCAATGACCATAATGATGACCCTACACCTGTCCCTCGAACATCCAAAGATAGGGCTTCCTGCTAACTAATGGTATGGATAGCACTATCCAAAGGAGGAGGAAAAATACAAGAAAGACCTTGAGTGGGTAGTTACTGTCAATTGCTTGCTCACAACTTAAAAACACTTTTTCATACCTCACACTTTCAAAAACATTTTCAAAACGCTTTATAAACACTCTTGAGGACTGATACAAGAGTTATCATAAAGCAAATTGTCTTGCTATTTGGCATTTCAAAACATTTTCAAAAACACACACACAAAACTAATAAAATGAGAAAGCGATTAGGAGCTCGTAGATAAATACAGATGGAAAGGGTGCTAACACCTTCCCTTTCCATAACCTACCCCCCTTACTCAGAAAAATTTCGAAAGGTCTTACCTGTTATTTTCACCCTTTCCTTTGTTGGATAAAATAAAAGTCGGTGGCGACTCTTGCTAACCACAACATTGCAATAAAATGCAAAACCAGTAAAGTCAGTTCTCCCACCATATTATAGAAGGTATTAGCACCCTAAACATCTACGGTACTCTGCAGGAACCTCTTTGAAAATTTGTGTATTTGGGCTATAAAAGTTGTATACAAAAATAGATTGTGAGGATGAGAAAAGAAGTATATTTTACAAAGTTTTGCACCCGCCGCGGTTTGCGAAACTTTAGTTCCTGCGTACCACCTTCTGTGTAATAGGGGATCAGGGTACTCGTAGTTCACCTTAAAAAAATAATTTAAAACACAAGTGTGTTGGTTTATCTTAAGAGACGAGACATCACCGTCTTATCCTAGTGGAAGAACATACTTACGACCCACAATTATGAGAAAAGAGAATTTGCATCATCTCAAAGTGGAGGATATAGCTTGGATTTTTTTATTTTAAAAATCAACAAAGCCTCACTCAATACCCAAGTAGAAAATATCTCACTTCACTACATATCGTAAGAGTATAATAGTTCACATCACTACAAGGATTGACCAGAGTCTAATCTTTTGAGAAAGTTTAAAGGATAAAAGCCAAAATGGAAAAAATGGTTTGAATGAGATTGATTGAATTTTAGTCTTCTCACAAAAAATGTCAAAGCATGATTAAGTTATTTAAAGTTTGATTAAGAAAATATTTTGAAAATGCATTGACCTAAGTCCAAATTTATTGTGAAAGTGGTTCAAATTTAGAAAACAATAATAGTTTTGAAAAGGAGAGATAATATTTTTGAAATTAAAAAAGATGGGAGGAGATGAAGAGGCTACCCTAAAGCATAAGGTAAAAGCTAGAGAAAAGAATCATCTAACCAATAAGAAGCCAACATTTGACATAATGAGTCAATGTAGAATCTCCACCCTTTGGATTGACCAAGCAGTCAAAGATACTAAACCTCTTAAGGATACCAAACTTCGAATGCATTATGTCTTCAAAAAATTGGGCAGACTAACGACTGTATACAAATAAATTCCCAATCATAGAAAAAGCATATAATCAGAATAACCTGCACACAAAGAAAACAAACAACCCAATGTTATGGGGTAAACCCCAACAACTCCAGAAAATATTGCAATAGAGGTCACAATGTCTCAAGGTAGGTTAAGGTCTCTAATTCTAAGTCCAAGAATTCCATAACTCCAAAATGCCAAGGATAGTAACCAACTAGTCCAAACAACATTAAAGTTTTTTATGGTTCATGTTGATTATTAGGTATCTTCAAAAAGGAATGAAAAGCTCAAGTGAGCAAAATAAAAATGACATAAAGATAAATGCTCAAATGAGCAACAATGAAAGTAACATGAAATGAAAATGCTAAAGTAAATGTGCTCAAAATAAAAATCATAAAATAAAAGCATAAAATAAAGTCAATTGTTAGGAATTAGAGCTTAGTTAAATGACCATCTTGAAACTTGCATTTGAAAGCTCATTAGAAGATTGATAAAACCAAAGCCTCTCAACAACTAGTTTCATTTGCTTTTTGTCAAGTATATCATTCATTTCAAAATCTCAAGGCAACAATAAATGATCAACGTTGTTTAAATGATTCACCTAGTCGGAAATTTATGATGATTCATTAGAGGATTGATAAGACCACAGACTCCTAACAATGAACCTTAAGGTTATTAGATCAAAGGTTTCAAATTAAACGTATTTGGGCTTGCAAACATAAGTTTGTTCCATGAATTATCATTTCTTAAATCGGGAAAAAATTTAGCGCTATGTTAAGCAATCATAAGTGAACTTATATAGAAGTCGCACCTATTTTGAGGTCGGTCAATAGCAATCTATGTGCCATATGTTTGGAGAGATGATATGTAGATCACCCTCTAACAACATGTAACACAAGTAAGAAAGGGATACGATGAAGAGGCAGGGGATGAAATGTATGAAATTAGGGTTTCAAATATCATCAACATCATTTATCTATTTTGGTGATTTGGTTTCTCAACCTATCAACACCCAAGATCCAATGAGGTTGAAGAATTTTTAAAATAAAAGAAATAGGTAGAACAAACTAAAAAAGGTAAAAAAAATAGTAAAATCAGAAATAAAAATAAAACAAAGTTATAAAAAATTGCCAAAAAGGCCAAAGGACCTTTCCATAATTTTTTTAGAATTTAAAAATTAAGAAAAATATTTTTAATCAATTAAAACAATTCAATTAAAGTAAAAAATTATAAAATAAAACTTTGAAAAAATAAAAATCAGAAAGAGAAAAATCCAAAATATATTTAAGAATTTTTTCTGATTTTTTGAGTCAGTAATGAATTTTTGAAGTTTAAATCAATTAAAATATAAAAATCAGAAAATAAAAATAAAACCAAAAAGATGTAAACCATTGGATCAATGTCAAAACACGTTAGTAATCAAATCCAATGGATCTGACGCGCTGTGCAAGATATGGACATTAGTGAATAATCCACCGGATCATTTCTTTAAATCAAATTTATAAAATAAAAAAGTGGTGCTTTGTCATTGGTTGAGAGATGACACGTTGGTCATCTGCAACCTCCAGCCACGCGAATTACATGTCTCTCAAACTGTAAAATCAGAAGCTCAAACCTATTACATTCGCTTTGTCTCATCAAGATGAAGAAAACTGTAACCTCACGGAAAATTTATATAAGTTTTAGCTCAGTCGATTTGAAGAAAACCAGAAGAAAAAAGTTGAATAGGGATTTGAAAATTCATGATTAAAACTCAATTCTAGTTGAAAACAAATGTTGCGACTAGTATCAGAATGATGAGAGCTTCATTGTGGTAACAAATTTTGAGAGAATTAATGAAGGAATCTACCTATTGAAGTTCAAATTAAGAGCTCTGAAGCTTGACTTGGCTAGCACAATTTGGGATACTTTAGGGCTTTGTTGTTCTTCTGTTAGCTTCAGTGAAGTTCAAGGATGAAGAATTGACAAAGAAAATGGATCGAGGAAGGCTGTAAAACCAAATTTGAAGTTGCAGAAATATGGGTTAAGGGAAGAGTTAGGCAGGGTGATTCTGGTTGTCTAAGCTTGAGAAAATAAGTGAGATATAACCCTCTATTTATAGGGAATCAAATGGAATGCTGAAGCGTGTGGAATGATGAAGTTTGGAGGGAAATCGTGTGAAGTTGCAAGCATGAAAAGTGTGACTTCTGTTTTGCTCAAAACTCAACCAAAACTTGTGTTTCAAGGTACTAATCACCTCTGGATGATTGTTAAACATGATTAGAAGTAAAAACACGTAGAAATTTAGTGATTAGAAGTTGAATTGTGCATTTCAAATTCTGACTTAGAGGCATAAGTCAGCTTTAAGGTACCAACTTTGAATCAATGACATTCATAGCTCAAGGGGTATTAGGGCATCATTCTTGAGGCAATTGAAAGATAAGGTTACAATCTTTACAATGTGAAAATAATGGAATCAAATGGATGCTTGAGCTAAAAGTTGTGATGAGTCAAAGTTGAGAAAAAATGCTGACTTTTGGACTTAGAAAATATTCTAAGTTTTTCTTCAAAAATGATCTATAATGTCTTGCATCCAAACATGGTCTTCCACTCAAAATTTGCTTTTGACCAAAAAAACATAGCATTAAGTAGATCTCTTAAATTACATTTTGAGATTGGAACCACTTAAAAACTCCAAGAATTGAAAAAGTTATGGCTTTGTGAAGTTGGTGAAAATTCATGAGGTGACCTATAATCTTTTGCATTCTTAGGTCATCTTCCATCCATTTTCGATCTTTACACATAAAATAAGAGTTGAAGCTACATACTTAAGATCATTGGGGGAAAAGAATGGGCTCAAGGAGATAAAAATTGACCAAATTATGATCCTTTGAAGTCACATAAGGGAATTTGATGGCCTATCTAGAGGACTTGTAATCTTTCTTCATTGTTAGACATCTTCCACATAAAATCTTCTTGATAATTTTGGAGTGATTGGTTGATAACCCTTTAAAGAGAAGAATGCCTTTGGAATTACCAAAACATTTGAAAACATGGGCAAGGTATAGCTCTCAGAAGTTCAAAACTATGGCTCCTAGAGCAACAAAATGCATTGGGAACCCCTTTCAAATTTGACAAACTTTCTTGACCAAATACTTTTTCCATGTGAACAAAAGTTGTTGTGGATTATAATAAGAACCCATAGAAATAAAAACCACCTCCAAATATTTATAATTGAGAGAGTTATGCACTTGTGATCAAGAAATCAAGAACTTGTCCAATTAGGTCAAACTTCTTCAATCAACTCTTGCACCTTTGATTTTCTTTGATAAATTAAGGAATGATGAATCATAGTAGACCTTGTCATGATATCACTTCAAAGTATATTCAATGATGAAGCTTGAATCTCAATGAAGCTTTGTTGAAGAAGGCATGGAAATAAACTCATGAACCTATAGATCAACCTGATGATATGTGTTGTGCTTTCACCTATATCATCATCAATTAGAGAAAAAATTCACTGCATTTGTTAGTTAAAAGTTAATTAATACAAAACATATATGATTCAAGGTGCTTGGTTATTCCTCATGAGCAAACCTAAAGATAAGGAGAAGAACTAAACCCTAGTGTGATCTTGTTGTGATTGAGTTGATATGAGATGATAGAGGAATCTTATGGGCCAAATTTGGGGTACAACAGCCTCCTTGTTATTTCTAAATCTTTTGTTGACTTGTGAAAGGCATTTAAAGAGAGCTTTCAATCATGTTATAAGTTCTTGGTTATTCGATTGCAAAGAATTTTATTCCATTTCTTTGGGGATTCGAGTTCCCTTCTGGTGCGCTTGATTGTGTTTCTCATTTCATGAGATATATATATATATATATATATATATATATATATATATATATATATATATATATATATATATATATATATATATATATATTGTTGTTTCTTGTCTGGATTGGTATCTTTGTGCATTTTTTTTTGTTTGTCATGCGGATGTGTCTGATACACATTTCACATGTGATTTATTTTCACATTATCGATGCCTTGGTGCCTATTTCGAGTACCCGATTTCTGACTTGCTTTTCTTTGTTGGTGAAGCTTTTGTGAAGTTTTCCGGGTTTCTTATTGCTTTGCTTAGAAAATATGGATTGATATCTGTTTGGTACTTTCTCTTGTCAATTTTCATTCCGCATTGTTTTCCACTTTAGGTGCATGGCTGGGAGTCCCTACTTTAGGTGGGCAATTCTATTTAAAATTCCTCAGATGAGGTAATGTTTGTGTTTTTTGTGGGCAAAAGACCTCGACGAAGGAAAATCCAATTCCCCTTTATTTTGTGCAAAGACCTCGAAGAAGGCATCGATAAAGTACTCAAAGAAAGGTGATAGTCGAAGTGTGCATCCGTAATGGACCCCCGCCATTTCAAGTCCCCAGGTAATTTGTAGCTCACGCCGTACATCGATTCTATGAATCGTGCTACTCTTATTATCGACTCGGTCGAGTGGGAAAATGTTCATAATCAACCCCCACAATTTGTCTCTAGCTCACGTTGTTCAACATTGATGCTTCGTGTTTGTCCATATTGTCTTCTACCTCCCTCCACAATCGTGCTACCAGTATAGGCCCACCCAATTTGGAGACAACTTCCCTTTATTCTTAGGATCAGTAATCTTTTTGTTCTCAAGATGTCGCGGTAAGCAAGAGTCGCCACCAAATTTTATTTTATCCAATCAGGAAAAGGAAAAAGAACAGAAAAAACCTTTTTCGAGATGTTTCTGAGTACGGGGTAGATTATAGAAAGGGAAGGTGTCAGCACCCTTTCTATCAGTGGTTTTCCACGGGCTCTTAGGTACTTGCTCATTTTGAAATTGCTTGTGTGTGCTTGTTTTGAAAAGTTTTGTTTTACTTCGTTTTAACCCTTGTTTTTGTCCTCAAGAGTGTTACGAAGTTGTTTTGAAAAACTTTGTTCAAAAAGTTTGTTTGAAAGTGTATAATGTAAAAGATTTATTATTTTGAGCAAGTACCTAACAATTATCTACCTACTCGAAAAAGGTGTTCTTTTCCTCCTATCCTTTAGACCGTGTTATCCTACTATTAGTGAGTAGGTAACCCTAGTCGTTGGATGTTTGAGGGACTATCGAAAAGGATGTAATGGTCATTGAAGGCAACATGTAAGGATACCTTAGCATTTCGAAGGGACTGTTATCATATATTCGTAGGCAACATCGAGGGACAAGATCATTTCTCGTAGGCAACTCGAGGGACGTTAAGGGACTATGATCATTGTTTTCCGAGGCAACCAAGTGGGGAGTACCCTAGGGGTCCAAGTGTGCAACTGTGTATTTTTCAGTTATATTTATCTTGCAATTAGGGTTTTCTATAATTCATTTTTATCTTTCCATACAATCCTATTAATCTAAGCATTGCATAAAATATAGTAGCAGGAGATAAAGGCGAAAATGTAATCCTAAGCTATTACAGAGCTTTGGGGCAGTTACATAATAGTGAAGAGTGCGGAAAAGAAATCCTAAAACTATTACATCCCGGAAGTAATTACATGATAATGATAAATAAAAAAAGCGGGAGAAATAAAGCTATGTTATTACAATTGAACGCGCCCTATACACTTTATCTAGGAGAATAAAAATAAGATGAAAATAGCAAAGAAAACGTTTTGGTGATTTTTTATGAAAAAAATGATTTATGATAATTAATTAAATAAACCTAAAAAAACCTAATTAATTTTAATTAATAAAAAAATGTTAATTTTGAAAAAAGTTAATTAAAATATCTAAATCCTAATTAGTTTTAATTAAAAAAAGAGGTTAATTTTGAAAAAAAGTTAAAAAATATAAATTTAATTAACCTAAAAATTAAATTAGGTTTTTTTATAAAAAAAAAGGTTTGTGAAAATTTTTTTGTGGTTAAGTGAATTTAAGATTGAAAAAGACAAATTGGTTAGAAACCAAAAACAAACAATGAAATTAAAAACCTAAAATTAAATTAAAAACCTAAAATTAAATTAAAAACTAAAATTAAATTAAAACCTAAAATTAAATTTTTAAAAAAAACCTAAAATTAAATTAGAAAAACCTAAAATTAATTATTCGAGTTTTGGAGGAAAAATCAAAGGTTTGTGAAAATTATTAGGTTTTATGAAAAATGTTTTAAATAGAAAGAAGGAAAATAGATAAAATAGATAAAAGGAATGGAAGAAAACTAAAACCAATAGGGGTGGGTGTTGAACCCACACCCTTAACCTTCTCCGGATGTCTGCCTCGTCTTGCATTGATGGTTGTTCTGTTTTGGCCTCAGTGTTTTGTAATAACTCTGCATGGGACCCTGTCTAAATCCTTACTGGAGAAGTAGTGAGATGTGGGTTTGCACAAGGATGGCTTGTTTGTAGTGAGATGGGGGTTTGTAATAAGGATTTCAAGGTTTTAGGGTTCTTGAAAGAATTTGATATTTTGACAAGGTTGTGGCAAAGGTTTTTTTCTCCTTTTTGTCGTGTGTGAAAAGAATGAGATTATATAATGAAAATTAGAGAAAAAATGGGCTTTGAATGTGCAATTGGGCCTCCAATAACCACAAGCAATAATGCAAATTTTTATTCACTTGAGTTCGTCATGTTCCAGGCTAAATCGCAGGGGCTTAAGTGCAATTTTTGAAGTTGAAATGTGAAAACAAAACGTAGCCGACATCGAGGACTAACTCATGTCCTAAAATGGGCTCAATCGAATAAACGGTGAATTAGTTATGAATTTGTGAAGTTTTGGATTAGACAAACTTATTTTGGGCTCCATTGTCAACTCTGACAAGTTCTTCAATAAAAAAATGGTATTGATCGGAGCATAACCCAAACTCGACTTTAGAAGAAAAGTTGTATATCTCTGAGTCAATGACCTTGTGTAAAAAGATGGGCCCAATCCGATAAAAATTGACCGAGTTATGAATTTTCGAAGTTTCGACCCAAATGAAATAATATTCAGCATTCAGGATTTTCAGTGTGTCACGTGCACTCTGAGCAAAAAATGAAGGCCTTTTGGATACTGTTCGAACTCAATACCTCCTGTGAAAACTTAGACAACTCAATTTGTGAAATTTTGGCGCTGGAACCAGCTTGATACGATGAAAACCGACCAAGTTATGATTTTCTGAACATGACACAAATAAACTTCTATCACAAATTTTCTGTACGAAGATACTTGATAAATCCGCATTTTTGAAGACCTTATGATTGAAATTGGCTTCCATCCGTGAGAGATGAAAACATAGATGACATTAAGATGGAATTTTGGCCACCAGAACGGGTTCAAAACAAGCCATGATCTTCAAGTTATGAATTTATTAGTGCGTAAAAACTGCACTTTCAGCACACTTTTTCATCACATTTCTTCGAGAAAAATCACACATTCAGAGACCTTCTTTAAAGAATTGACTCTTGAGTCGAACCTGAATTTGAGAATACGTTATCATAGATATCTTGGAAAAAGAACACCTGAATATGACGCGTCGGGTTGGACTTGTGAATCTTTGAACCCCGAATCATTGCGAAACGGCCAACCGATCTTCAGCACTAAAAATACTCTTAGAACATTCATTGACAAAATAAACGTCGCTTGTAACCTGAAGAAGTTTGCTAAATATACCTTGATTCCATAACCATAAAACCAATGATATGCATGTATGTAATAATGAAATGTAAGGCAAAAAGGTCGAAATAAATAGGGTAAATTTTGGGGTACAACAACTGGCCCATGTTCAATCTTCTTAAACCTGAAGATGTAGATTGGCTAGTCTGCCTTTGGTGATCTGAAGGTGGAAGATGATTGAACACTAGAGTGCCCAGAAATTTGCACTCGTTTGAGATGGTGCTGGATTGTGTAGGTAATATCCGGAATGGGCTTACAGATGCCTTTTGGAAAAGATGACGAGTGGTCACCATAGATGGGCTTAAAGATGCCATCTAGAAGATATGACGGAAAATCGTCGGAGATGAGCTTAAAGATGCCATCTAGAGGATGTTGATTTCCCAAGATAGTCCTTTGATGAGAATTCATGTTCCTGTCATTGAGGAGGAATCTACTGAGGAATGTTGGTCTCTGTCTTGGGAGAAATGGAATTTTAGGAACTTCAGTTGTCCGTTACTCTACTGGGGAATCATCTCATAGTCGAGGAGATGAAAATGAATTGCTATTTGGTCGTGCTCCAGGCTTTACAGTGATTTGCTAAGGATAATAAGACTGATTGCTATCTGGTCGTGCTCTAGGTTTTATAGTGACTTACTAGGGAGATGAGATTACACTTGCTATCTGGTCGTGCTCCAGGATTTGCAATCTCAAAAACTGTTATATGGTCGTGTTCCAGGCTTCAGAAGGAATTAATTGGTTATCCAGTCGCATATGGGTTTCAACTTGAATTTAACGCATACTAGCATCCAGTCTTTTCCAGGCTTCATAGTAATTGGCCGAGTAAACTGCTATCTGGTCGAATTCCAAGCTTCGCAGTACCTCATACTATTATCTGGTCATGCTCCAGGTTTCACAGTGTCTCTTATCGCTATCTTGTCGTGCTCCAGTTTTCACATTGTCTTATACCGTTATCTGGTCGTGCTACAGGTTTCATGGTGTCTTATACCACTGTCTGATTGATTCCAGGCTTCATAGTATTTTGGGGGAATCAAGATATTATCCAGTCGATTTCTGGGCTTCATAGCTTGAATTTGAGATATACCATTATCTGGTCGATTCTAGGTTTCATAGTATTTGGCGAAATCAAGATATTATCCGGTCGATTTTCGGGCTTCATAGCTTGATTTTAAGATATACCACTATCTGGTCGATTCCAGGCTTCATCGTATCTTATACTATTATCCGGTCGATTTCCAGGCTTCATAGTATGATAGGGAAATTAAGTTGTTATCCGGTCGATTTTCGGGCTTCATAGCTTGAATTTGAGATACACCACTATCTGGTCAATTCCAGGCTTCGTAGTATTTTGGAGAAATCAAGATATTATCCGGTCAATTTCTGGGCTTCATAGCTTGAACTGGAATAGAAATCTTATTATCGATTTGACTGAACCATGGAAAACTTGTGAGAACTTCAATTGGGAGAGAAATCTTAGTATCGATTGACTGATCCCAGGAGAGGTCTCAGATTAACTTTGACTAGCATAGAAATCATGGGAATCTTGGTGGCGATTCGGCTGACCCAGACGAAAATCTTAAAACATCTTCAACTAGAATAGAAACCTTAGTGCCGGTTTGACTGAACCAGAGAAAATTTGTGAGAACTTCAACTGGGAGAGAAATATTAGTATCAATTTGACTAATCCCGGGAGAGGTTTGGGATTAACTTTGACTGGCATAGAAATTAGGGGAATCTTGGCGGCAATTCTGCTGACCCAGACGAAAGTCTTAAAACATCTTTAACTAGAATAGAAACCTTAGTGTCGGTTTGACTGAACCAGAGAAAATTTTTGAGAACTTCAACTGGGAGAGAAATCTTAGTAACAATTTGACTGATCCCGGGAGAGGTCTAGGATTAACTTTTACTGGCATAGAAATCAGGGGAATCTTAGCGGCGATTCGACTGACCCAGACGAAAGTCTTAAAACATCTTCAACTAGAATAGATACCTTGGTGACGGTTTGACTGAACCAGAGAAAATCTTGAAAAGTGTTGGAATATCTTCAACTGGAATAGAAACCTTGGTGTCGGTTTGACTGAACCAGAGAGAACTTATGAGAACTCGATTGCATCTTTCCTTGAAAAGTAAAGAGTTATTCGTATGTAATGTCATGATGTATGAAATGTATTGAGTAATGATGTTCTCAAAATAAATGAGATTGTGCTGTATAATATGTATGCGCATGCCATGATGTATGGATATGCAATGCTATTGTGATATTCTCTAGCTGGGGAAAATAAATCCCGGACTGCTGCTGGAGAGTATAAGGAGTTGAGTTCTTTGTTTCCGCTAGGGATAGTGACCAAAGATGATTAGCTGGAGATTTACATCCATTCTGCTTGAGAATATTCTATCGGGAGAGACTTTGTCTGAGAATAATCCTGCGGGGGAATGACTCTGTGGGGAAGAGGGATACTCTATTGGAAGATCTGTTGATCTGTAGAAATAGACTCAGCTAGGGATGAGCTTCCATTGCTGGAGAGAAGAGCTCTGTTGGAGATTGAGCTTCCGCTGTCAGAGAAATAAACTCTGCTCGAGAGATGGCTTTATAAACTGCTCACGGTTATAAAACTCGGTTGGGGAATGCAAATATCAGCTTTCTGAAGGAACCTGTTGGGGGAAGGATTCCTGCTTGGGGATATGGAGGTCTGACCTTGGTTGTCTCAGCTCTATGGGGAATATAGGTATCCCTAGCTTGTATGTGATAGTGACTTCGCTTCCAACTGTCTCTTCCCCTTGTACCATGTTGGAAAAATTACATGTGGAGATTCTATGGATGGATCTATGTCGTGATTGTACTTGAACATGTATTTAATGAATGTCAGGGTGACATCCGTCTCTAGATCGTATCTGAACTGTACTTGAAACATTTGTTGAATGAGTGTCAGAATGACATCCGTCTCTTGATCATATTTGAACTGTACTTGAAACATGTGTTGAATGAGTGTCAGAGTGGCATCCGTATCTGGAGCGTATCTGAACTATATCTGAAAGATGAATCTGAATGAGTATCGGAATGAAATCCGTATCTGGAGCGTATCTGAACTGTATCTGAAAGCTGAATCTGAATGAGTATCAGAATGGAATCCGTATCTGGAGCGTATCTGAAAGCAGAATCTGAATGAGTATCAGAATGGAATCTGTATCTGGAGTGTATCTGAACTATATTTGAAAGCTAAATCTGAATTAGTATCAGAATGGAATCCGTATCTAGACCATATCTGAACTGTATCTAAAAGCTGAATCTGAATGAGTATCAGAATGGCATCCGTATCGTGAGCGTATCTGAACTGTATCTAAAAGATAAATCTGAATGAATATCAGAATGGCATCCGTATCTGGATCGTATCTGAACTCTATATGAAAGCTGAATCTGAATGAGTATCAGAATGACATCCGTATCTGGAGCGTATCTGAACTGTATCTGAATGCTTAGTCTGAATGAGTATCAGAATGGAATCCGTATCTAGAGCGTATCTGAACTGTATCTGAAAGATGAGTTTGAATGAGTATCAGAATGGAATTCGTATCTGGAGCATATCTGAACTGTATTTGAAAGATGAGTCTGAATGAGTATCAGAATGACATCCGTATCTGGAGCGTGTCTAAATTGTATCTGAAAGCCGAATCTGAATGAGTATCAGAATGGCATCAGTATCTGGAGCGTGTCTAAACTATATCTGAAAGCTGAATCAGAATTAGTATCAGAATGGCATCCGTATCTGGAGCGTATTTGAATTGTATCTGAAAGATGAATTTGAATGAGTATCAGAATGGCATCCGTATCTGGAGCGTATCTGAACTGCATCTGAATTCTGGTGCTCTTGATGAATGCTTATCAAGGTATAAGTCTTCCACTGATAGACAAGTGACGGGACATAGTCGTACGTTTTAAATCCCTAACTTCTGCCTGGACCGCCCTTTCGGGTTTTCAGTCCATCAGGATACCCTTTTTTGCCCAAGCCTCCCTTTCAGGTTTTCGACTTGTCGGTGTACAAATTTTTTCATTTTTTATCCCTAATTTTTTCCCGAACCCTTTTGATTCGCTGGGATGCCCTTATTTTTTCCTAGGTATGTCAACCTAGCGGGTCTTTTTTAATGCGTAGTATTTTCCGACTATGTCCATGCTTTCAGGATGTGAAGAGTTGTCACTGTCCATAGTGTTGTGTTGTAGTACTGTCAAAAATGTTTTCTTGATGGCACATGATTCATTGCTAGAATGCGTGCGTAATGCCCCAAGCGATTCAGATGCAGATCTGCCCCTGGTTATTTGGCACTTTTGGAGATACTGCCCCAGGTTTGTTTAGACATCATGTCATTCCCCTTGCTTATAGAAGACCTGTTATTGGAAGTGTCTTTCCCGCTGAGGTGATTCTGTCCATTGAGAGGATGTCTGTTCATTGAATATCCATTGTGCGGATTTCTCTGCTGTCAAACAATTAGTCATATGCAATAAATGTCATTTAGAGAATGCAAAACTCATGTATGTCTTGAAATTTTTTTGAAAATGTGTTTTGTGTAGTAAAATGAAATTTGCAAGAATGTGATATCAACTCAGGATTCATAACAAAGCCTATAGGAGTCAGGATACCTTTGTAACAGTATGCTCTCAAACTAACCCATGCTTCAGCTAGGTCTTTTAAGGGTTATAACATGGCCTGGTTCACGGTTCAAGAAACAAAGGATAAAGGCTCAGATTTTATTTGTACCCAACCCGCTCTTCGTGATGTTCTTCAGTCCTATGCTCAATTAATTGCGTGTTTAGATCCCGATTAAGTCTGGAATCTTTGCTCTGATACTTGGTGATGATTCAGAAATTGAACATATGTTTTGAAAAGGCAGTCATTTTTATAATCTTCTTTTTGTCGAGGATTTGTAATAACCTCTTTTTTTTGGTTTTCATTATCCCTTCTTTTGCCTAACTGTTTCTTTTGTGATTACAGTCAGCGAGATGCCCCAATTTTATCTTAAGTCTCCTTCATAGGTTTTGACTTAATGGGCTTTTATTTCGAGAGATAATGACTACCTGTTATTAATGACTATGTGGAACCATCACCGTCTTTTGATTTGGAAGGACATATTTGATGTCATTCATTATGTATGAAGTAGAATATTGTGACTGAATGTGCCTCTGAATTAACTGAGAAAACTACCTTGCCCCAGGTTATGATTAAGGGTTTTAATTTGTGTGAAAATAAAACTCCTACTTCTTTGGCTCGAATGGGTTGACTAGGGATTATCTTCCTTATAACTCCACTGTTTAGGATTTGAAACAACGCATGTACATCGTCGGCGGGGTCTGTTCAAAAGCATACTGTAGAGATCGTGGTATCATTTTTGTCATCCTCCCTCTAAGGCTTAGAGTTTTTAATTGAGAGTTGAATATCACAAAAGGAAATAAGAATGCATTTTTGAAATAGTGAATACGAATGAATTGATTCAAGACAAACATGTGCAATGCATTGATGAAATAACGAGGTTTGATATGAATAAATGTTCAAACAAATCAAAAGAAAATTACACATTGAAAATTCTAATGAACGGAAAGTCTTCATGTGAGAACTTGTCACTTCAGATGGTATGCCTTGGAGGGATGGCAGAAGAACTAAACCTGACTGTCTTGTGTGAATTCTAGCGCCCCTTCATCAATCAGGTCTTGAATTTTATTTGTCAACGCCCAATAGTTGTTGGTGTCATGTCCAGGACTGTTGGAGTGGTACGCACATCTTGAATTTGGATTGTACCTTGGGGAGGCTATGTTGGGATTCTAAGGAGGGTCCCTTAATATAATCAACTTGGCCTTCAACAGGCGTTGCAATGCTTGAGCCAATGACATGTTGATTTTGGTGAAGCGTCTTTCGGATGTATTCTTCTTATGTCGATTGCCCTGTTGTGGTTGGCGAGGTTATGGTTGGGCTTGTGATGTAGTAGCAATCTGGAAAGGTATGTTCCTGACCAAACCAACCTCTTCTCTCACTGGGGGCTGATTAATTCCTTGATCCACACTTTTAACTGTTTGTTTCATGGATCTACATCCATCTTGGCGAAGCTTGTTGAGAAAGGCTCTTAGCCCTTCTTGTTCTCGAGGTAAGTTTTGGATAAGAGCCATCTGCCGAGCATCTGGATTCCCATTGCTTCTACCTCAGCTTGCAGTTGTACCAATTGTTCATCCTTGTTGTTGTCAGGATGTTCCTTGGTCAGATTCCCGACGAAGAGTGTTTTCAAGTCTTCTTGCCCCTTGGATAGATTTAGGAACAATTCATGAACTGAGCTTCTTGAGTTTTAAGATCTCCGTTGTCTTGTTGGAAAGCCATTGCTGAAATAAATAGCGAGAACGTGAGAGACCTGTGCTGAAACCTGCTTAGGCAATGATATGTATTATATATGTATGCAATGTTTTCAAAGATCTCGCGGGGTAAACAAGAAAATGTCAGAAGTTGAATTTTGCAGCTTTGATTGAAGAACTTTGTATCGTTGAGAGTCCTTCTATGAGAGTCAAGCTCACCATATTAATTGGGTCATAGCCCCTGACTCAAGTTATCGTGTTTTAGTCTTTTGACGACATTGGCTAGAGGAAAATAAATCCTCTTTCCCCTTGCTAGATGTCTGGTTCATCATAACCTGCATCACATGCCCTCGATATCCTTGAAATGGTTAGTATGATATGTCATGTTATGATGTTATGATGTGTATGTTATGTGTTGTACCCCAAATTTTGCCCTCTTCTTTTTCACAAGAAATCACAGCTTCGGGTTTTCCCTGATTTTTCAGTTTGGCTCAGGGTTTGACCAAGCAGACGTTTCTTTGACAGTAAATCCAAAATTAGGGTTTGCACACGCATTCTCAGAAGAACTTGAATCCAGAGTATTTCAAATTAACTGTTACATTGTTTTACGCTTGTTCAAGATTGTTGTTTGTTTCTTAAAACCTAAACATCTGGGCTAAGAGCTGGGGCTTTTGAATTGAAAGGTTGGAGCGTTGGTTTGATCAGTGAAGTGAAAGGCATATGGACGTTTGTTTGTTTAACTGTGCAGTGCATATGGTTATTTGGAATGCCGGGCGTATGGTGGTTAATGCAAGGTTGCGAGACTGCAAAGTTTGTTGATTATTTATTTTATCTGAGTTACAATTATTGGGATGCATTTCCAATTATTTTAATTCAAGAAATTTAAATAATTAAATAAACAGTGCAGAAGAAATAAAGAATTATCTGACAAAGATTTTTATTTATTTTTAATTATTGTTACAAATGTTATGTGGAATACTGTAAATTTATTTACAATATTTACAATAATATTTATTACAAATAATTGAAAAGAAAATAAATCTATATTCTAAGTCTTCATCTTCTACTGCTGCTTCCCTTATCCCAACTGGTATTTACCTGCAAAGACAAAAAGAAAGAAACCAGTGCAGATGAATTAAAAAATCATTTTCAGGCAGATAAATAAAAACTCATCATTAAAGATTATTGGCCGGAATCAGATCGTTTTGGTTTCATCATATTTTGCTCATCCTCTTTGCAAATCACAAGAAGATCTCTCTTCTTGGTTCACAAAGAGGAAAAGTAAAATTAATTTTTGTATTCAAACACAAAGAAGGCACAAGGCTGCATAAAAGTACACCAATCTGTAGAATGTCAAAATGAAATGCCAAACCAAGTTGCACAAATTGTCAACTAAGTTACACAGACTGTCAACTAAGTTACACAAACTAAGCAAACCAAGTTGCATAAAAGCAAACCAGGCTGTCAACAAGCTGTCAAAAAACTGCCTACAAGCTATCAAAAAGAACAATGCAGAAAATCTGGAAGAAAGTACATTGCAGAGGAAAACCAAGATGCAAGCAAGCAACTTGTCAAAACATTTCATCATTTCCTGGCCAACTCCTTTTCAGAATTAAAAGTACTTTAAGAAATTAAATATGCTTTTATGGAGAGAAAAAGAGAGAGTGAAGCAGGTTTGCAGTTTGGCAGGCTTAAAGAATAGATAAATATAACAAGCTAAGAGTTACAAAGGAGGGAGAGCAGTTCAGAAGAGAAAAAACACAGAGGAAACCACAAGAAACTGTAAACACAGGCAACCCTCCAGCCTGCATAACAGCAAGCCTGCCTAAAGAAAAAGGCAAGCAAAACTCAAGCCTGCCTTCCATTACCAAAACCAGAAGCAAATCTTCTAACCTGCATCAAAAACCTCCAAACAAACAAAACCAACAGGAAACTTCAAGTCTGCCTAAAGCAAATACCTGTTAAGTCAGAAGCTAACAGCAAGCCTGCCTTTACCAGACAAACAAGCTTCAAGCCTACAGAAACTTCAAACTTACAAAGCCTGCATAAAACCTCCAAACACAACAAAATACCAACAAGCCTGCTTTCCTTACCAAAAACCAGAAGCAAGCCTGCCTGCACAACAAGCCTTAAAGCTTGTTCAATCCAAACCCAACAAGTTACCAAAACACAACAAAATACCAACAAGCCTGCCTTCCTAAAACTTCAAGCAAACTTTCCTTCAAACAAAAAGAAACAACAACAATAGCATCTCAGAACAAAGTTCCTCATCGACAGCCCACAAAATCCAAAGAAGAGGAAAAACTCAAAAGCAAAATGACATAAGGATTCAGAAATAACAAAGTTCATCAACATCCAAATCAACAGCAACAATAAGCAAAAGTTCAGAATATGTCCATAATAAAAAGCCAACAAAGCCCAAGAGAGGAAGAGAGTCAGAAGCTAACAAATAAGCATTTTCAGAATTAATATTCATCAACAAAAAACAGCCAAATCAACAACCTTCAGAATCAAAGTTCATCATCATTGGAAATCAATAAAGCCCAAAAGAGGAGAAGATTCATAAACTAACGAAATAGGGTTTTCAGAACAAAGCTCATCACAAAAAAAATTCAAAGCTAAAGATACAAAGTACCAGAAAGCAAGCTTGTCATCACGTCCTCCCCACTCCGGCCACCAAGGAGGCGCCACCAAGCCCTTTCCTCCCTCCATCGTTCTCATAAGCAAGACATTCAAGGTACATTTCTCAAACCCTCAAGCTTGTACTACATATAAACATCAATAAAAAGCATACGAATCAAAACATGCAAGTGATAAACATATGGGAATCACACTAATGTAACTCTGAAAAACCTAAATGAACAATTCGTACCTTTTGAAATACCAAACTTGGATCACTGGGAGAAAGTGAAGGAGTGAAAGGGGGCCGCGCTCCAGTAGCCGAGCATAGAGGGCATCAATTGCTCTATTTGAGAATGATTAATAGGCGAAGAAGATGAGAGGAGAGCGGCGCCGTTTCAAACTGTAAACCTAGGTTCTGAGCTAAACAAAGGCCAACCCTAACAAAAATGTTGTACATTGCGTCTGGGCTTCTGCCCCACTAAATCCTTAAGCCCATTAATTCTGGCGCCACACCCCCCTCTTGGTCTTATTTTCTTTTTGTTTTTAGGCCCAAACCCATTCAAAAACTTCAAAAATCTTTTTTGTTAACTTATTAATTTTTTGCTAACTAACCTTAATTAGTTTTCTTTCCTTTTTTTAATAACACTAATTAATTTTTGTTCATCACTTTTTAGAGATAATTATCTCTTTATTAATCTTGTTTTCCTTTAATAACACAAAAGTACATAAATAATAGAATTTCATTAAGTTAAATAATTTCTCTTTAAAACCCTTTTTGTTTATATAAAACTAACAAAAACATAAAAATAATAATACTTAATTTGCGTTAGGTTAATGTTTATTTAATCATTTGTAAATAATCATATGCATTTCACAATACTTTTGATTTTCTTTGATTCTCATACCTTGTTATATTTTTACATTGAGAATGCGACGATTTGATTTGGTTGTAAATAATATTTGGACATTACTATTCTGATAAGACTCATCCCCATTTGTAAACATTTGTACCCCCATCCCCAGATACTTATTTGTAATAACTTAGACTTTAAATTCCCGCAATTTATCATTTTCCATATACTGTATATTAATTAGGGTTTGTATGCGAATATTCAAAATCAACCGCTAGATAACCTAATACAAGACAAATGCATGAAAATCAATACACAATTCACACTTTCACCTCTAGGGTAACCTCGCTTGTTGCCTCGGAAAATGCAATCATGTCCCTCGAGTATGAGACACTCTAGCAAATGTCCCTTCGATAAACAAAGATCGTTAGTCCCTCGACGACCCTCGTTGTTGCCTTCGATAAAACGATCTCGTCCCTTTCAAAATTGCTAGAGCATATCACAAGTTGGCTTCAATGATTGTATACGATGACCCGCGCCCGTCCCGTTTAACATCCTAACGCAAGGTTGTTCATCAAACACAATGGTGAAACAACACTGTTAAAAGGGTTAAAAACATAAGAAATTTTTTTGAGTAAAATAGGGTAGACAAACTCTTAGTTACTTGATCAAAAATCTTGCAAAACATCCTTGCCATTTTTCAAAACACACTCCACAACACAACTTCAAAAATAACTTTCAAAACATTGAATTATCTTTTCAAAAAGACACACGCCATTGTATATACTCAAACAAGAGTCATTACAAAGGTTGCCTAGACAAGGCATCTTTTTCAAAACATTTTTCAAAACCACACACACAAAGCACCATTTCAAACAATTTAAAAGCAAAGGCAAGTGATCTACCCCCCGAACCCACAAAAACATCTCAAAGGTCTTTCATGTGCTTTTTGACCTTTCCTTAGGATAAAATAAAAGTCGGTGGCGACTCTTGCTAAACCGAAAAGTGCGAACACAAAATGTAAATCCCAAGTCAATTCTCTCACCGTATTACAGAACTGGCGACTCTGCTGGGGATATTTCTAAAAGTGGGGTTACCTTAGGGTTTAGATCAGCTTTACATGCTTACTTTGATTGCTTTACTTTTTGGGTTCCTTGTTTGGGTTTGTTGTAAATATTACACCCGAATTTGGAGGCACCTTTTTAGGTAAATAGCAATAAACTGTGAGGGAACTGTGAGGGGTATACCGACATGGTTGAAGAAGTAGCTATGTTAGTGTGACATTTTTGTGGGTACTGGTAGCCCTTGAGTAGTCAAGGAGAATACGGGGCCGCTGAGTGATGTCATGAAGCACTAACAAACTCTTAGAACCTTACTTGACCATCTTGGCCTTTTTAGGGGTAGTGAGGTGACCGACTTTGGTGCAGTCTAAAGTTGGTAGATACTCGATACTACACTCATTGAGGATTGTTTTCTTGGGATATTTTGGTCGCTAGTTAAGTGGCTAAACCAAAACAATGAACATAGAAAATAATCCAGTGATATTGAGCTCCTTAGAACCCGATTTCTATTTTAGGACAGGTTGAGCCAACTAACTTCAAGAGGGTACTTACCTACAAACCCCATGCAAGCCTAAACCTAAGGGCTTGTTTGCTCTGTGTGAATATGATTGCATGTATATATACTTGCTTACTTTTGCATACATGTACATAACTTCATAACATCATACCATAAGCATTTTCAATAACCATTTCAAGGATCTCGAGGGTCTTTTGATATAGGGTCACGTTGAACCAGACATCTACCAAAGGGCAAGAGGGTTCCCCTCTAAACAAACTCCGTCAAAGATCAAGTGCAACAACTTGAATCGGGGGCTATGACCCACTCGACATGGTGAGCTTGATTCTCGTGGAAGGACATCCACCGATACAAAGTTCTCCAATCAAAGATGTTGATCAAAGTTCAACCTCTAACATTTTTCCTGTGTTTACCCCGAGAGATTCTTGAAAACATGCATCCACATATCATGCATTGTATCATAACAAGTTTTCCTATTCAGGCTTCCTTACTCTCCTACTGCTTATTTCAGTAGAGATGGCTCTAGAGAGGACTGTCAAAGATATCCAGGATCAAAATGCTCAACTTCAAGAAATGTTCTTGAACCTGTCCCATGGGCAAGAAGAATTGAAAGCTCTCCTCACAAGGGGCATGGTCCTAGGGAATTCAAGCAGTGTCAGGAATGATCACTTGGAGGAACTGCAGATTGAGCTGGCAACAATGAAGATCCAGATGATAGGACAACTGGTGGGCCAGATGGCTCTCATTCAAGACTTAGCTCAAAGACAAGAGGAGCTCAGGGTTCTCGTCAACAAACTGCTTCGAGACAACCAAGTGGGGCAAACAACTAGGGTTGAAGATCAAGTCATCATTAAACCTCCTTTGAGACATGAAGACAAGGGAAAAGCTCCTCAACTTGCTTCAGGGTCACAAGCCCAGCAACAACCTCGTCAGCGTCAACATGGTAATCGGCGTAAGAAAAATACGTCTGGAAGACATTTCTCTGAGACTGATATACCATCATCTCTAATACTGAAACTCTTGTTGGAGGTCAATCTGCTTGCTTTAAGGGATCCTATTCGGAAGCCCAATACCTCTACTCCTAGTTATCACCCCAACGCATTTTGTGTATACCATTCCCATAGTCCTGGACATGACACTGATGACTGTTGGGCTTTGAAAAATAAGATCCAAGACTTGATTGACGAAGGAGTACTGGAATTCATGCCGGATGGCGAGATGAAGATCTTCCGCTAAGGGTTATCCACCTAAAATGACAAAGCTCGAACTGAGAGACTTTTGTTCCATTTGAATTTTCAAGTTGTAATTTCTTTTGTTATTCAAACAATTATCTGTTGATGTCAAACTCTGTTTCATTAATGCATTGCATATGTTTGTCTTGAATTCATCCATTCGTTTTCACTATTCTTGAACTATGCTTTATACTTTTTTATGATATTTAACTCTTGATAAAAAGCTACAAGACTTTAGAGGGAGGATGATGAAACAATGCTATAATCTCATACAGTATGCTTTTGAACATACCTTGCTGACGATGTACAGGCATTTCTTTCAAATCCTAAACACTGGAGTTATAAGGAAAATAATCCCTAGTCAACCCCTTCGAGCCAAAGAAGTGGGAGTTTTCTGTTTTTAAAAAAAAATTGAAACCTTTGATTTAAACCTGGGGCAGGGTAGTCTCTCAGTTAATTAAAAAAAAAGAGATGTGCATTGAAGTCGCAAACTCTCAGTTCGTAACACAACGAATGACATCAAAAACAATCATTTGGAACCAAAAGACAGTGATGTTCTTTATCTCATAGGCAGTCAATCTCTCAAAAGAGAAAATCCCACTGCGCCAAAACCTATAAAGGAGGCTTAAGGAAGCTGGGGCATCCCGCTGACTGTTATCTCAAAAAACAGGAACAATCAGGCAAAAGTTAGGGATAACGAATCAAAAGAAAGAGGTCATTATAAATCCTCAATAACATGAAAAATGTTGCCAAAATAATGACTGCCTTCCAATAAATTCAACTGGTGAACCATCACCAAAAAATTCGTTCCAAACTCGAATAGAGTTCGACGCACAATTAACTGAGTTTATGACTGAAGTACATCACGAAGAGCAGGTGGGAACAAATATACTTTGAGCCTTTATCCTTTGTTTCTTAAACCGTGAACCAAACCACGTTACAACCCTTCAAAAAACCCTAATTGAAGCATGGGTTAGTTCGAAAGCATACTGTTACAAAAGGTATCCTGACTCCTGTAAGGCTTTTCCATAAATCTTGTGTTGAATTTGTCTTATAAAAATTTTTCTGCTAAAAAACGCATTTTTCAAAACTTCGAGACAAGCATAAACTTTGCATTATTTGAATATCGTTGTTTGCACATGGTTTCCTTGTTTAAACAACGAAGAAATTCATACAGTGAATGTTAGGAGGAACGAAAACTCTCTCAGTGAGTAAAATCACTTCAAGTGGGATGATACTCCCATTGCAAAAATCTCCCGTCAACAAAAAGAGACTTGGTTTGGTATTGTCTAACAAATCTGGGGCAATCCAGTTAAGATTTCAAAAAATATTTCAAAGCTCATTAAACCTGGGGCAGTCCAGTCAAGATTTTAAGAAATCTCTCAACTTCAGATACAATCCAGATACGCTCCAGACACGGTTGCCATTCTGTCACTCATTCAGATCCCAGTTACAGTTTTAGATACACTCCAGACACGGAAGTCATTCTGCTACTCATACAGATCTCAACTTCAGATACAGTCCAGATACGCTCCAGACACGGTTGCCATTCTGCCACTTATTCAGATCCCAGTTACAGTTTCAGATACACTCCAGACATGGAAGTCATTCTGCTACTCATACAGATCTCAACACCAGATACAGTCCAGATATGCTCCAGACACGGTTGCCGTTCTGTCACTTATTCAGATCCCAGTTACAGTTTCAGATACACTTCAGACACGAAAGTTATTCTGCTACTCATACAAATCTCAACTTCAGATACAATCCAGATATGCTCTAGACACGGTTTCCATTCTGTCACTCATTCAGATCCCAGTTAATGTTTCAGATACACTCCAGACAAGGAAGTCATTCTGCTACTCATACAAATCTCAACTTCAGATACAGTCCAGATACGCTCCAGACACAGTTGCCATTCTGTCACTCATTCATAATTTATCCTTAGCCCAGAGATGCTCCAAACGTAGATACCTTCCTGTTTCTCATCCTTTCACCTATAACATACAATTTAACTTCCCGATATTCCCAACAGAATAAAGTTTCCCATTCTTAAAGCGGAATACAACCTAAACCTGAACTTCTTCCAGACAGGAATAAGCTTTTCCCAGAGTCCTGAGTTTTTACTCTCCAACAGGATAACCATTCCGCAACAGTATGGCTATTCCCCACATAATTCTTATTCCCCAAGTAGAATGAAGACTCTCATTCTCAGCTCCTCACAGAGTATTCAGATCTCCTCAAAGCAGGGATCCCCAGTAGATTGGCATACAACCCAAACTCCTGATTTCCCCAACAGTGGTCCCAGGACTTCTCATTTTTAACGATCAAAGGACTTGCAATCCCCAGCAACAGTTAAGGATTTACTTTCCCTGGAAGCAGTCAAAGATTCTGTTATCTCCCGCTGGCAGGATTTATCTTCCTCAGCAAGACAACACATCAGCCTACATGCGCATACATCACGTTCATAAATCATGAGCATTGACAAAACACATATATTGCATCATACATTTCATGCAACATAACTTTGTGTTTCAACTAACAATTTACCTTTTTCAGCAAAAGGTCAACAACAACTTTCTTTTAAGTTCCAGGTTAACACCTGTAATAAACCAGGACAACTATCTACTTGACCATCATGAAGCAACCCTACACCAGTTCCTTCCCAAATCCAGATGCAGTTTTACACGGACTCATCATGAAGCAACCCTACACCGGTTCCTTCTCAATTCCAGATGTAGTTTTACACGGACTCATCATCAGGCAACCCTACACCGGTTCCTTCTCAATTCCAGATGCAGTTTTACACGGACTCATCATGAAGCAACCCTACACCGGTTCCTTCTCAGATTCAGATGCAGTTTTACACGGACTCATCATCAGGCAACCCTACACCGGTTCCTTCTTAGATTCAGATGCAGTTTTACACGGACTCATCATTAGGCAACCCTACACCGGTTCCTTCTCAATTCCAGATGCAGTTTTACACAGACTCACCATGAAGCAACCCTACATCGGTTCCTTCTCATATTCAGGTGCAGTTTTACAAGGACTCATCATCAGGAAACCCTACACCGGTTCCTTCTCAATTCCAGATGCAGTTTTACACGGACTCATCATGAAGCAACCCTACACCGGTTCCTTCTCAGATTCAGATGCAGTTTTACACGGACTCATCATGAAGCAACCCTACACCAGTTCCTTCTCAGATTCAGATGCATTTTTACACGAACTCATCATGAAGCAACCTTACACCGGTTGCTTCTCAAATTCAGATGCAGTTTTACACGGACTCATCATAAAGCAACTCTACACAGGTTCCTTTTCAGGAAATTTCTAATGAAGTTCTACACGGACTGATCACTATTCAAACTTAAGACGTTTGAAAACAGTTTACGGATTCTCCAAACACGGATGTTAATCTATCGCTTGTTCAGACTCAACTTTTGAAAACAGTTTACGGACGCTTCCCAACTTGGATGCTGATCTATTGCTTATTCAACTTCAAGACCTCTGAAAACAGGTTACGGATTCTTCCAAACATGGATGTTAATCTATTGCTTATTCAGACCCCCAGCTCAAAGATGTTCCAGACATGGATACCTTTCTAATACTCACCCACTCACCAACGACATACAGTTCAACAAACATTATTGAATGGCATCTTTTAAGCCCATCTCCAGTAAGACTTCTTTCACACCTCCAGATGGCATCTTTTAGCCCATCTCCGACAAGATTCGGTCACATCTCCAAATGGCATCTTTAAGCCCATTCCCTCAACTACGCTTTGACGAGTGCAAATTTTTTGGGCACTCTAGTGTCCAATCTTCTTTTACCTTCGAGCCACGAACGACAAAACTGCCAGTCTAACTCTTCAGGTTCAAGAAGATTGAACAGGGGCAACTGTTGTACCCCAAAATTTGACCTCTTCTTTTTCACAAGAAATCACAGCTTCGGGTTTTCCATGATTTTTCAGTTTGGCTCAGGGTTTGACCAAGCAGACGTTTCTTTGATAGTAAATCCAAAATTAGGGTTTGCACACGCATTCTCAGATTGTTTTACGCTTGTTCAAGATTGTTGTTTGTTTCTTAAAACATAAACATCTGGGCTAAGAGCTGAGGCTTTTGAATTGAAAGGTTGGAGCGTTGGTTTGATCAGTGAAGTGAAAGGCGTATGGACGTTTGTTTGTTTAATTATGCAGTGCATATGGTTATTTGGAATGTCGGGCGTATGGTGGTTAATGCAAGGTTGCGAGACTGCAAAGTTTGTTGATTATTTATTTTATTTGAGTTACAATTATTGGGATGCATTTCCAATTATTTTAATTCAAGAAATTTAAATAATTAAATAAACAGTGCAGAAGAAATAAAGAATTATCTGACAAAGATTTTTATTTATTTTTAATTGTTGTTACAAATGTTATGTGGAATACTGTAAATTTATTTACAATATTTACAATAATATTTATTACAAATAATTGAAAAGAAAATAAATCTATATTCTAAGTCTTCATCTTCTACTGCTGCTTCCCTTATCCCAACTGGTATTTACCTGCAAAGACAAAAAGAAAGAAATCAGTGCAGATGAATTAAAAAAGCATTTTCAGGCAGATAAATAAAAACTCATCATTAAAGATTGTTGGCCGGAATCAGATCGTTTTGGTTTCATCATATTTTGCTCATCCTCTTTGCAAATCACAAGAAGATCTCTCTTCTTGGTTCACAAAGAGGAAAAGTAAAATTAATTTTTGCAATCAAACACAAAGAAGGCACAAGGCTGCATAAAAGTACACCAATCTGTACAATGTCAAAATGAAATGCCAAACCAAGTTGCACAAATTGTCAACTAAGTTACACAGACTGTCAACTAAGTTACACAAACTAAGCAAACCAAGTTGCATAAAAGCAAACCAGGCTGTCAACAAGCTGTCAAAAAACTGCCTACAAGCTATCAAAAAGAACAATGCAGAAAATCTGGAAGAAAGTACATTGCAGAGGAAAACCAAGATGCAAGCAAGCAACTTGTCAAAACATTTCATCATTTCCTGGCCAACACCTTTTCAGAATTAAAAGTACTTTAAGAAATTAAATATGCTTTTATGGAGAGAAAAAGAGAGAGTGAAGCAGGTTTGCAGTTTGGCAGGCTTAAAGAATAGATAAATATAACAAGCTAAGAGTTACAAAGGAGGGAGAGCAGTTCAGAAGAGAAAAAACACAGAGGAAACCACAAGAAACTGTAAACACAGGCAAGCCTCCAGCCTGCATAATAGCAAGCCTGCCTAAAGCAAAAGGCAAGCAAAACTCAAGCCTGCCTTCCATTACCAAAACCAGAAGCAAACCTTCTAACCTGCATCAAAAACCTCCAAACAAACAAAACCAACAGGAAACTTCAAGTCTGCCTAAAGCAAATACCTGTTAAGTCACAAGCTAACAACAAGCCTGCCTGTACCAGACAAACAAGCTTCAAGCCTACAAAAACTTCAAACTTACAAAACCTGCATAAAACCTCCAAACACAACAAAATACCAACAAGCCTGCTTTCCTTACCAAAAACCAGAAGCAAGCCTGCCTGCACAACAAGCCTTAAAGCTTGTTCAATCCAAACCCAACAAGTTACCAAAACACAACAAAATACCAACAAGCCTGCCTTCCTAAAACTTCAAGCAAACTTGCCTTCAAACAAAAAAAAACAACAACAATAGAATCTCAGAACAAAGTTCCTCATCGACAGCCCACAAAATCCAAAGAAGAGGAAAAGCTCAGAAGCAAAATGACATAAGGATTCAGAAATAACAAAGTTCATCAACATCCAAATCAACAGCAACAATAAGCAAAAGTTCAGAATATGTCCATAATAAAAAGCCAACAAAGCTAACAAATAAGCATTTTCAGAATTAATATTCATCAACAAAAAACAACCAAATCAACAACCTTCAGAATCAAAGTTCATCATCATTTGAAATCAATAAAGCCCAAAAGAGGAGAAGATTCAGAAACTAACGAAATAGGGTTTTCAGAACGAAGCTCATCATAAAACAATTCAAAGCTAAAGATACAAAGTACCAGAAAGCAAGCTTGTCATCACGTCCTCCCCACTCCGGCCACCAAGGAGGCCCCACCAAGCCCTTTCCTCCCTCCATCGTTCTCATAAGCAAGACATTTAAGGTACATTTCTCAAACCCTCAAGCTTGTACTACATATAAACATCAATAAAAAGCATAAGAATCAAAACATGCAAGTGATGAACATACGGGAATCACACTAATGTAACTCTGAAAAACCTAAATGAACAATTCGTACCTTTTGAAATACCAAACTTGGATCACTGGGAGAAAGTGAAGGAGTGAAAGGGGGCCGTGCTCCAGTAGCCGAGCATAGAGGGCATCAATGGCTCTGTTTGAGAATGATGAAGAGGCGAAGAAGATGAGAGGAGAGCGGTGCCATTTCAAACTGTAAACCTAGGTTCTGAGCCAAACAAAGGCCAACCCTAACAAAAACGTTGCACATTACATTTGGGCTTCTGCCCCACTAAATCCTTAAGCCCATTAATTCTGGAGCCACACCCCCTCTTGGTCTTATTTTCTTTTTGTTTTTAGGCCCAAACCCATTCAAAAACATCAAAAATCTTTTTTGTTAACTTATTAATTTTTTGCTAACTAACCTTAATTAGTTTTCTTTCCTTTTTTTAATAACACTAATTAATTTTTGTTCATCACTTTTTAGAGATAATTATGTCTTTATTAATCTTGTTTTCCTTTAATAACACAAAAGTATATAAATAATAGAATTTCATTAAGTTAAATAATTTCTCTTTAAAACACTTTTTGTTTATACAAAACTAACAAAAACATAAAAATAATAATACTTAATTTGCGTTAGGTTAATGTTTATTTAATCATTTGTAAATAATCATATGCATTTCACAATACTTTTGATTTTGTTTGATTCTCATACCTTGTTATATTTTTACATTGAGAATGCGACGATTCGATTTGGTTGTAAATAATATTTGGACATTACTATTCTGATAAGACTCATCCCCATTTGTAAACATTTGTACCCCCATCCCAAAATACTTATTTGTAATAGCTTAGACTTTAAATTCCCGCAATTTATCGTTTTCCATATACTGTATAGTAATTAGGGTTTGTATGCGAAGATTCAAAATCAACCGTTAGATAACCTAATACAAGACAAATGCATGAAAAGCAATACACAATTCACACTTGCACCTCTAGGGTAACCTCGCTTGTTGCCTCGGAAAATGCAATCATGTCCCTCGAGTATGAGATACTCTAGCAAATTTCCTTCGATAAACAAAGATCGTTAGTCCCTCGATGACCCTCGATGTTGCCTTCGATAAAACGATCTCGTCCCTTACAAAATTGCTAGAGCGTCTCATAAGTTGGCTTCAATGATTGTATACGATGACCCGCGCCCGTCCCGTTTAACATCCTAACGCAAGGTTGTTCATCAAACACAATGGTGAAACAACACTGTTAAAAGGGTTAAAAACATAAGAAATATCTTTGAGTAAAATAGGGTAGACAAACTCTTAGTTACTTGATCAAAAATCTTGTAAAACATCCTTGCCAGTTTTCAAAACACACTCCACAACACAACTTCAAAAATAACTTTCAAAACATTGAATTATCTTTTCAAAAAGACACACACCATTGTATATACTCAAACAAGAGTCATTACAAAGGTTGCCTAGACAAGGCATCTTTTTCAAAACATTTTTCAAAACCACACACACAAAGCACCATTTCAAACAATTGAAAAGCAAAGGCAAGTGATCTAAAACAAGTAACTAAGAGCCCATGGATAACCATGGATGAAAAGGGTGCTATCACCTTCCCTTTTCATAATCTACACCTCGAACCCACGAAAACATCTCAAAGGTCTTTCCTGTGCTTTTTGACCTTTCCTTAGGATAAAATAAAAGTCGATGGCGACTCTTGCTAAACCGAACAAGTGCGAACACAAAACGCAAATCCCAAGTCAGTTCTCTCACCGTATCACACTATGCATCAAGCAAAAATGCAGGGTAAGAAACCAATTTATTGGATTTATACAAACAAGGTCCTGCAAGGAATACAAACAAAGTCCTGCAATGAGTTCAAATTGTTAGGCAAAGAAGGCAAACAAGTCACACAAGTAGCCTTAGGTTTAAGCTTGCATGCATTCCATAGGTAAGTACCCTCTTGAAGTTTAGTTGGTTTCAAACTTGTCTTAGAAAAGTAATCGGGTTCTATGGATTCTCAATATCACTGATCATCCTTTATTGGCCATTGTTTCAGCTCAGGAAATGTTTTCGTGCAGCCGAAATATCCCGAAAGTCTGATCTCAATGAGTGTAGCTTCGAGTATCAACCAATCCTCAACTTTATACCGAGGCCGGCTATCTCACTACTTTCTAATGGCCAACTTTGTTCAACTAAGGTTCTAAGGTCCGTTAGTGCTTCACGACACCACGCGGCGGCCCCGTATTCTCCTCGTTTCCACACAAAGGATACCGGTACCAATCAAAGTGTCACACCAACACAACCATCGCTTAAACCATATCGATTTATGTTGTACAGTCTCCACGATCTATTGTTGTTTACCTAAAAAGTGTCCCCAGTTCTGGGTGTAGGATCTTTAATAATACCCAAACAAAACCCTTGAATTTAAAGCAGGCAAAGCAAACAAGAAAGTAACTTAAAAATGACCTAGATTCTAAGGTATACCCCACTTTTCATATTCCCCAGCAGAGTCGCCAGTTCTGTGATACGGTGGCAGAACCGACTGTTAATACTGGTTTGTGTTTTTTGTTCGCAAGATGTCGTGGTATGCAAGAGTCGCCAATCAGGAAAAAGAACCTTTTTCGAGATGTTTCTGAGTACGGGGGGTAGATTATAGAAAGGGAAGGTGTCAGCACCCTTTCTATCTGTGGTTTTCCACGGGCTCTTAGGTACTTACTCATTTTGAAATTGCTTGTGTGTGCTTGTTTTGAAAAGTTTTGTTTTACTTCATTTTAACCCTTGTTTCTGTCCTCAAGAGTGTTATGAAGTTGTTGTGAAAAAATTTGTTTAAAAAGTTTGTTTGAAAGTGTATGGTGTAAAAGATTTGTTGTTTTGGGCAAGTATCTAACAGTTATCTACCTACTAGAAAAAAAGCGTTCTTTTCCTCCTATCCTTTAGACTGTGTTATCCTACTACTAGTGAGTAGCTAACCCTAGTCGTTGGATGTTTGAGGGACTATCGAAAGGGACGTAATCGTCATTGAAGGCAACATGTAAGGATACCTTAGCATTTCGAAGGGACTGTGATCATATATTCGTAGGCAACATCGAGGGACAAGATCATTTCTCGTAGGCAACTCGAGGGACGTTAAGGGACTATGATCTTTATGATGACTTTTAGATTGAGGGTCTTTTGCTAAGATATCCCCACGTTCTAGGGACATGACCATTATTTTCCGAGGCAATCAAGTGCGGAGTACCCTAGGGGTGCAAGTGTGCAACAGTGTATTTTTCAGTTATATTTATCTTGCAATTATGGTTTTCTATCGTTCATTTTTATCTTTCCATACAATCCTATTAATCTAAGCATTGCATAAAATATAGTAGTAGGAGATAAAGGCGGAAATGTAATCCTAAGCTATTACAGAGCTTTGGGGCAATTACATAATAGTAAGAGGGCGAAAAAGAAATCCTAAAACTATTACATCCCGGAAGCAATTACATGATAATGATAAATAAAAAAAGCGGGGAAAATAAAGCTACGCTATTACAATTGAACGCGCCCTATACACTTTAACTAGGAAAATAAAAATAAAATGAAAATAGCAACGAAAATGTTTTGGTGATTTTTTATGAAAAAAATGATATATGATAATTAATTAAATAAACCTAAAAAAACCTAATTAATTTTAATTAATAAAAAATGTTAATTTTGAAAAAAGTTAATTAAAATATCTAAATCCTAATTTGTTTTAATTAAAAAAAAGGTTAATTTAAATAAAAAAGTTAAAAATATAAAATTAATTAACCTAAAAATTAAATTAGGTTTTTTTTATAAAAAAAAGGTTTGTGAAAAAAGTTTTGTGGTTAAGTGAATTTAAGATTGAAAAAGACAAATTGGTTAGAAACCAAAAACAAACAATGAAATTAAAAACATAAAATTAAATTAAAACATAAAATTAAATATAAAAAAAACCTAAACTTAAATTAAAAAAACCTAAAATTAAATATTTGAATTTAGGAGGAAAAATCAAAGGTTTGTGAAAAATATTAGGTTTTATGAAAAAGGTTTTAAACAGAAAGAAGGAAAATAGATAAAATAGATAAAAGGAATGGAAGAAAACCAAAACCAATAGGGGTGAATATTGAACCCACGCCCTTAACCTTCTCCAGATGTCTGCCTCGTCATGCATTGGTGGTTGTTCTGTTTTGGCCTCAGTGTTTTGTAATAACCCTGTGTGGGACCCTATCTAAATCCTTACTGAAGAAGTAGTGAGATGTGGGTTTGCAACAAGGATGGCTCTTTGTAGTGAGATGGGGGTTTGTAATAAGGATTTCAAGGTTTTAGGGTTCTTGAAAGAATTTGATATTTTGACAGGGTTGTGGGAAAGGTTTTTTATCTCTCTTTTGTCGTGTGTGGAAAGAATGATATTATATAATGGAAATTAGAGAAAAAAACGGGCTTTGAATGTGCAATTGGGCCTCCAATAATCACAAACAATAATGCAGATTTTTATTCACTTGAGTTCGTCACGTTCCAGGCTAAATTGTAGGGGCTTAAGTGCAATTTTTGAAGTTGAAATGTGAAAACAAAATGTAGCCGATTTCGAGAAATAACTCCTGTCCTAAAATGGGATCAATCAGATAAACATTGAATTAGTTATGAATTTTTAAAGTTTTGGCTCAGACAAACTTATTTTGGGCTCTAGTGTCAACCCTGACACGTTCTTCAATAAAAACTGGTATTGATTGGAGCATAACCCGGTCTCAAATTTGGATGAAAAGTTGTATATCTCTGAGTCAGTGATCTTGTGTAAAAGGATGGGCCCAATCCGATAAAAATTGACCGAGTTATGAATTTTCGAAGTTTCGACCCGGATGAATTAATATTCAGCATTTAGGATTTTCAGCGTGTCACGCACACTCTGAGCAAAAAATGAAGGCATTTTGGATACCGTTTGAACTCAATACCTCCTGCGAAAACTAAAAAAACTCAATTTTTGAAATTTTGGCGCTGGAACCATCTCGATACAATGAAAATCGATCAAGTTATGATTTTCTGAACGTGACGCAAATAAACTTCTGTCACAAATTTTCTGTACGAAAATACTTGATAAATTCGCATTTTTGAAAACCTTCTGATTGAAATTGGCTTCCATCCGTGAGAGATGAAAATGTAGATGACGTCAAGATGGAATTTTGGCCACCGGAACGGGTTAAAAAGAAGCCATGATCTTCAAGTTATGAATTTTTTAGTGCGTAAAAACTGCACTTTCAGCACACTTTTTCACCACATTTCTACGAGAAAACTCACACATTCGGATACCTTCTTTAAAGAATTGACTCTTGAGCCGAAGCTGAAATTGAGAATGCGTTATAAGAGATATCTTGGCAAAAGAACACCTGAATATGACGCGTCGGGTTGGACTTGTGAATCTTTGAACACCGAATCATTGCGAAACGACGAACCGATCTTCAGCACTAAAAATACTCTTAGAACATCCATTGATGAAATAAACATCGTTTGTAACCTGAAGAAGTTTGCTAAATATAACTTGATTCCATAACCATAAAACTAATGATATGCATGTATGTAATAATGAAATGTAAGCCAAAAAGGTCGAAATAAAGAGGGTAAATTTTGGGGTACAACATAGATGTTTTATGATTTGCCAAGAAAAAGAAGTTTTAGTTTTAAGATGCAATATGCAAAAGGAAGGATGAACTACTAAAGAAGACTAGCCTAGCATTATCCCTAATATCATCATACAATAGTTGATCCGAAAGTTGAGGACGAAAGAGGGAATATTTTCTACCCTAAGTTAGCATGCATGTTTACCTATCCTAATGTCTAGCTCGAGAACTAAACCTGCACGAACGATCCTAAGGGAGTATAGTGAGGGTGTGCCAACTCAAAAGATACACACAAATACGAAATCAAGAAAAAAAACCAGAAAGCTCAAAAGAGAAAACCTAGAGATCCTATATAAATTAGCATACCTAAGAAAGTCTAACAAAACTATCCTATGGGGAACATGCAATGAGAGCGAAGTGGTGATCTCAATTTCTAAATTGAGTGACTCATCGATCAATAATTCAGGAAAGAAATAACCATCCTATAGTGAACATGCATTGAAAGCGAAGTCGTGATCTCAATTTCTAAATTGAGTGACTCATCGATCAATAAATAAAGAAGTAGACACGAACACAACACATATAACAAACAAAATGCAGAATGCCTATTACAGGTCTTTAAAGAAATCAGAGGGCCTCCTGACATATATCAGCAACAGAGGTCCCATCACGCAATAGAAAGCAATAAATAACAGAAACAATAAAAAGGAAATAGTGCAATACCAAACAAATAACTATATGTAGCAACTGAGCAAGAAGAAAAAGAAACTCAGAGAACTTCAAGCAATCTAGCATTAGTAGAATAATCAAGTCATAAATTACGCCATCAAAATGTAAGCACGGAGGCTTTCAAACATGAGCATATCCCACAAGTGATGTACATCAATCATAATCACATATACATCCTGCAAGAACTATCAAATATTCCAAGCACAAGAATGCTGCAAGCATAGCCAATTGTGTTCCACAAATAAAGTGGAACACTACAGCCGCAATTCAATAATGAAAAACTTTTCTCAGATTACCTCGCACATTCAACAGACTAATTAGTGTTCTCACAGATAAAATAATGAATCACATAAGGGATGGATGATGACACAGTAAAGGCAGTGGGAAAACATGATAACAAATATCATAGCATTAGACATGAGAAACACCAAGTAGGCATAGAAAACAATTTGGTCAAAGCTAAAAGACTGTTGCTCCTTTTAATCACCATGTTGAATTGACAAGTAAATATCAATCAAGGAACAAAGGAGCTGGAGAAGAATACAATTAAAGACCTTGAAAGTCAGTAGAAAACACTACTCAACCATGCATACATATTTCATTGTGGTTCACAAGCATTCTAGAAGAGGGATTCTACAAAAATGTACCACAAAGTTTGGATCACAAGTTAGTACTAAAAGAAAGTTAAACAAAACAAAGTTAGAGAGCTTAAACCATTCAAAGATTTGAAATCAAGCTTATAACATATTATGAGGATATGATCAAAAGGTTAGAATGTTTATTCTAATACATGTTGCACAAGTGAATTCAATATACTTCCAAGATGCAAAATGAGAAAAGAAAGGAACATCAAATTCATGTATGAATGAAAATGGTTCAAGCACTAGAGATCAATTATTCTCAAGTCCTTATGAGACTATCATTGAAGTGTTATTTCTCTACATATTATCATTGGCCACTTGATGACCTCAAACTCAAGCTAAAAGCTCAAGTTTCAAAGTAAAAATCAATAAGAAAATAAAAGTTACAAAGAATGCATCAAAAGGCTCAACATTTAATTATGAGGAAATTAAATGAATTAACTTAAGTTTATGTGAATAAAAATAAACAACATGATCATTAGGTGTCCAAATTACAGGCTTCACATAAGTTCATTGGCCAGTGAACAAGTTAAAATAAGGAATGCAAACTCAATTGGTCACCTTCACTTCAAGAATACACCAAAAGTATAAACAAGGATCAACAAATCACACAAAAAAATCTTAACCTCTTTGAAGTGTATAGAAGTCAGAAAACAAGTCTTAAGTTCATTAATAGTTGAGGAGGGGATAAAATAAGTCTCAAAGTTCAAAATTAGTTGGCCAAACTAGCAAACTAGACAAGTTCTCAAAATATTTTATGGAAAAATATCAAACCAATTCAAATAATCCAAGAAAAATTAGATTTAGATCCTCAAACCATCTATGAACCTCAAACAAGATCCAAATCCCATTGGAAAACCAAGGCAAAGTGATTTTAAAATTGAAACTTGCACAATAAACAACAAAACCCTAATTGTTTGACTTGTAACCCTAAATATTAATTAGGTAAGATGGAAATTCATACTATTCAAAACAAACATACACCAACCATAAGAAAACTCAAGAGATCAGAGTACCTATTTTTTCCAATTTTTACAAATAAAGAAAAGTCAAAGAAAACAAATTCAAAGAATTTATCAATTAAACAAATCACCTTCATTTCAAAATAAAATTCAAATTAAAAGTCAGAAGAAAATTAGACCCAAAATTAAGATTCAAATATGAGAATTAAAAGCAAACATCTCTAATTTTTTGTAGATTTTTTTGATTAAGGAAAATATTAAAATAAAATCAAATACCAACAAATAGACCATTAAAGCATTATTTAGATCACAAAAATGTAAACCCTAACCAAAAATCATAAGAGGACCAAAACAAAATTATATTCAAATACTATGATTAAAAACAAGCTTCTATGATTTTTTTATGAATTTTTGGATCAAGGAAAATATTAAAACAAAAATTGTGAAACAAAAAGGGTCTAATAAAACTCTCAAATTAAATTTCTAATCAAAAATAGGAAAAATACCAATCAAATTTCATACTCAAATTCTAATCAAAACATTTAAAATAAATAAAATTTTTTTTTGTGGAATTTTTAGATCAAAGAAAATATTAAAACAAAAAGAAGCATTAAACAGGCAATTAATTAAACTTACTATTTTTTAAACCCATCAAAACATTTTCAAAAAAAAAATGCACAAAGTCAGAAATATTATTTTTAGGTTTCCTGAATTTTTTCATAACTTTTTCAACCATTTTTGAGCAAGAAATAAAATTATGAAAATCATGTTATGAAACAAAAATTCAAATGAATTAAAAAAAATAAGAAACCAATTAGAAGATGCCACACCATCATCTTCAACCTCCGGCTAGGGCAAAACACGCACAGAAATAGATCCAACACCTCATGTTCTGATCCTTAGTTCTATCTCAACTCTCAACCAAAATTCATCAAATTAAGCACAAATCAAAGCTAGCATGTCATACTACATTATGCAATTTGAATCAATCTCAGAGATCATACATGGATCAAGAAATCAAATCTACAAAACTTAAAAAACTCACTGCAAACATCAAAACCAGGAACACGATTTCATCCATTATGCTTGAATCAAACCTCAAATAATCATCAATCCTAATGATTGGCCAACTAGCAACTCAATGGACGAGATCTACATCATCAATTCAAACTGAAACACATAAATCAAAGTTCAAGAAAACTCACATGGATGTTAAAACTGGAAACTTGATTCCTTCACTCCATAAGCAATCCAATGGTGCAAGCTTGATCTCCTTACTTCACTGAAGCTGAACCACCAAGAATTTTGAAGAATGATCCAAGGAGAAGAGAGATTTGAAGCAATTTGCGGAGATACTTGAAAATTTACATATCTGGAATCTAGCGATTATGAGCCTCTTCCTTCTCAACTGAGCCTTGATTCTTGTTATATAGCACGAGAGGGAGAGGATAGAAGTGGTATTTGGCACTCAAAGCTGTTGGAGGGTAAGTTTTGTAGTTTAGGCCAAAAGTGAGGTTGCACATGGGGCCTGCGTTTCAATCGTGCAATCGCTCATTTTCTTTGCGTTTTAAAAACCAAATGAGGTCATAGAATAATGCTCAAAGTGCCCGGTCATGACTATTTGAAATGGGAGAATGTTGGTGCTTTTGCAAAATTTGGCAAGTTTTTGGAACTTTGACATCAAGTAAGTACAATTGCACATGAGGCACGAATTGGCCACCGTCTTGGGCCTCAACACCTCATAAATCAACCTTGGGCCTGATTTGAGACAAAAGGAATGGTTAGAATCTGAGTTATCAAGAAATTGCATCTTGCTTGCTTGGCCAAAATTCAATAAAATGCCTCAAAATTTCAAAGCTCATAACTTGCTCATATTTTTGAATTTTTACACAAATGAGCACTCTTTGGAAAGGTCTTGCAATTATATTAAACCATGTTGCAATTGGCTTCACATTTGATTCCATTGATTCCTTCAAAATATGGTATGAAAATCACAAATTTTGAGAAATGACCCATAATTTTGTGACTTCCAAGCTTTATAACTTACCACCACTTCATGCATTGTTCTCAAAAATGGAGTCATGTGAAAGAGATCCCTCTTAGATTTCCAAGAATACTTCATTTGCATTTTTTTTATCAAAGATGAATAAAATATGAATTTTCAAAGTTTGATACCCATTTTCCAAATTTAGAAACTTTTTGGATTTCTTCATGAACAAGTTTTAATCCAAACCTCAATCTTCTTGATCCAATGATTAAAATGGACCTGAAAAATGAAAAGTACACCCTTCAATTCATGGTTGACCAAAAGTTCACTTGGTCAACTTTGACTTTGACTGATTCTGGCCAAAATGACCATTTTGCCCCTTTGAATCAATTGATCCACTTCTCTTAAAAATTGATGATCAAAACTTCAAACATATGATCTTCCAAATATATATAGGCCATGTACAAAGTATCATCTCAAAATTCTCAAGAAATCTTGATGGAATCCCAAACCCTAGTTTTGGCCAACACCTTAGGAGAATGATAAATCATCTTTCAAAACTTCAAATCCTCTGGATATCTTAGCCAATTCTTTGTACAAATATATTTCAAATGTTAATAAGGCGTCCTAGCTTTAAAATCAAGACTTGCACATTCATTAATAGCCTTGATCAACCAAAACCCTAATTTTAACTGATGAACCAAAAAGATGTGATACTCCTTATAATCAACACAATCTTCATTCTTCTGATGACCCAATGAGATGGATAAGATATATTAAGATATGTGATACCTTGGAGCTTGAAAGATCAAGAGGTATAGATGATAAGGCTCTAATTGACTTGTCAACACAATCAATATTCAAAATCTTGAGGAAAACTTGATAACCAGAATACTTTGATCCCATCACAATGTATGAATGCAATGCAATATGTTGTTTATGATGGAACATAAGCCTGAATCAAGAGGGTAAATTTTAGGGTGCAACAACTTCCCCTATTCAATTGTCTTTAACTGGATAAGTGAGAAAAGCAACAACTTTCGAGCGTTCAGAATTGAAGATGATTAAATATAAAAGAACCCGAAATTTTACACTCTTGAAGAGAAAACAGAAGAACCCCCCAAGACATGTGCCAGAATGAAGTTGTAATGCAGATTTTAATAAAAATGAGACAAACCCAAATCTTAGAAGAATAGACGAAAATAAACCTCTGCAAAAAATGTTTCAGGACAAAACCGGACCACAAAAGGGTGAGATAAGACTCAAACAAAAGAGAATAGGCAAAACTAAACTCTGGAAAAAAAAGTACGCGGGTGAGGAGACGAAACTCTGAGCTCGACCCAAAGCGAAGTGGCTAGAGTGCGTGATTTTAGGAGCACCTGGTAATCTCAAACTAAGATAACCAGTATGAAGGAACTGAAGAAATCCAGGAGTGAGGAACAAAAGCGAGACGAAACTCGACCCAACTAACCAGTTAGACGAAACTAGCCTAGATGAGTACCAAGATGAAACTGGATTTCACGCACGGGTGACGAGGCGGAACTCGACCCATAACAAAGTGATGAGAGTGCATGTTTCTCAGAGCACCTGCTAGTATCAGATTAATGGATAAATAATAACGAAAATTGATAGAAGAATCCAAGGAATAGAAGAGACTGAATTCAACCAGGGACGCAACACGAACACCGCAAAGAGACTCGGTAAACGATAACCAAAAATGGTTCAGTAAACGATAACTGATAAATTCCAAGCTATTTCAGGGAACACATGTTCCTGACATTGTCATGACATTAACTGAGACATCAACTGTGAAATCTCATTCCAAGAAAACTGATGTTATAGTTGTGCTGAAGGAAACCTGCAAAGAGCTTGACACAAGGAAAAGGACTCTTGAGGACCTGATTGCTAGACTAGAACAGGAAGAGATTGAAGGACAAAGAAGGGAAGAGGATGCTGCTGAAGACCAGCTTCATGCTAAATATAGTGCCTCCTCTGAAGATGATAGTGCTTGAAGATCATTGTAGTTGAAAAGTTTGTTGCTGGTACCTGATGCTGCAAATGACTTTTAATTTTTTTCTCTGTGTTTTTTATTATTATTTTTGGATGACTTTATAACCTAAAAGTACAAGTATCTTTGGCCTATTTATGGCTAAAGAGGGGGAGAAGAATTTGTGTGATAATTTTGGTAGAATTAGACTTGGTGGATACTATTAATTCTGATGCTTTCTAATCTTTGATTGTTTAGGGGTTTTAGCCAAAAAATTGCCAAAGGGGGAGTTTGTAAGTGTTTGGATGTTGGCATGTTTTTTGGTAAAACAAGTTGTGTGAATGTCATGACTGATGTCATAACATTTTGGGACACAAGGTACATTCTTCATAAAAAGAATGTCATACAGGAGCTGCTCAATATGAGTGTTTAGTTGATCATTATGCAATGATCATATTTATTGCATTCTACCAAAATCTGTAAACAGGATTCTTGTTGTCATAACCAATGTTAAGACATCCTGTACTGAAGAACAAATTAGATGCTGAAGGAGTTGTCACCAGGAATAAGGCAAGACTTGTTGCTCAAGGATACACTCAAGTTGAAGGGGTTGATTTTGATGAGATGTTTGCTCCAGTAGCCAAACTGGAATCAATCAGACTCCTATTGGGAATTGCTTGTCTCCTCAAGTTCAAGTTATTTCAGATGGATGTAAAAAGTGCCTTCCTAAATGGGTACTTAAATGAGGAAGTTTATGTGGAACAGCCTAAAGGATTTGTGGATCCAAACTGCCCTGATCATGTCTACAAATTGAGGAAAGCTTTATATGGCCTGAAACAAGCTCCTAGAGCATGGTATGGCAGGTTGACAAAATTCCTCTCTGACAAAGGATACAGGAAAGGAGGCTTGGATAAAACTCTTTTTGTCAAAAATGAAGGAGGAAAGGTAATGGTAGCTCAAATATATGTTAATGACATAGTGTTTGGGGGAATGTAAGATAAAATGGTTAAACATTTTGCTGACCAGATGCAAGCTGAATTTGAAATGAGCCTCATGGGAGAATTGACCTACTTTCTTGGACTGCAAGTCACACAGATGGAAGACTCAATTTTTTTGTCTCAAAGCAAGTATGCAAAGAACATTGTCAAGAAGTTTGGGATGGAGAATGCCAGTCACAAAAGTACTCCTGCACCTACTCACTTAAAGCTGTCCAAAGATTCAAGTGGGGTCAAGGTGGACCAAAGTTTATACAGAAGCATGATAGGAAGTTTGCTATACTTAACAGCCAGCAGACCTGACATTGCTTTTACAGTTGGAGTATGTGCAAGATACCAGGCTGAACCCAAAGTAAGTCATATCAACCAAGTGAAGAGAATTCTGAAGTATGTAAGTGGAACCAACAACTATGGCTTGCTGTAATCTCATGGATGTGAACCAACTCTGACTGGTTACTATGATGCTGATTGGGCTGGAAGTGCTGATGATAGAAAGAGCGCCTCTGAAGGATGTTTCTTCTTAGGAAATAATCTTGTCTCCTGGTTCAGCAAGAAACATAAATGTGTGTCTCTATCTACTACTGAATCTGAATACATAGCAGCTGGTAGTAGCTGTTCTCAAATGATCTGGATGAAACAGATGCTTACTGAGTATAATGTCACACAAGATGTTATGACATTGTACTGTGACAATCTGAGCACTATCAACATTTCCAAGAATCCTATTCAGCATAGCAGGACCAAGCATATTGACATTATACATCACTTCATCAGAGATCTTGTAGAGGAGAAGCCGATTAAACTGGAACATGTTGCCACAGAACTACAACTGGATGACATTTTTACCAAGGCACTTGATGCAAATCAATTTGAAAATTTGAGGGGCAAGCTGGGTATTTGCCAACATGAAGATATGTAGAAATTAATTTTGCTCAAAACAAGGGATGAGATAGATTTTTTTGTTAAGTCTACTCTGATTGGGCTAATCATCTACTTCTTTATTTCTTTCCAAGATTTTAAGAAGTTGAAAATAAATTCATATATCTCACTCGTCTCGCGTTTCTGCAACAATCTTCAATCTCTCAAATGAAGACTGCACTATTACTGCTACCTGTTTTCTAAAATTCTCAAAATGTCTCAACTATCCATGACTTCATCCTCTTTAAAGACGACTGCTTCTTCCGCATCCTCTGATCGAGAACCTAGGGCAATCACAAACTGCATGGATTCTGATGTTCTGGAAATAACTCCTCTTCGTGAACTGGCAGCTGGCCCCACTAAGGTTAAGAAGCTGCGAACCAGACATGCAAGAAGGTCACAAGCTTCTTCATCTGGTAAACCCTCTCAACCATTATCTTCTGTTCCTTCAGAAATAGAAAATAGGGAAGGCTCAGTTTATGTTTATCAAGCTATAGCTAGACTTGTCACTAGGATTCTAAATGAGAATCACTTTGTACCTGGAATTTCTGTACCCTTGAATCAAGAATCTGCTAGTCCAAATGTTGAAATAAATCCAGATGTCACTCAGAATGTTGAGACACCGGATGATAACATTAGGAAATCTCCTGAAAATCTTGATGATCACCAGAACCATAATGAGAAGGATGTTGAACCCCCGATTATTGATGTTGATGAAGAATACTCTGATAATGACTTAATTGCAAATATCAACCCTAGCATAGCTAGAAGGATGATGAACAGAAAAGGAAAGCAGGATGCTGCCAAAAGCATCTCCAAAGAAAAGACTGCTGATATTGTTCATATGAAAACCAGGTCTGAGAACAAGACTGGAGTAGAAACTGTGAAGGCTGGATTGTCAAAAGGGAAGGTGAAAACTCGAGTACCTGCTGGTAGTCTCTCAAAACTTGTGAGACAACCAATATCAAAGAAAAGGAAAGAGCCTGAACCCTCTGAAACTGATGAGGAATCAGAATTTGAATTTGATGTTGAAGACATTCCTCTCAAAAGGAAACTCTCCTCAAGCAAAATGCCTAAAGTCCCTGAAGTCCCCACTGACAACATTTCCTTTCACCATCCTGAGAATGCAAATAGGTGGAAGTATGTAAGTTTGAAAAGGATAGCCTTGGAAAGAGAACTAAACACCAGTGCCATGGAATGTAAAGAGATCATGGATCTAATCAAAACTACTGGTCTAATAAATACTGTGGTAAAGTTTACCAACTTCTATGAAGTTCTTGTCAAAGAATTCATAGTGAATTTATCTGAAGGGTGTGCTGATGGAAAGTCAGCTGACTTTAAATGTGTATATGTGAGAGGAAGGAAGGTAAATTTCTCTCCCTCTAAAATAAACAAATTCCTAGCAAGACCAGATGATGCTTTCCCTGAGCTAGAGGTTACTGACAACCAAGTGTGCCAAACCATCACTGCAAATCAAGTCAAGAGCTGGCCCTTAAAAGGGAAACTGAATGCAAGCAAGCTGAGCATGAAATTTTCCATTCTGCACAAAATTGGTGCAGCTAACTGGGTTCCCACCAACCATAATCAACCATCTCCACAGGCTTGGGAAGATTCATTTATGCTGTTGGAACCAAGACAAACCTTGACTATGGAAACTATATCTTTGATCAAACATTAAAACATGCTGGAAGCTATGTTATTAAAGGCCCTATTGCCTTTCCCTCTCTCCTATGTGGTATAGTCCTTGCTCAGTATCCTGACATTCTAGTTGAAGAAGATACTGTATGCAAAAGAGCCCCTGCTCTTGGGTTGCACTATAATCTATTTCAGGGAACACATGTTCCTGACATTGTCATGACATCAGCTGAGACATCAACTGTGAAATCTCATTCCAAGAAAACTGATGTTATAGTTGTGCTGAAGGAAACCTGCAAAGAGCTTGACACAAGGAAAAGGACTCTTGAGGACTTGATTGCTAGACTAGAACAGGAAGAGATTGAAGGACAAAGAAGGGAAGAGGATGCTGCTGAAGACCAGCTTCATGCTAAATATAGTGCCTCCTCTGAAGATGATAGTGCTTGAAGATCATTGTAGTTGAAAAGTTTGCTGCTGGTACCTGATGCTGCAAATGACTTTTGATTTTTTTCTCTGTGTTTTTTATTATTATTTTTGGATGACTTTATAACCTAAAAGTACAAGTATCTTTGGCCTATTTATGGCTAAAAAGGGGGAGAAGAATTTGTGTGATAATTTTGGTAGAATTAGACTTGGTGGATACTATTAATTCTGATGCTTTCTAATCTTTGATTGTTTAGGGGTTTTAGCCAAAAATTTGCCAAAGGGGGAGTTTGTAAGTGTTTGGATGTTGGCATGTTTTTTGGTAAAACCAGTTGTGTGAATGTCATGACTGATGTCATAACATTCTGGGACACAAGGTACATTCTGCAGAAAAAGAATGTCATACAGGAGCTGCTCAATATGAGTCTTTAGCTGATCATTATGCAATGATCATATTTATTGCATTCTACCAAAATCTGTAAACAGGATTCTTGTTGTCATAACCAATGTTAAGACATCCTGTACTGAACTAACCTTGTGCAGATTTATTATTTTCTGAGAAGTTTCAGGAATCTGGTTATTCAGTCCAGATCAGATTCTCACGTGGACTTAGGTTAACTTTGCTTAACCCTAATCTGGTTGTTAAAGTCCCATGACCAAGTCTTGAGGTTAACCCTAATTAACCCTAGCTATTTTCGTGGAAGCCCTAACTGAAGAATAGCAGCCTATATATTCCTCATGAAGACTGTTGGTGAAAGACACTTTTGACAGAAGATTAATAAGGGACTGTATAGTTGTAACTACTGTAATCCAAGCAACTATCATTGTGATAAGTGACTTGGAGTAGGATTTGATTGTAAGGGTTGTGTATCACTCAAAGCTTTGAAGCACGAGTGTTTGTGTCACTTGATTAAAGCTTTGAAGTAAAGTCAAGTTAGGGTTGTGTATCACTCAAAGCTTTGAAGGACGAGTGTTTGTGTTACTTGATTAAAAGCTGTGAAGAAAAATCAAGTGTATGTTCTGAAGAGTGTCTTTATAATTTCATTAGTCAATTGTTTAATATCACTGTTGTTATTGAGGGAGAGTGAGTAGGAACTCAGGTTTAAGTTGAACTTAGATTGAAGTTGCATTGGGTAGGTCTTAAGTGAAGGAGATAAACTGGTTGGTTTATTCCTGAATTAATATCTCTTATAGTGGATTTCCTCCCTGGCTCGGTAGCCCCCGGAGTAGGTGTTGTTACACACTGAACTGGGTAAACAATTGACTGTGTTATTTACTGCTTTTAGTTTTACTGTCTTGAAGAGTGTCAGATACGGTGTCATAACATTCACTGTGACATTAAGTATCTGTAGCCAGAATTTCAAAAAACAAGATGAAACTAGACTCATTATAACTAGTTAGACAAAACTAAACTAGATGAGCACCAGGACGAGACTGGATTTCATACGCAAAGTGAGGAGACAAAACTCTGAGCTCGACCTAAAGTAAGGAGATTAGGGTGTACACGTAAAAACCTACTGAAAGCGAATATCAGGATGAAACTGGTATTTGAAAGGTAGATCAATAGACATCAGAATGAACCAGTGAGGTTAGTGAAGACTAAACCCGAGAAGACTGTGCTAGGGAAAACTGAACTTCGATCAAGAGTAGACACTCAAACAATCAAATGATTAACATCAAAAGGATATTTGTATGGGGTGAAAATTAAGATAACGCGGAAGAAGACCTCGCTGGGAATAAACATGCAGAATTAGAAAATCACTAGGGATAAGCAGAAATGGTAATGGCTTATGTTCAGATGCATGTTTGAATTTTTTTAATATATATATATAGCGTAATGCTCCAAATAATGGAAATGATACGCGTTTTGGTAGATGCAATGTAATGATGCACATTTGTTTAAATATTTCACAGGGTAATGGTCAATCGAGAAGCCATCAATCAAGAAGTCAGGATTTGGCAAGACTTTGCAAAAATAAATTGAAAAATCTGCAGGAGAAGAGAAGATACGAGGAAACACTGAAGAGAAACCCTTTAGGAAATGAGACTCTGCGGGGAATAAAAAATGAGTAACCGGTAAAAATAGGCTACAAACACAGAGAGGAGTTGCAAAAATAAATTGCAAACTCCTATAGAGGATCAGATCAAAACTGTAGCTTCTGGAGAGTGATGCCAAATGGATATTGGGCATTATTGGAGAAGATCAGGGCAAGACTGTAATCTATGGAAAAGACAGCGCGTAGCCGTGTTGAGGATGACACCGAGATAATAAACCGGACGTGAGGGGTTAAAAACTTTGCAGGGGATCAAAGCTATGTTGAGGAAATGAGATTTAACTGGGGAAACAGAAATCTGTCAAAGCTATTGATGAGGATTTTCATTGGATAATCATTTTCTTCCTTTCAGGATTTTCAAATTCTTATTCGCTTTCCCTAATTTTGCCATGGACAAATTATTTTTAATTTAAATTTAGGAGTCCAGCGGGATGCCCTAACTTTTACGTAAGCGACTTGTTTTCAAGTTTCGACTTAGCAGGGATTTCTGTTTCTTTCTTATTCATACTTTCCCTTTTGAACAAGTCGTGTGACCCTAAGTCTTTAAACTTTTGGAGGAAAGTAACAGCCTCATTCCTTGGTCGGCGAGGGATAACCATTATTGTATCGATTCGATCTCGACCTTAGGATCTTTTGTTTTTTTCACTGGGGAAATAACTATTGTTGTTTTGATATTTTCCCGACCTCATAATGCGATGGATAAAATATGGTGATCCCTAAATGGGACACTCCTTCTGAAATTTGAATGCTCGATCAAATTATCTAAACATCTACCCTGCCCCGGGTTTAAAAATAAGGGTTTTTTTCGAACATAAAAGAAACTCCTACTTCGAAGGCTCAGAGGGGTTAAGGAGGGTCTATCTCCCTTATATCTCCAGTTTTTGGGGATTGAAACAAGGCTTGTACATCGGCAACAGGGTTCTACTCAAAAGCATACTCTTGTACCCCAAAATTTTCCCTCTCATTTTACTCAATACATACTCTCAGAGATCCTCAATTTGCTCAAGATTGCCGAAGAGTTGACCAGACAAACTCTCTCCTAAGGCAGTGTACCTCAAATTAGGGTTTCTATTTTCATCAAGATAGGTGGACTCCAAAGGTCTCATATGCTCTCCATGGTCTTAATATGTTCTCAAGACCCTACAAGTCATGTTTCATGCCTTGCACAAGAAGTTTGCTCAGTCAACTGCTCAGATGCTTGAGAATCGACTGTATTGGGTCAAAAGTCAACTGTGACCCACATACAGTCAAACTTTAAGATTTTTGGTCAACATTAACATTTTTAAGTGACTTTCATCATTTGATCAAGGGTTTATCATGATTCCCCAAGGAATGCTCAAAAATCATCAAAACCCCAAAAGTTGCTAAATTAGGGTTTCTCAGTAAAAGTCAACCAAACTTTGACCAAGCATAACTTCCGCATGCTTCATCAGAAATTTTCCATCCAAAGCTCATTTTAAAGAGGATGCAATTCCATACAACTCAGATTCATCCCACAAGTTCAAAATATGCACTCATAAAAAGATATGAATTTCTACATTATGGATCCTTTTGAAAAGTCAACAAAAACACCTTTTGGGTCAAAACTTCTTACATGAACATGGAAGACTCAATTGAAATGAGACAAAAAGGGTTGCTTAGGGGACATCCTAAGCTTTCTAAAAAGTCCAATAACACCTCTCTAGGGTTAAAATTGGAGAAGATATGCTTTGTCAAAGTTGACCTTTTTTGCAAAATTGCCAAAAGTCAAATGTGCTCAAAAATGCATTTTTTTGCTAAATGGGCCTAACTTTTTATGCTCACACCTCACTTATAATGTGGTCCACGACTCAAATATTCATCCACACATTATTTTCTTCATTTTTCAATTTATTTTAATTTTTTATTAATTAAAAATTGAATTAAATCAAATAATTGATGAATAATAGCAAAGATATGATTTGATTTGGTTTTTGGACAGGTTGGCAATCAAAATATGCTGAGTTATCAAGGCCAAAATGAATTAAGCATAATTGGTACCAGAAAGGGATGATTTGGCTCAAAATAGAAAGTTTACATGTAGCTTGAAAATCAAATCAAATCTCTCATAATTGCAAAGATTCAATCCAATTTTCTAACCCTAATTCATTCCTAGATATATATTGGACATATACAAAGCAAAAAAACAAGGTTTTGCAAGCGGGGACAAGAAAAACAAAGCTTGAAATTTTCAAAGAAAAGTGCAGATCCAATCTTCCTCCATAGGCCGTTTCAAGCGTTTCTAACGATCAAATCATCTCCCTAGGCACTCACTGAACCTGTAGCGAGCATTTGCAAGGCTTGAAACATCCAGAAACGCACGCGATCACTCTCACGGTTTGCTTGTGTTTTCCAAATCGATTATTGAATTTCTTGCATCATTAGCATGTTTAAGTTATATATTTGTGATCCTCATCGTGTTTGTAAGCTAACTGAATTACTTAATTGCATTTTTAAAGCCTATATCTGCACTTGCCATTGTTAGGGTTTCCATATGCGTTTTTGGGTTTTTGGCTACAGGAAAAATTAGACCACAAGCTTGATATTGGGATGACCGGGACATCATCACCGTTTGAATCATGGTCTTCAATTCCATTTATATTGCGTTTTATGAATTTTTGAATTACACATGTTTTTAGCCATGGAAATTGTCTGTAGGTATATGTTATATACCTAACAAGACTGTTCGAGGAGGAAGAAGGTTATGTGTCAGCCAGCCATTCGCCCATTTGAAATTTCGTGCACGTGGGAGTCAGTGACTTGTTTTCTTTATATTATATTCTATTTTCGTTATACTAACAATTAAAACCCACAGTGCAGCTGGTAATGAGGCATTGGTATTGAGCATAAGGACCTGGGTTCGACCCCAGGTCCCAGCATTCCCTTTATTTTATTTTCTTTCAACAGATCCAGTGCATCTGTCATCCTGGAGTCCACCATACATCCTTGCATCCAGTCGCTTGATCAAGCATGCTATCAGATGCAATGCTCCAGCAGTGACGGACTATGATACGCCCTCAAGTCATCGCTACAAGGCATCAAATGCTGACCGGGCTTGAAGCATTTTTGGGCCTAAAAATTCAGATTGGCACCCCCCTTTTTGCTAGCATACAAGCCCAGTTCGCATTTTCTTTCTATTTCTTTTTTTTTAATTTCTTGAATTAATTTATTTAATGGTTTTAATTAATTAACACAAATTTTTTTTCTTTCATAAAACTAAAAAATTACCAAAAAATACTGAATTAAATATTTATTCAAATTAATATATTTTTTGAAAATAAATTAGGTTAATTAGTTTTTTTGTTTATTTTGTTTCAATTAAAATTAAATAGAAACTAGGTTTTAATTTTCAATTAAATTTCTTTTCTCAAATAAAAAACAAAAAAATACACAAAATATTTTTTACAAAATATTTTATTTCCTTGAAATTATTTTATTTAGCTTAGATTAGGTTAATTTCAACTTCTTTTATGTAATTAAAAATAATTAGAATTAGGGTTTTATTGTACATAATTTAATTAATTCTTTTCTCAAAAAATAATTTAAATATTTTCTAGTCAGATTCTTAGGGTTTTCAATTTCTTCTCGCATTTAATTTTCCGTGCGCATTTTAATTTCTTTTATTATTATTGTAACTATTTCGAGCTTGTAATAGTTTTAATTAGGGTTTTAAGCTTCAGCCTTTTTATTTTCATTCGAGGCAATTATGTAACAGTCAAAGCCTTGTAATAGCTAGGTTTATTTTTCGCACTTATTATTCCCGCAAATATTTAACGGTCTAGATGTATGCTAATAGGATTGTATGGCAAGAATATCTGGAAATTTAAATGGTAGATCACCTAATGTGCAAAGATTAAATAACTGAAACAATTCATATGCACATATTCACTCATAGGGTTTACCTCACTTCGGTTTCCTTTGGTAAACAATCATTAAGCATAGGAGATTTTAGTAGTTTCCCTCCAGTCTAAAAGATCAAAGTGTCCCATTCGAATGTTGCCTCAGAAATGTTGCCTCAAAAATGTTGTCTCGGAAATGTTGCCTAAGAAAAATCTTAAGACTCTAGGGTTACTATTAAAGTTTTCTAACTGTTGCTTTAGTGATTGTACATGTCCCTTTCGAATGTCCCTTACACCTCCAACGACGGTGCTACCTATTCCTTAATAATAGGATAGCGCTGTCTAAAGGAAACGAGAACAAACAATATTTTTTCGAGTAGGTAGATTAGTTCCTAAGCACTTGCTCAAACAATAAAAACTTTTCACACAAACACCTTTTAAAACAATTTTCAAAACAAACTTCACCATGTCCTTGAGGACTGATACAAGGGTTCTCACGAAGTAAAACATTTTCAAAAAAAGCACACACAAGCAATTTTAAAAAATAAGCAAGTACCTAAAAGCCCATGGAAAACCATGGATAGAAAGGGTGCTAACACCTTACCTTTCTATAATCTACCCTCCGTACTCAAAATATCTCGGAAAAAGGTTTTTTCTGTTCTTTTTCCTTTTCCATGATTGGATGAAATAAAAGTCGGTGGCGACTCTTACTTACCGCGACATTTTGCAAACAAAAACGCAAAAAGCAAACCAGTAAAAACTGTCAGTTCTGCCACCGTATCACAGAACTGGCGACTCTGCCGGGGAAATAAAGTGGGGTTTACCTTAGGATCTAGGTCATTAAATTGCTTCTCTTGATTGTCTTGATTGCTTTACTTTTCAGGGTTTGTTTGGGGTTACTATAGATCCTACACCCGGATCTGGGGGAACTCATTAGGTAAACAGCAATAGATTGTGGAAACTGTATGGCGTATACCGATATGGTTTAAGCGATGGCTGTGTTGGTGTGACACTTTGGTTGGTACCGGTATCCTTCATGGAGAAACGAGGAGAATACGGGGCCGCCGCATGGGTTCATGAAGCACTAACGGACCTTAGAACCTTAGTTGAACAAATTTGGCCATTAGAAAGTAGTGAGATAGACGGCCTCGGTGCAGAGTTAAGGATTGGTTGATACTCGATGCTACACTCATTGAGATCAGACTTTCGGGATATTTCGGTCGCAAGAAAAGATTTCTTGAGCTGAGACAATGACCGATAAAGGATGGTCAGTGATATTGAGATCCCTTAGAACCCAGTTACTTTTTAAGACTGGTTTGAAACCAACTAAACTTCAAGAGGGTAATACCTTTAACCTCATGCAAGCCTTAAACCTAAGGACTTTGTGTGATTTGACTGTGCTTTCTATACCTGTGTTTGCTATACCTGTGTTTTATCATGACATCATGCATCATAACATATCATCCATTCTTATTGCACTGACCATTTCAAAGACCAAGGGAATTTATCTTTGTTCTGTTTTGCAGATCATGGCTCTCGTTCGTAGAAATACTATCTGAATCAGCTTCGTGAAGATACCTTCCCAACTCAAAGAGCTAGCATCAAGGGTTTCTGAAACTTCTGCGCTCACTAAGAGACATGGTCGACTTCTCAATTTGGTTACTTCAAACTTTGATGAAAAGATAATGAGTGTACTCTTTCAGTTCTTTGATCCCAAGCACCAATGCTTCACCTTTCCAGACTATCAGTTGGTGCCTACCTTGGAAGAATTCTCTCAGCTGTTGGATATACCCATTCTTGAACAGTTACCCTTCACATGTCTAGAAGAATTTCCTAAGCCAGAAGTCATTGCCTCAGCTTTGCATCTGAAACAGGCCGACGTGGTATCCAATTGGGAGACAAGAAGCGGAGTCAAGGGTTTTTTAGCTAAGTTTCTGATAGACAAGGCCCAACTGTTTTAGGATGATATGGATTTTCAGGCTTTTGAGGAGGTCCTGGCTCTTCTAATCTATGGGTTAGTCATATTCCCTAATCCGGAATCATTCGTAGATGTGAATGCTATCAAGATCTTCCTCTCTCGCAATCCTGTGCCTACCTTACTCGGAGATATTCTGCACACTCTCCATACTCGCACCATGAAGAGAAGAGGGATTCTTATGTGCTGCATACCATTTCTGTCGAGGTGGTTTATTTCTCACCTCCCTAAGTCCATACTGAAGAATGAAGAAGGTTTGGGTTGGTCGCAAAGGATAATGTCACTCGCTCACATGGATATTCTATGGTGTTCCCGAGCTATGGAAAACACTGTTATTATTGACCGCTGTGGAGAGTACCCTTATGTCCCGCTACTTGGCATCAGAGGAGGTATAACCTATAATCCTTGTTTAGCTTTGCGACAATTTGGTTACGCTCGGAGATATGGTCCCCACGAGTTACTTATTGAGGGCATTGTATTCAACTACGAGGATGATGTTAAAGAGTATCGCCGGAGGTTCATACGAGCTTGGGGCATGATAAATAGATCTGGAACCAGGGCTTTGGGGCCAAATACTTCCATTCCTATGGAACCTTACCTCCAATGGGTACGAGCTCGTGCCCAGAAGCTTATGATGCCCTATGTGGCTGTTTTACCAGTGATTGTGGAACCCATTACAGAAGAGGGTATCCCTTATATGGTTCTCTATCCTTATATGCCCACTGATCTTGGAGAATTAGAGGTCTTGGATTCAGTTGATGAAGGAGCGGGATACTTACAGGGATCTGTTTCATGCTCAGGAGAGGAAGGTTTTAGAGCTCACAAAGCAACTGCATGGAGAAAGAGGACTCAATGACTATATCGACACAAAGAGGAAGCATCCATGGGAATTTTGATGTATTTTATAGTTTTAGATTTTTTTTAATTGTAACGCCTAAAAGGCATTTGAACTTCAAATTCAGATAATAATTTTTTTGTTTATTTTGGTTTGCAAATTTAAATTTCCCGAAGTCTTTGAAATCATTGCATGCGCATCCCATCATCATACACATCATTAGCGGTACCATTATAGGTTTCTCATCTTCTTCGCTGTTTATTTTAGCATGAGATGTCTTCCGAGAAAACCATCAAGGACCTTCAGGCACAGAACACCCAGTTCCAACAAATGTTCATAAGTATGGAAAAAGGGCAGGAGGATCTGAAAGCCCTTATCCTGAAAGAGAAGAAGAAAAAGAAGAAGGTTGTTGGTATTCTGAATATGGGTAGAAGGTTTAGGGAGCGGTTGAAGCAACAAGCCGATCTGACCTCTTCATCCAAGGAAGGGGAGAATCAAGTAGAAGAGAAGGACCCCAGTCTTGCAGTTTCTGACAATGATACCGATTACAATGATGAGCAATATCCTCCTACTGAGGATAGATACAAGAAATTGTAAGACCTCCTGAGTGCCATGGAAGTTCAGAGGATACCTGGATTGGATTTCGAAGAATTGGGATTGGTGTCGGGAGTAGTCATCCCACAAAAGTTCAAAGCTCCGGTTTTTTTCTAAGTATGATGGGGTGTCCTTCCCAAAACTCCATCTCCGTTCTTATGTCAGAAAGATCCATCCCCACACCGCTGATAGAAATATGTGGGTTCATTTCTTTCAAGATAGTCTGTCAGGGACTCAGCTTGAATGGTTCTACCAGCTAGAGGGAACAAATATCCGAAACTGGGAAAAGCTGGCGGCTGCTTTCTATAAGCAGTATCAGTACAATGCCGACCTTTCCCTACTCGTACTCAACTCCAGAGTATGTCCATGGGTACGAGTGAAGGCTTTAAATATTATGCACAAAAATGAAGAGACTTGGCTGGGAGAGTTCAACCCCCGTTGTCTGATATGGAGTTAGTTGATATGTTTCTGGGGACGCTATCTGGTCCATTTTTCAATCATTTGATTGGCAGCTCATCAGTTGGTTTCACCGAGCTGATCCTAATCGGGGAAAGATTAGAAGCTGGGATTCGAAGCGGAAAAATATAGAAGGATGCCTCTTCGAGTTTGGTAAAGAAGCCTTTCGCTGGTAAGAAGGAAGCCAGTGCCATATATAGCTCGAGGGGCCAATACAGGCCTGAACATCGTCAGACAGTAAGTAACATGATGATACCTAGACCTGCAGTGACTCCACAACGCAACAGTCAACAAAGGGTGGAAAGGTCACAACGGAAGTTTACCCGAGTCAACATGACATTGGCTGAACTTCTACCTCATCTGCTGAGATCCAACTTGGAAACCTTGAAAGAGGCTCCCAAGAATCCAAATACTACATCTCCCCGATATAATCCAAATGCCCGGTGTGCCTATCATTCTGAGAGTCCTGGCCACGATACAAATGACAGTTGGGCTCTAAGAAACAAAGTACAAGACTTGATTGAAGCTAAGGAAATAGATTTTGATTCTCCGGAGAAGCCAGATGTCATAACGGCTCCCATGCCCAAGCACGGTCGTGGAGTTAATATTGTTGACACTGATTTGTTTGTTACCTCTGTTAATGAAGTTTCTACTCCTCTCATGACTGTCAAGAAGAATTTACTGTTGGCCGGTTTATTTCCAGGTTGTGGTGAAGGTTGCCACATGTGTTCGTTTCTACCTTCTGGTTGCTGTTTGTTAAAGTTAGGTGTTCAACGCCTGATAGATAGCAAAGAAATTTTGTTTGAGAAAACTTTGGTTCCCGTTGTTCCATATGAAAACATTGCCATTATATTCGTTTCCGCCAATCCTTCCAAGGTTTCCTCGAGAAGACATGTTAAGATTACATCTGCTCCAAGAATTGCTCCACTGATAATCACTGTTCCTGGTCCTGTCCCGTATGTCTCAGACAAAGCTGTCCCCTGGCATTATGGTGTCGATGTGTACTACCATGGCATCAAACAAGATTTGAAAGATGAAGAAGTTGATCCTGATATTGGTAACATTGTCGGAACCAGCAAAGTTACCCAAAGTGGAAGGGTTTTCTCTCCCGGGATTTCCCCTAAGACTGTCAACAAACCTATTGTCATTCCATTTGTTGTTCCTGCTAGTACATCAACTACTGTTCCTGTTCTTACTCCAGTTATTACCCCTGTTGGCGAATCTTTTGATACCCACGACAAGGAAATTATAGGTGAGCCTTCCCAGACGGAGGTGCCTAAGAAAATTGTTGTGGAAGCCTCTAAGAAAGAAATATAGGAAATACTGAAAATCATTAAGAAGAGCGACTACAATGTGGTCGAGCAGCTGGGGCAGACCCCATCGAAGATATCCATGTTATCCCTGCTATTGTGTTCTGAAGCCCATGCAATGGCTTTGATTGCATTCCTCAAAACTGCACATGTGCCGCAAGAGACTTCAGCTGATCAGTTCAAAGATTGTGTGGCCAGCCTGACTGTTGATAATGGGCTAGGTTTTTCAGATGCGGATTTGACACTGAAAGGATGGAAGCCTAATGATGCTCTGCATGTCTCGATTGAATGCAGGGGCACCACTATGGCTCATGTGTTGGTAGATACTGGGTCTTCGCTGAATGTTCTGCCGAAGAAGGCGTTGGACCGGTTGGATTGTGAGGGTTTGACTCTAAAGCCTAGTAACATTGTGGTAAGTGATTTTGACGGATCGAAGAGAATGGTGCACGGGGAGGTGGACATCCCTATCAAAGTGGGTTCTCAGACTTTTGGGTCCACCTTCTATGTGATGGATATCAGGCCGTCGTATTCTTGTTCGCTGGGTCGTCCTTGGATCCACGAGGTTGGGGCAGTTACTTCCACACTCCACCAAATGCTGAAGTATCCAGTAAAAGGAAAGATTGTCACAGTGCAGGGTGAAGAAGAATATATGGTGAGTCACCTCAATTCCTTCCGCTACATAGAGATGGACGGGGAATTCATAGAAACTCCTTGTCAGAATTTTGAAGAGGTCCCTCAGATCTTGGCATCAACTGAAACTACTACCAACAAACCTCCTTTGAAGATGGCTTCTCTCAAGGACGTCAGGGCTGTGGTTGAAGAATGTGGGCGTACCAATTGGGGTCAGCTCCCTGATTTCACTCACAAAACTGACAAATTTGGTTTGGGCTTTACTACAGGGGCTCAAAGGGCTGTTAGACGCGCTCGGGATGGAAGAATTCCCCTACACATCAGCAATCGTGGGGTTAATGCCATTGAAGACAGCGAGGAGGATTCAGACATCGACAGCTGGATCTACCCAACTACCAACGGTGGACCGAGTAACTGGACGACTAGGGACTTTATACCAGTTTCTTTTATTTCGCAGTAATTGACTTATTTGTTTTAAGATTTGGAATAAACAATTTTAAACTTTACAGCCTAGTGCCTTGCCTGAGGCACCTTGGCTTTGATTGTGAGGGCTATTATTTGTCATTTCATATATCATTAATAAAGCATTGGACGTTTCCCTGCATACAAATTTTGCGCTCTCTGTTTTTATTTTCTATTTTCCACTCTATCAAAACGGCTATTCTCTTACACACACTCACGTATCATAACGCAGATCCATATCCAATCTGGATCCCATTGATAACAACACTATTTTATTGCCAGTTATGACTTCAAAAATCCGATCAACCAAGCCGAGGTCGAAGGTGAGGATGATTGTGAGGTTCCTGGAGAACTTGCTAGACTACTACAGCAGGAAGAAAGGGCCATACAGCCTCATGAAGAGCCGGTTGAGACAGTGAACTTAGGTACTGAGGAAGACAAAAAAGAGGTTAAAATAGGTGCAAATATGGAGCTTAGCATCAAACAAAGGTTGATACAGATGTTGCACGACTATGTCAAGATCTTCGCCTGGTCCTATGAAGAAATGCCTAGTTTGTACACTGATATCGTGGTACATCGCCTGCCAACTAAAGAAGACAGTCCTCCAATTAAACAGAAGGTCTGCCGTATGCGCCCTAAAATGTCAGAGAAAATCAAGCCAGAGGTCATGAAGCAGTTCGACGCAGGATTCTTAGCTGTCACTTCCCTTCCACAGTGGGTTGCCAACATCGTTCCGGTACCTAAGAAGGAAGGTAAGGTACGAATGTGTGTTGATTACAGAGATATGAACAGGGCAAGCCCCAAGGATGATTTACCTCTTCCTCACATTGATGTTCTGGTCGACAACACCGTGCAACACAAGATCTTCTCCTTCATGGATGGTTTCTCTGGCTACAACCAGATCAAGATGGCTCCTGAAGACATAGAGAAGACAACCATCGTTACACAGTGGGGCACCTTCTTCTACAAGGTGATGCCTTTTGGTTTGAATAATGCTGGGGCAACTTATCAGCGCGCCATGGTCGCTTTGTTCCATGATATGATTCACCACGAGATCGAAGTCTATGTTGATGACATGATAGCCAGGTCTCAGACTAAGGAAGAGCACCTTGATCATCTCCAAAAGTTGTTCGACAGGTTGAAGGCATACAAGTTAAGGTTGAATCCGAACAAGTGCACCTTCGGGGTAAGGTCTAGTAAGCTTCTGGGATTCATTGTCAGCAACAAAGGCATCCAAGTAGATCCTGCAAAGGTAAAAGCTATACAAGAAATGCCAGCTCCCCGTACAGAGAAGGAAGTTAGGGGTTTCTTGGGACGTCTGAATTATATCGCCAGGTTCATTTCACATCTGACTTCTACTTGTGAGCCAATCTTCAAGCTTCTGAAGAAAGATCAAGTGGTAAAATGGATAGATGAATGCCAGACCGCTTTTGAAAGAATCAAGGAATACCTCCAAGAACCACCAATTCTGATGCCTCCAGTAGAAGGAAGACCTTTGATATTATACTCGACAGTGCTAGACAATTCAATGGGGTGTAAGCTGGGGCAGCGTGACGAGTCCGGTCGAAAAGAGCATGCAATATACTACCTTAGCAAAAAACTTACCGACTGTGAGACACGATACTCATTCCTAGAGAAAACTTGCTGCACTTTGGCATGGGCTGCTCGCCGACTGAGATAGTATATGCTGACTCACACTACCTTGTTGATATCAAAGATGGATTCGATCAAGTATATTTTCGAGAAGCCCGCTCTCTCCAGAAGGATAGAAAGGTGGAAGATGATCTTAACCGAATATGACATACAATATACGACCCAAAAAGAAATAAAGGGGAGTGTATTGCCTGATCATTTGGCTCATCAGGCCGTGGATGACTACCAGTCCATGAATTTTGAGTTTCCAGATGAAATATCATGTTGGTGACTGACTATGAAGAACCTGGACCGGATGAAGGACCTGAGGAGGGATCCCGATGGTCTATGTACTTTGATGGAACCTCAAACGCACTAGGAAACGGCATTGGCGTTGTAATCATATCTCTCTAGGGCTTTCATACTCCGTTCACCTCCCGATTATGTTTCAACTGCACCAACAACATGGCGGAGTATGAAGCATGTATTATGGGTCTTCGAGCGGCTATAGACCTAAGGATCAAGTTATTGAGTGTATTCGGGGATTCCGCTCTGGTGATAAGTCAGATCAAAGGCGAGTGAGATATGAAGCACCCAAATCTCATTCCTTACAAAGAGTATGTACTGACATTGCTCCCACACTTCGAGGAGGTAATTTTTGAACACTTCCCATGAGAGGAGAACCAGTTAGAAGATGCGCTAGCTACCATGTCTTCTATGTTCAAAGTTAGGTGGGACAATGAAGCTCCCCAGATTACCTTTGAGAGGTTGGATGAACCAGCACACTGCTGTGAGATCGATACCGAAGAAGTGGCAGACAAACCCTAGTTTCACGAAGTAAAAAGGTATCTTGAGGCTCAGGAATATCCCGAAGGGGCTTCTATCAATGATAAGAAGTTTATGAGAAGGTTCGCTGCAAAGTTCTTCCTCAGTAATGGAATTCTCTATAAATGCAACCATGACTCCATATTACTACGGTGTGTACACAAGTGCGAAGCAGAGAGGATCATGACAGATCTACATGAAGGCACCTTCGGAACCCATTCTAATGGACATACCATGGCTAAGAAGATCCTACGGGCAGGATACTACTGGTCCACTATGGAAGCCAATTTCTATCAGCACTCTCGAACTTGTCATAAGTGAAAAATCTACGCTGACAAGGTGCATGTGCCTCCGGTCCCCTTAAACGTCTTGACAGCTCCGTGGCCCTTTGCAATGTGGGGCATCGACATGATTGGAGAAATCAGGTCCACCGCTTCCAATGGACATCACTTCATTTTAGTAGCCATTGATTACTTCACAAAGTTGGTTGAGGCAGCCTTTTTTGCTACAGTAACCAAGAATGTCGTGGCGCGGTTTATCCGACATAATCTGATCTGTCGATATGGTGTACCAGAGAGAATCATCACTGCCAATGGTGCGAATCTCAACAACACAATGATCACCGAGCTCTGTAAATAGTTCAAGATACAGCATCATAACTCTTCTCCCTACTGGTCGAAGATGAATGGGGCTGTTGAAGCAGGTATCAAGAACATCAAGAAGATTGTGCAGAAGATGACGGTGACATACAAAGACTGGCATGAGATGTTACCATTCGCTCTTCATGGGTACCATACCTCAGCACGGACGTCGACAAGGGAAACACCCTACTCTCTGGTATATGGCATGGAGGAATTCCTACCCATCGAAGTCCATATACCTTCTCTCAGGATTATGAATGATGCGGGTTTGAACTAAGACGACTGGATCAAACCCGACTTGATCAGTTAAATCTAATCGATGAAAAGAGACTTACTGCTATCTGCCATGGTCAGACGTATCAAAAGCGAATGATCAAGGCTTTTAACAAGAAAGTTAGATGCCAAGAATATCAAGTCGGGGATCTAGTGATCAAACGCATCATACTGCCGCAAGGTGATCCCAGGGGCAAATGGACCCCCACGTACAAAAGGCCTTTTGTGGTTAAGAACATTTTCTCGGGAGGAGCTGTGATTCTAACCACCATGGATGATGACGACCTTCCTCACCCTCTCAATGCAGACATAATGAAAAGATACTACGCATAATCAAAGACCTGCTAGGTTGACTGGCCTAGGAAAAAAATAAGGGCTTCCCGGCGAACCAAAAGGGTTCGGGCAAAAGTAAGGTATGAAAATGAAAAAAAATTGTACACCCGGAAATTCGAAAACCCGAAAGGGAGGCTTGGGCAAGAAAGGGTATCCCGGTGGATTGAAAACACGAAAGGGAAATCCAGGAAAAAGTTAGGGATTGAAGCGTATCATTATGTCTCATTGGATCATCTTGCAACCAGACCTCAGTATCGACTATCAAGCTCGGACGCCACCAACCAATCTGATCAATCTTCGACCAAGTAGCAAAGTGATGAGACGCTTGAAGATATAAAGGCAATAGCAGAGTTGGAACCCAATGGGGTTGTTTCACATAGCTGTTTTTCTTTCTTTTACACAAATTGTATAATTTGTCTTTCGGCGGCGTTCTCTTACTAGAGCGTCAACCTCTTTGTACAAAAACGCCTATTATAGGCCAACTTCAAAAAATCAATACAAATTATTTTCACAAGAAACTTCAATTCGTTTTTCTTTTTCTGTTTTATTTTGCAAGAACGTCCAATGATTTATTTTTGACATATGCATTTGAAAATGATTGCTGCTCATAAATATTTACATAAGAAACAAAAGACAATTACTCATAATTCCAGAAATAGGGAAAAATAAGAAGTACCAAACCCTACAGTTATTTTGCCTAGCAGGTATCAGGATAGAGCCAGCTTGGGAGCATAATTATTGATATATACACTCCCCACAGAGTAAAAGTATCCAAAGACATTGATGTCAGCTTTCCTGAAACAGGACATAACTATCCCCAACCGAGGTTCGCAATCGCGGGCGAGTCAATAAATTTCATCCCCAAAGTGGAGTTTATTTCTACAAATACAGAAGCTCAATCTCCAATAGAGCTCAACATCTCCGACAACGAAATTTCATCCCCAGCTGAGTTTATTCCTCCAGATCAGCAAGACTACCAACATAGTATCTCTTCCCCTAAGTTTGGTCCCCGCAGAGTTATTCTCTAGCATCTCTTCCCGACAGAATTATTACAAATCTCCAGCAACCGTCAGGGATTTATTTTCCCAGACACGAGCATACCCCAATAGCATTTCATAAACATACATCATGACATACACATGCATATCATATACATCATAATCTCATTTATTTTGAGAACATCATCTTACCCTGCATTTCATGCATCACATATAACTTTCCCTGATATCTTTTCAGGAAAAGAGGATTAGCTTCAACAAATTCAGTAGTTATGCAAGTCACATCTTAAGACGACTAATGGAAACTCAGTTCCCGAGACTAAGCGGGTCAACTAATCTACACTATAACTTTGGAGTAACCCCACGAGCCAGGTTCCTTCTCACAGCCATACTACCCAGGCTTTCATATCGAAGTAACCATACTATCCAGGTTCCTTCTCACAGCCCTACTATTCAGGATTTCATATCGAAGTAACCCTACTATCCAGGTTCCTTCTCACAACCCTACTATCCAGGCTTTCATATCGAAGTAACCCTACTATCCAGGTTCCTTCTCACAGCCCTACTATCCAGGCTTTCATATCGAAGTAACCCTACTATCCAGGTTCCTTCTCACAGCCCTACTATCCAGGCTTTCATATCGAAGTAACCCTACTATCCAGGTTCCATCTCACAGCCCTACTATCCAGGATTTCATATCAAAGTAACCTTACTATCCAGGTTCCTTCTCACAGCCCTACTATCCAGGCTTTCATATCGAAGTAACCCTACTATCCAGGTTCCTTCTCACAACCCTATTATCCAGGGTTTCATATCAAAGTAACCCTACTATCCAGGTTCCTTCTTACAACCCTATTATCCAGGCTTTCATATCGAAGTAACCCTACTATCCAGGTTCCTTCTCACAACCCTACTATCCAGGCTTTCATATCAAAGTAACCCTACTATCCAGGTTCCTTCTCACAGCCCTACTATCCAGGCTTTCATATCGAAGTAACCCTATTATCCAGGTTCCTTCTCACTGCCCTACTATCCAGGATTTCTTATCGAAGTAACCCTATTATCCAGGTTCCTTCTCACAGCCCTACTATCCAGGCTTTCATATCGAAGTAACCCTACTATCCAGGTTCCTTCTCACAGCCCTACTGTCCAGGCTTTCATATCGAAGTAACCCTACTATCAAGGTTCCTTCTCACAGCCCTACTATCCAGGCTTTTATATCGAAGTAACCCTACTATCCAAGTTCCTTCTCATAGCCCTACTATCCAGGCTTTCATATCGAACTATCCAGGTTCCTTCTCACAGCCCTACTATCCAGGATTTCATATCGAAGTAACCCTACTATCCAGGTTCCTTCTCACAACCCTACTATCCAGGCTTTCATATTGAAGTAACCCTACTATCCAGGTTCCTCTCATAACCTTACTATCCAGGTTCCTTCTGTCTTATCTCCAAGACAATAGTCCACAACACTGTAAGACCTGGACCTAATCAAACACGATTGGTTTTGCACTTCCCCAGTAAGTCGCGGTGCAGCATATACCCTCACTAGATATGCAGTTCACCTCTGCTTCCTCAAGCCGGAATTATTTCCCTAGTAGAGTAACGGACAAATGAAGCTCCTAAAATTCTATTTCTCCCAAGACAGTTACCAATGTTCCTCAGCAGAAATTTCATCAACAACAACAACAAGAACTCTCATCGAAGGAATGTCTCAGGAAATCCACATTATCTAGATGGAGTCTTTAAGACCATCTCCGACGATTCTTCGTCACATCCAGGATGGCATCTTTAAGCCCATCTCTGACAATCTCCTATCATCAACCTCCAAATGGCATCTGTAAGCCTATTCCCGATATCACAAATCAAGTTCCACTTCATGCGAGTGCAAATTTCTGGGCACTCTAGTGTTCAATCATCTTCCACCTTCAGATTACGAAAGGCAGACAAGCCAATCTACATCCTCAGGTTTAAGAAGATTGAACAGGGGCAGCTATTGTACCCCAAAATTTTCCCTCTCATTTTACTTAATACATACTCCTAGAGATCCTCAATTTGCTCAAGATTGCCCAAGAGTTGACCAGGCAAACTCTCTCCTAAGTCAATGTACCTCAAATTAGGGTTTCTATTTTCATCAAGATAGGTTGACTCCAAAGGTCTAATATGCTCTCCATGGTCTTAATATGTTCTCAAGACCCTACATGTCAAGTTTCATGCCTTGCACAAAAAGTTTGCTCAGTCAACTGCTCAGATGCTTGAGAATCAACTGTATTGGGTCAAAAGTCAACTGTGACCCACATACAGTCAAACTTCAATATGTTTGGTCAAAATTAACATTTTGAAGTGACTTTAATCATTTGATCAATGGTTGATCATTATTCCCCAAGGAATTCTCCAAAATCATTAAAACCCCAAAAGTTGCTAAATTAGGGTTTCTTAGTAAAAGTCAACCAAACATTGACCAAGCATAACTTCCACATGCTTCATCAGAAATTTTCCATCCCAAGTTCATTTAGAAGAGGATGCAATTCCCTACAACTCATATTCATTCCACAAGTTCAAAATATACACTCATAAAAAGATATGAATTTCTACATTATGGGTCCTTTTGAAAAGTTAACAAAAACAACTTTTGGGTCAAAACTTCTTACATGAACATGGAAGACTCAATTGAGATGAGACCAAAAGGGTTGCTTAGGGGACATCCTAATATTTCTAAAAAGTCCTAGAACACCTCTCTAGGGTTAAAATTGGAGTAGATATGATTTTTAAAAGTTGACCTTTTTTGCAAAATTGCCAAAAGTCAAATGTGCTCAAAAATGCATTTTTTGCTAAATGGGCCTAACTTTTTATGCTTGCAACTCACGTATAATGTGGTCCAAGACTCAAATATTAATCCACACATTATTTGCTTCATTTTTCAATTTATTTTGATTTTTTATTAATTAAAAATTGAATTAAATCAAATAATTGATGAATAATAGCAAAGATATGATTTGATTTGGTTTTGGACAAGTTGGCAATCGAAATATGCTGAGTTATCAAGCCCAAAACGAATCAAGCATTATTCGTACGAGAAAGGGATGATTTGGATCAAAATAGCAAGTTTACATGTAGCTTGAAAATCAAATCAAATCTATCATAATTGCAAAGATTCAATCCAAGTTTGTAACCTTAATTCATTCCTAGATATATATTGGACGTATACAAAGCAAAAAAACAAGGTTTTGCAGGTGTGGACAAGAAGAACAAAGCTTGAAATTTTCAAAGAAAAGTGCAGATCCAATCTTGCTCCATAGGCGGTTTCAAGCATTTCGTACGATCAAGTCATCTCCGTAGGCACTCACTGAATCTGTAGGAAGCATTTTCAAGGCTTGAAACATCCAGAAATGCACGCGATCACTCTCACAGTTTTCTTGTGTTTTCTAAATCGATTATTGAATTTCTTGCATCATTAGCATGTTTAAGTTATATATTTATGATCCTCATCGTATTTGCAAGCTATCTGAATGAAATAGGATCAAGCGCTTACCACTGAGCTAAAAGCAATTGCTTGTAGCCAAGGTGGTATTCTATTTCCTTAGAGAGAATCTAACAAGGGGCCTACTTGGCCCACCTAACACACCTATGTAGGCGCCCAAGGGGGGATGTTAATCCATTCGAATCCATAAGGTTGACGCTGGATATTTTAATCCAACAATCTCCCCCCCAGTGTCAGCCGGGGGGATTCGAATCCATGACCTTGCTCTGATACCACTTGTAGATGTGAAAAACACAAGAAGGGGGGGGGGGGGGGGGGGGTTGAATTGAAAACTTGAATCTAAAACAGCTTAGTGACTCAATATTTTTATCCTGGTACGTTTGATCTCAAACTACTCCAGTCCATCCGTCAAGGTGATTTTGCCTCTCTCCAACGAGGTCTTAATCCACTAATCTCAACAGGATTACAAAATCTACTTTAACAACTCTTAAAATCTTCTTGAGTACAACCATAATCTGGTTAATCTCAAGGATCACTTTTTCAATAAGATAAAACAATATGTGTTGATGTTTTTCTAACAAAAACGGTTTATCACAACTGTGATAAATTACACAAGTTTATAGCTTAGAATAAGGAATGAATTTGCTTGCAGCTTGAATATGCGTGAGTGGTGATCTTTGCAAAATCGTTGTGTGTACGTACGTGCTTCATTTTGAAAGCTGACTTGTTTATATAGGCAGTGTAATGATGTTGATCATAAATCATATTTAATGTCATTAGAACACTTTCCTTTTGGAGAAGATCCTGTCTGAAGAAAGCCGTTGGAATTGATGATGTCTTGAATGTTCAGTAACACTTCAGAATCTTTTCTCCTTACTACTGATGACGCTTCAGAATATTGATGACTTGATTTGATATGTTCTTGTTCAGAGTCAGAGTTTACTATAATTAAGCGCAGGTTCTAGTCACCAATCTTCAGTGTATGATATGATTGCTTCAGCATGTAACATTTATGGCTTATCTTCTGATGCTGATCTGATCAGAACTTCTGCATACATATAACATATTTTTAAGGTGCATATTTTTTCTTTGTATTTATTTATTCTTTGTATTTGTTATCATCAAAACTCTAACCAAGGGTTGTAGAATCAAACTATGTTCTAACAAATGACTTAATTGCATTTTTGAAGCCTATATCTGCACTTGCCATTGTTAGGGTTTCCATATGCGTTTTGGGGTTATGGCTACAGGAAAAATTAGACCACAAACTGGATACTGGGATGACTGGGACATCATGATCGGTTGAACCATGGTCTTCAATTCCATTTATATTGCGTTTTGTGAATTTTTGAATTACACAGGTTTTTAACCATGCAAGTTGTCTGTAGGTATAGGTTATATACCTAACAGGACCGTTCCAGGAGGAAGAAGGTTATGTGTCAGCCAACCATTCTCCCATTTTAAATTTCGCGCGCGTGGGAGTCAGTGACTTGTTTTCTTTATATTATATTTTATTTTCATTATACTAACAATTAAAACCCACAATGCAACTGGCAATGAGGCATTGGTATTGAGCATAAGGACCTAGGTTCGACCCGAGGTCCCAACATTCCCTTTATTTTATTTTTTTCAACAGATCCAGCGCATCTCTCATCCTTGCGTCCACCATACGTCCTTGCGTCCAGTCGCTTGATCAAGCATGCTATCAGATCCAACGCTCCAGCAGTGAGGGACTATGATACACCCTCAAGTCAACGCTACAAGGCATCAAATGCTGATGGGGCTTGAAGCGTTTTTGGGCCTAAAAATTCAGATTGGAAGCCCCCCCCCCCCCCCCCTTTGGTAGCATACAAGCCCAGTTTGCACTTTCTTTCTATTTCTTTTTTTAATTTCTTGAATTAATTTCTTTAATGGTTTTAATTAATTAACACAAAAAAATTTCTTCTTCATAAAACTAAAAAATTACCAAAAATACAGAATTAAATATTTATTCAAATTAATATTTTTTTTGAAAATAAATTAGGTTAATTAGTTTATTTGTTTATTTTGTTTCAATTAAAATTAAATAGAAACTAGGTTATAATTTTACAATTAAATTTCTTTTCTCAAATAAAAAACCAAAAAATACACAAAATCTTTTTTACAAAATATTTTATTTCCTTGAAATTATTTAATTTAGCTTAGATTAGGTTAATTTAAACTTCTTTTTTGTAATTAAAACTAATTAGAATTAGGGTTTTATTTTACATAATTTAATTAATTCTTTTCTCAAAAAATAATTTAAATATTTTCTAGTCAGATTCTTAGGGTTTTCAATTTCTCCTCGCATTTAATTTGCCACGCGCATTTTAATTTGTTTTATTTTTATTGTAACTGTTTCGAGCTTGTAATAGTTTTAATTAGGGTTTTAAGCTTCAACCTTTTTATTTTCAGTCGAGACAATTATGTAACTGTCAGAGCCTTGTAATAGCTAGGTTTATTTTTCGCACTTTAAATTACCGCAAATATTTAACTTTCTAGATGTATGCTAATAGGATTGTATGGCAAGAATATCTGGAAATTTAAACGGTAGATCACCTAATGTGCAAAGATTAAATACTGAAACAATTCATATGCACATATTCACTCCTAGGGTTTACCTCACTTCGGTTGCCTTCGGTAAACAATCATTAAGCATAGGAGATTTTAGTGGTTGCCCTCCAGTCTAAAAGATCAAAGTGTCTCATTTGAATGTTGCCTCGGAAATGTTTCCTAAAAAATGTTGCCTCGGAAAGATCTTAATACTCTAGGGTTACTACTAAAGTTTTCTAACTGTTTCTTTAGTGATTGTACTTATCCCTTTCAAAAGTCCCTTACAACTCCAACGACGGTGCTACCTATTCCTTAATAATAGGATATCGCTGTCTAAAGGAAATGAGAACAAACAGTCTTTTTTCGAGTAGGAAGATTAGTTCCTAGGTACTTGCTCAAACAATAAAAACATTTCACACAAACACCTTTCAAAACAATTTTCAAAATAAACTTCACCATATCCTTCAGGACTGATACAAGGTTTATCACAAAGTAAAACATTTTCAAAAAAATCACACACAAGCAATTTGAAAAAATGAGCAAGTACCTAAGAGCCCATGGAAAACCATGGATAGAAAGGGTGCTAACACCTTCCCTTTCTATAATCTACCCCCGTACTCAGAATATCTCGAAAAAAGGTTTTTTCTGTTCTTTTTCCTTTTCCATGATTGGATGAAATAAAAGTCGGTGGCGACTCTTGCTTACCGCGACATTTTGCAAACAAAAACGAAAAACGCAAACCAGTAAAAACAGTCAGTTCTGCCACCGTATCACACATACAATCAGAGATATCGTCCTTCCTCCAATCTTTTGACTAGGAAAAAGAGTTGGCACAATTGGTATCAAAGCGCCAGAAAATCATTTAAAGAATGATAATAAACGGTTTAAGTAAACACAAAAAAAAATGTCAAGGCAAACATATTCAACGCACCGGGATTGACATTAAAAAATAAACAAGTTCCTGCATGCAGACAATGTTAAATCAGTCAATCAAAATACACATGAAACTACAGAAGAGAAATGAAATGCCACCTTTGAATAGAATCGTCTCTATTAGGACTTGTCAATGTACCGAAAACCTGCCACTATTCTAACACATGATCACTTTATTATGAAGGGAAGTTACAAATGGTTTTCTTTGTGTCTTTCCGAAGAAATGAGCGTTCCAAAAGGGAGAGGTAAACCTTTTCCCCAAGTACAGGGTCATGAAACGGTATAGCAAAACATCCACAAGAAAAGTGGATGAGTATCAACAAGAAGAAAAATTAACACGCCCCTTACATAATATGACATTTGTAATTATTATCCATATTTCAAGCGATGATAACTTAGATTATCATGTTTATGTAGGGCCAACAATGTTCATATGCACATGTTTATAAAAAATATTTGACGTTTTCGCAAACAGAACAATAAAAAGGAATTTATGTGAACATATGAGAGAAGATCTTTTATTGATTTTGAGAAATCATCCTGTGAAAAAAGGAATTTACATTTGGGAGTAGCTAAATGCAAAATCAAAACAAACAAGTGTTTACAAATGGCAATGCGAATACGAATATCTATCAAATTCAGACTCTGCTAGAACTCTTAAGACTTTAACGCCTACATCTTCATACTTTTTGCACAAGCGTCCTGGATTGGCTCCGAACCTCTTCAAGGTGACTGAGAGAGAGAAACAAAGGAAACCATGTTGAGCGCAGTCATTTTTCTTTAAGTCCTCAACTTTTGCCTGAATCGCCCTTTCGGGTTTTCGATTCACCAAGACACCCTCTTTTTGCCTAAGTTACCTGTTGTACCCCAAAATTTTCCATATCATTTATCAATATTTTCTCACAAGATCTCTTTGACTCAAGGCTGGATTAGGGTTTGATCAACTCAAGACATCTCGTCTTGCACTGATGACCCAGAATTAGGGTTTAAGTTTGCACAAGGAGTTTTTGACTATAAATGCTTCATATGAATTTCAAGTATAATCATGGACCCCTAAGATTACTCATGTCAAGTTTCAAGCCTTGAATCACAGTTTTACCAGTCAATTGGACAGTTGACCTAAAAATCAGTTGTATTGGGGAAAAAGTCAAACATGGCCAATTTACAGTCAAACTTCATAATTTTTGAGGCACATCAACAATTTAAACTCATATGTATCATTTGATCAAGTTTGTACCACAATTCCTCAATAAATTTGATCAAATCTTCAAAAGGGCAAAATGGTCAAAATTAGGGTTTTGATTGAGAAAGGGCAATTTCTGCTTTTTGGCCTAGCAAATGACCAATTGGTTTGAAGCATGATTTGAAGGATTCAATTGCATTATCTTTACCTAATTACATGGTTCAAAATATTGCAAATCCATTGGATAGACAGATGAAATTTGCAGTCAATTGATCAAAAGTCAACTGTATATTGAAAAGTCAAACTTTGACTTTTTGGTCAAAATCAAGTGCCAAGGGTCACAATTCATCAAAACTTGTAAAAGTGTGAAACTTGTTCATCAAGAAATCAATAATTGAAGATTTGGTTTTAAAATTGGAAATTTTCTTAACTTAGAAATTTTTCTAAGTATAGAAAATTTCTTATTTTTTCTCAACTTTAAGCCATTTTTCCACCATGTTACAAGATGATTCAAGGAAAGTTCCAAACATGAAAGTTGTAGACCTCTATTAAATCTAAAACCTTTCCTCACAAATTTTTTCCTAAAGATTCTTGTATCTCAAGATATAATTTTATGATTACATGCTCATGAACTAGATAACTTAGTGAAATTTTGCCCTAATTTAGGCAGGTTTTGGACCCAACTTCATGGCAATTTTTCACCTAGTTCCAAGATGATTCTTGATATTCATTTCAAAGATGAGTTATAGATCACATTGCAATATTTCCAAAATGTCAAAGAACTCGTTAAGATCATTTTTGAGAAGGGAGAATCGAAGAGATGAAGTTGGCAATTTCTCACTTTGAATTCTAGCCATTTCATGAAGAACAAAATTCAAATTTGAACCTATGCTGCCTAATTATTGCTTTAAAGGTCCCTAACTTGTTTCTCACTTTATAATTTAATTCTTACTCAGTTGAAAAAGCTTTAATTCAAGCTCAAGAGCCTTTGTCCAAGTTGTAATTCCATAAATGGCATAAAGTGGCAATTGCCATTTTGAAAAAGCTTCACTTTTGAAACTTTCCAATTCTTGAGCATTGGACCTGTCTTCTCTACACACACAAGTACTACAGGCCTAAAGAAACTTGTACAAAGCTTATACCAACCCCAAGTAGGCCAGTACAAGCATGTGAAGACTTGTCTCTTCACTTTGCTTCAAAAGCAAGAAAGTGTACCAAAAGGTTAGAACTCACAAATCTGTTGGGGAGTTGACTTGAAACCTTTTCCATACTAATATACACAAACCCATTACAACAGAAAACACGATTTCTAAGGGCCTGAAACACTCAAACATTCCATATCACCAAAAAACTGTCAAAACTTGCAGTTTGAGCATAAGCATAACAATCCACAAATTGGCTCGTGCGTTTCAAGTTTCAATCATCCAAACAGCTTACCTACTTCATATCTAACTGATCCAGACCATCATCCTTGCACTGTAACTCTTTCTCCTTCATCTTCCATTTTTGTTTTCCAAGTTTGCAACTTCACTTGGATAGAGAGTTTCAGACACTTTCAAAGCAAGGTAAGGGTTGGAACACACTCAGGGAGGTTCAAGCAAGCTAAAGCAACTTCCAGGCCTTCCTAAATCCCACTCAAACTCCATTCACGATCTCATCTGAAAGAGGTAAGAATCTCAATTTCTATCTCTTCATACAGGCATCCATTAGCCACGATTTTTGAATAAACAATGTAGACATCATTGATACAAAGCTGTACATATCCATAACTTGCATTTATTTGGTCTGAGTTGAGAGAACTTTGAACTTGAAATTCCTGAAAAAATTAGGTTAAGAATTAGGGCCATTAAAATTCTCTTTAATCTTGGACTTATAGTTTTAGTTATGCCACATGGTTGAGATCATGGGAATGAGTACTATGATTTTCATGTTGAAAGTTTCCATTTTTATGAAGACATGAGAAAGATACAGAGCTTCTGGCTGGCTAGAGGAAGAAGACGAATTACAGGGCCATGGAAGCGTTTTATGTTATGTTTTTCTTGTTTCACATAATCTAACGGATGTACAGCCACCCCAGTGGCAAGGTAGCGCGCTGGCAATGCCCAGGTCATGGGTTCGAACCTTGGCGCTACCTTTTGTTTTTCATACTTTTCCATTTTCATTTTTTTGCTGTTTTGCAGGATTGGGCTTCAACGTTGGGCCTAGCATTTTTCTAACATAACACATCCTGATTACTCAGGATACCCCCTGGCCCATACATTTCATTTATTTATTTTATTTTCATTTTTGTTTTATTAAATATTTTCATTAATACATAAAAATAATGAAAAATATAAATATGATAAATATTGCATTTTATTTATTTTATTTTATTTTTGCATAAAAAATATTTTTATTGAACTATATATATATATATATATATATATATATATATATATATATATATATATATATATATATATATATATATATATATATATATATATATATATATATATATATATAATTATTTTCTTAAATAAACTTGTCAACATAAATAAAATAGATTTAGGCTAATTTCTTATTTCTTTTTCATTCCATACTTGTAAATATTTATTTTGGCATATATAAAAACTAAATATTTTCATAAAATATTATTCATTATTTTTAATACAAAAAAATACATAAAAATAATATATAAGAACTTTTATTTTCTTTCAAGCTAAAAATTAGGGTTAACCTTTTTTTTAAGATATAATTTCCTTTTTTTATATATTTTTAGGATTAGGTTAAAATTCCTTTTCACATAGAAAATAAAACAAAATATTTTCTTGCATATGCATAATATTGCATATTTAAATATTGTATTTGTTTATTCCAATATTTGTACAAATTCGAGTTGGTTGTAATAGTTTAATTAAATGTATATTATTGCAAATCCCCATTCACAATTTGTATTCCCCCCTCCCATAAAAATGTTGTAATAGCGTAGGACATTTAAATTTCACAATTTACCGCTTTATATACCATGCTAGTAATTAGGATTTGTATGGCAAGATAAAAAACAAATCAAATAGAAAACCCTAAATCTAAGACAAAATCAAAGCATGAAAATAACACACTTGCACACAAGCATCCTTAGGGTTTCTCCACTTGGTTGCCTTATACAAAAATAGCCATATTACGCATGCGAAGTATCTTGGCAAAACAAACTAATATAAGATCATAGTCCCTCGATGACGTTATTCTAAGTTGCCTTACAAAATGATCTTGGTCCCTCAAAATGCCAAAGATACTTTGCAATATTGCTAATCATGGTTATACGATGACCCGCGCCCATCCCGTTAACATCCCAAGATAGGGTTGCTTACCAAATCAATGGTAAGACAACAATGTCAAAGGAATATAAAATGAACAAGAAAGACATTTGAGTAGGTAGATTGCTTCTAGTTACTTGCTCTTATTCCAAACAACTATCCTTGCTATTTTCAAAAACAAACACACACATTTCAAAAACATTTTACAAACATTGAAAACATTTTCAAAAAGAAACACATCTTTGTATACATTCTTACGAACGAGAATCATTACAAAGATTGCCTAAACGATGGCCTCTTTTACAAAATAAATTCAAAAACCACACCAAGTACAATTTCAAACAAAAGCAAGTGATCTAGAAAGTAACTAAGAGCCCATGGAAAACCATGGATGAATAGGGTGCTAACACCTTCCCTTTTCATAATCTACCCCTCGAACTCAAGAAATAATCTCAAAGGTCTTTCCTGTGCTTTTTCACCTTTCCTTTTGGATAAAATAAAATTCGGCGGCGACTCTTGCTAAACCGCAACATTTGCGATAAAACGCAAAACCTCAAGTTAGTTCTCCCACCGTATCACATTGCCCTTTCGGTTTTTAACTTATCGGGGCTCTCTTTTTATTTAAGCAAAGTATTTTTTGACTACATCAGCATTTACAGGAAGAGGAAAGTATTCTCCATCCATGGTTGCGAGCATCATCGCTCTACCAGAGATAACTTTTCTGACCATGAATGGTCCTTCATAAGTCGGAGCCCACTTTATTCTGGGATCCCCTTGGGGAAGAATTATCCTCTTGAGCACAAGGTCACCTGGCTTGTAATACTGGGGCCACACCTGTTTGTCAAAAGCTTTCCTCATCCTTTGTTGATATACCTGACCATGAAACACAACTGTCAACCTCTTCTTATCGATGAGTTCTAACTGATCCAGTCGATTCTATACCCACTCACTTTCATCAACCTCAACATCCTTCATGATCCTAAGAGAAGGAATTTCGACTTCTACAGGCAACACTGCTTCCATGCCGTAAACCAGAGAAAATGGGGTTTCCCTAGTCGAAGTACACATAATGGTACAATAACCATGTAGAGCAAAGGGAAGTATCTCGTGCCAATCTTTATAGGTTACTACCATCTTCTGTACAATCTTCTTGATGTTCTTATTAGCTGCCTCAACAACGCCATTCATCTTCGATCGATATGGGGAAGAGTTATGATGCTTGATTTTGAAGGACTCACAAAGCTCCTTCATCATCTTGTTATTCAAATTGGACCCATTATCAGTAATGATCTTTTCAGGAACTCCGTAACAACAGATAATATTGTGCTTAATGAATCGAGTTACCACTTGCTTGGTGACATTGGCATAGGATGCAGCTTCAACCCATTTAGTAAAATAATCAATGGCAACCAGAATGAAACGGTGTCCGTTGGATGCAGTCGGTTCGATCTTCCCGATCATATTGATTCCCCATATTGCAAATGGCCAAGGGGAGGTCAAGACATTCATTGGTACGGGCGACACATGCACCTTATCAGCATAGACTTGACATTTTTGGCAAATCCGTGCATGATTGTAATAGTCTGTTTCCATGGTGCACCAACAATAACCAGCCCGCAAAATCTTTTTGGCCATGGTATGTCCACTAGAGTGAGTCCCAAAGTCACCCTCATGTATCTCTTAAATGATTCTATCTGCTTCTCTTTTGTCAATGCATCTGAGCAGTAAACCATCATGATGCCTCTTATACAACACACCACCACTGAGAAAGAACTTGGCCAAAAATCTTCTCAAGAACTTCTTATCTGTGATGGACACCTCCTTAGGGTATTCTTGTGTTTCGAGATATATTTTGATATCATTAAACCAAGTTTTAACATCTTATTCCAATTTGGATTTAAAGAAAAAAGATGGTTCATCCAACCTTCTAATGGTAATGGAAGGTGCTTCGTTAGCCCACTTAACTTTGAACATGGAAGACAAAGTTTCCAGTGCATCAGCTAGATTGTTCTCTTCTTTGGAAATGTGTTCGAATGTGATCTCTTCGAAGTACGGAATCAACCTCATAACATGCTCTCGATATGAAATCATGTTTTGATGACGAGTCTCCCAATCTCCATTAATCTGGATGATAACAAGATTGGAATCCACGTAAACTTTCAAATATTGGATCCGCATGTCGATTGCTGCTTCAATGCCATAAATGCAAGCTTCATATTCGACCATATTGTTAGTATAATCGAAGCAAATACAGGCTGTGAAAGGAATGTGGAATCCTTCATGGAAAGTAGTAACAGCTCCAACGCCATTGCCCATGGCATTGGAGGCTTAGTCGAACACAAGTGTCCAACGCGATCCTGGCTCGGGTCCTTCATCTAGGCCCGACATATTACAATCTCGAATATACACTATTTCCTCATATGGAAAGTCAAACTTCATTGGTTCATAATCATCCATGGGCTGATGAGCAAGATGATTGGCCAATATACTACCTTTTATCTCCTTTTGCATAGTGTACTGGATGTCATATTCAATGAGTATCATCTGCCAACGGGCCACCCTACCTGTAAGTGCCGACTTCTAAAAAATGCACTTGATTGGATCCATTTTGGATATCATGTAGGTGGTGTAAGTTAACATGTATTATCTTAAGCGTTTGGAAGCCCAAGCAAGTGCATAACAAGTCTTTTCCAACAATGAATACCTTGACTTGCATTTTGTAAACTTCTAACTCAAGTAATAAATGGCTTGTTCTTTCTTCCCTGTCTCATCATGCTGACCAAGGACACAACTGTGATCGGTGGATCTGGAACTGACTGTTTAACGCTGGTTCGCGAAATGTCGCGGAAGCAAGAGTCGCCACCGTCTTTTATTTTCTCCAATTGGAAAGGACAAAAGCACAGAAAAATTCCTTAAAGAGATTGCTCTCGGTTCGGGAGGTAGGTTATAGAAAGGGAAGGTATTAGCACCCTTTCTATCCATGGTTTTCCATGGGCTCTTAGATACTTGCTCAATGTGTTTTCAAAATTGTTTGTTTGCTTTTCAACTGTGGGTTTTTAAAAAAAGTTTCTTTGAAAATTCCAGTTCGACTCTTGTATCAGAGTGTTTGAAAAATTGCTTTGAAAGCTTTTGAAAATGTGTTGGTGTGAAAAGTATTTTTGATTTGTTTTGTTTTGAATTAGAGCAAGTATCTACGAGTCATCCACCTACTCTAAGGAATTCGTCTGCGTAAATGTCCTTTAAAGTAGTGCCATCCCACCATTGAGAGGTAGGTAGCACCACCATTGGAGGTGTTCGGGTCAATTCGATTTTAGGGACATGGTGATCACCAGAGCAATGGGAAGACACCTTAGAAGCTACCCTCATGCCAGGTTCCCGGATCATGAGGACTTACTAAGACGTCCTCTACTCGACGATCACCTTTCGAAAGGCAACAGTGAGGCGTACCCTAGGGGTGGTGTGTGCGAATTGTGTGTCATGTTTATTGATTTTGTCTTGTCATGTTGGTTGTGATCTACGCTTGATTTTAATTAGGGCCATTCATTCTTGCATGCATATTTAACAGTTATAAAGTTTGCGGAAAAATAAATCTAAGGCTATTACAAATGGCGCGGATCCACATCGCCAAATTTAAACCGGACCCGATTTGACTGAAAAATAAATAAAGCAAATAAAGTGCGAGAAATTTAAATTACAATGCTTTGGGAGAGATACAAAATTATAATAAATGACATAAAGTAAATATGCGCAATTAAATTAAAACAATGGGCGTTAGACCCTTTTACAAAAATATTTAAAGTTAATGAATTAATTAAGGAGGAATTAAAATTAAAGATTTAAAAGGAATGTTTTTTATGTTTTTTAAGATTTAAGGAGAAAAAGAAAAATTAATTAAAATTGAAATGAGATGCCTAACCCTAGTTCTAATGTTTTTTTAAGTTTATTGCAAAAAATATTGAAATTTGACCTAATTTAAATCTAATTTATTTATGTACAAATTTAATTATAAAAAATAAATAAATAAATAAATAATTATTGCTGTGGAAAAAAGGGAAAAATAAAAAGAACATAAACAGTTATTAAACCTAAATTCTATTTTTGGATTTTTATTAAAAAGATTAAAGTTATACCCTAATTAAACTAAATAATTTACATTTATATTTATTTATGAAAGTAATTAGAATTAATTATATTTTTTGTCTTTTCTGTATTTTTAATGTTTTTTTTTATAATATTTTTGTGAAAATAAATTAATTGAATTAAACAAAGAAAATAAATGAAATAGCAAAAATAAAATATAAGGAGAAAAATAGAAAAATGCAAACCAGGGGGGGGGGGGGGGGGGGGTAGCCCCAGATGGTGAGGTACAGGCCTGGGAATTCTGGCCCAATTAGTTGTGAATCGTTGACTTTTCCAATCAGGTGTAATGCATTGACTGGCGTATGGTATGTTCTTTACACTGGAGCCATTGATCTGCATTCATTAGGCACGTGGACTTTTGGATCTTGAAACATATGGTGCGCCTCAATGCTTATGCTGCATGGGAAAGTGATGGGAAAAATAATATGAAGAATACACAGACCTGGGGTTCGAACCCAAGTCTTAGACGTTGCCAAGGAGTACACCTGCCACTGAAGCGCTTTGAACTCTTTTAATATATAATAACAATTAAACCATATAAAAGAAAAGCAAAGTTAGTGGAGGGAAGCGCGCCAGATTTTGAATTAACGAATTACAGCGTGCCACATCTTCATCTTCTTTCTTTTTTATTTTCTGAAACATGAAATCAATAAGCAACGGTTTTAACCCGTTGCTATAGAAGGCATACCAGAAAATAGCGAATAGGATCCTGTTGGACATAAATTTATCGCGAGTAATGTTTCATGTTCGTCCAGATGCGTCAAGTCCAGTGGTGTTGGTCTCGTCCCCCAATTTTACTTTATTTCAAAAGCCCCAATTCTAAGCTCTGCAAACCCTAGGATTTGGACATGGTGGAATCGCCTACAGCTTGCAAAAACTCAATTAATCGCATGGGTTAGTTCACAAATGTTTCACTGATTATGAATATATGGTTAGAATGCCATGAATGTGCATAAATAATGAAACACGATATTGAAAAAATATGGAACAAGGGCGACTTCTGTACACCGTTCCAAAGCGCAAAGCTTGATGTCTTTGATTGGAATAGGATCAGTGGAGCCTCAGGAAGCTATTGAAATCGTTTTCGTGCCTTGAATCGCCTTCTAAAGCTGATTTCAGTTTTTAACTTTTTGAGAATTTTTGCCAGTTTGTAATGGGAATTGTTGCGCAGTATTGTGTCTCCAGGCATTAGGTTTGTGACCTTGAATATGTATAGAACAATTTAGGTCAAGAAAACTGCATAAAATCCCTTGTAATCTTTGATTGAAGATTTGATTTGCTTAAGGATCTTTTTGAATCTTATCATGTGCATTTTGTATCAATTTGCCTCCAATTAGACCAAAACTTTCCATAATTGGCTAAGCACGAGATATTGACCTTGAATATGCACAAAAAGATTTATTTAGGTCAATTTTATATTTTCTACATATTTAAATAATTTAAATGAATTAATATTAATATAAATTCAAATAAATAATTAAAAAATGAGAAAATACTTCCCCTTGGGCTTAATGGTCGTGCATAGGCTTGGCATGAAGAAACTTGGAAGAAAAATGGGCCCATTTGCATTTTTAGGTCATTTGGATCAAAGTTGACTTTTCAAATTTTCCAAAAATTTCCCAACTTCCACAAGGCATAACTTGCTCAATTTTTAAGCTTTTCACATGTTCTTGGACATTTTGGAAAGGTCTTTGAGTCCTTTAACCAATGCCTTTTGTCCCATGTCATTTTGATTTACCAATCTCAAGTTATGGCCTTTGACTTAAAGTCCCTTTTTGTTGACTTTTGAAAATGACCTATAATGTTGAAATGGATAACTTTTTGTGAGAGCATTTCTTGGACTTGGAATATGAAGATGAGTTGTAGGAAATGTCTTTCTCTTCAAAATGAGCTTTGGATGGAATTTTTCTGATAATCCATGTGAAAGTTATGCCCTGGTCAATTTCAGTTGACTTTTTCAACTGTCCAAATATAGTAACTTTTGCATCTTTGATGATTTCTGAGCCAAATTTTGAGAATCATGATCAAGCATTGATCAAATGATGCTTGTGGCTTCAAAATGATATGTTGACCAAAAATTTGAACTTATGACTGTCAAATGACCATTTTACCCCTACAGTTGACTGTAGTGCAATCTAGGGTTTTGACTGTGCAATTTTGAGCTGAATGCCTTGAAACTTGATATGGGGATATTTGACCATCTTTGTAGGCATATGAGACTTGATTGGGCCATTGAAAACTTTCAATTCTTGATCAGGACTCAAACCCTAGTTTTGACTGTATAGGAGACAGTTGAGCTGCACAACCCTTGGGGAATTTTGTGACCTTGACTTGACAAATCTTGATGAATATGGGAGGGCAAATTTTGGGGTACAACAGTTGCCCCTGTTCAATCTTCTTAGACCTGAGGATGCAGATTGGCTGACGTGCCTTTCGTAATCCGAGGGTAGAAGATGATTGGACACTAGAGTGCCCAGAAATTTGCGCTCACATAGTAGCAGTGATGATGGGGGAATGGGCTTATAGATGCCATTTGGAGATTGCTGGATAGGATGATGGGCTTATAGATGCCATCGGGATGTTGATCGCGTAGGAGATTCCTTGGCGAGAACCTGCATACCTGCAAAAGAGAAAATGAGTACCTGACACGTTGCAGGAGCTGATTTTAGATGCTTGGTATAGATATGTCCTGACTGGTTACAGGAGCTGAGTCTGGAGCTTCAAACGGCGATGAAAGAACCAGAGATGGTTACTACCTTAGCATGAATGGTAAGAGAACCTTGGGCGACTTTAACTTCAACAACGCTCGTTGAGAAAAATCTTGGGTGTCTTTAACTTCAACAACGCTTGTTGAGAAAAATCTTGGGTGTCTTCTACTGGAATAAGAATCAAGGAGATCTTAGGGTCGATCTGACTGACCCAGAGAGGCCTTTGACTGGGTAAGAATCAGGAAAATCTTAGGATCGATTTAACTGAACCGGTCTAGGTCTTGAAACATCTTCAACTGGGTAAGTATCAGGGAGATCTTAGGGTCGATCTGACTGAACCAGAGAAGGCCTTGGACTGGGTAAGAATCAGGAAAATCTTAGAGTCGATTTAACTGAACCGGTCTAGGTCTTGAAACATCTTCAACTGGATAAGTATCAGGGAGATCTTAGGGTCGATCTGACTGAACCAGAGAAGGCCTTGGACTGGGTAAGAATCAGGAAAATCTTAGGGTCGATTTAACTGAACCGGTCTAGGTCTTGAAATGTGATTGAGACTTTAAACTGCATTTTTCCTGAAAGGTAAAAGTCAGTCATATGCAATGCATGATATGGATCAAGCAATGATGTTCTCAACCTAAAGGAGATTTGTATGATGCAGTGCGTTATGCATGCTATGATGATGTATGTGAAGTTTTATGTATGTTTTCGTCTAGGAAAGTGAATCCTTGACGGGTGCCGGGAAGTTGCATCCTGGGCTGACATTGAAGAATAGATTTTGCTTCCGCTGGGATGATAACTGCAAGAATACCGGTAGGAGAAGATAACTCCGTTGAGGAATAAACTTGGCAAATGAAGAGTCTGCGGGGAGAAAAGATACTCTAGCGACTATGCTGGGAAGCGGTACTTTGTGGGGATAGAGATGCTTTGCTTGAATTATTGAGAATGACTTGCTGAGGATACCGTTGTTGTATGAAGTGTTGACGGACTTCGCTGGGGATAGGACAGAACTACGTTGACGACGACCTTTCCGTGGCTTTTGGCTGAGGATAACCCAGTTATATCCTGTTAAGGAAATAACTCTTTAAATAAAGCCGGACGACGCGTTCGTGCTCTGCGAGGGGATAAGCTTCCAGAATCTACTGGGGATAAGCTTATTGCTTGGGGAGATATGGATTCCAACTTTCCTGGGGAACTGGGTTGAACTCTCCTGGGGAAGTTTTGAACTGTAATGCTGTGGGTTGAAAGAGGGAACCTATGTAGGGTTGCCTGCTGATGAGCTCGTGTAAAACCGCATCTGAAATAGAGAAGGAACCTGGGTAGGGTTACTTTGATGATGAGTTCGTGTAAAACTTCGTTTTTGGAAAGGGAGAACCTGTGTAGGGTTTCTGGGTGACGAGTCCATGTAAAACTGCATCTTGAATAGGGGGAACCGGTGTAGGGTTGCTTGGTGAGGTAAGTTCATGTAAAACTTTTTGATGAACCGGGGTGAGGTTATCTTAAACTAAATCCATGTAAGACTTCTAGAGGAACCGGGGTTAGGTTACCTTGGGGTAAATCCATGTGAGACTTCTAGAGGAACCGGGGTTAGGTTACCTTGGGGTAAATCCATGTGAGATTTCTTGACGAACCGGGGTAAGGTTACTGGAGACGAGTCCCTGAGAGACTTCTGGGGGAACCGGGGTTAGGTTACCTTGAGATAGATCCGTGTAAGACTTCAGGAGGGACCGGGGTTAGGTTGCTTCGGGATAAGTTTGTGTAGAACTTTGATGAACCGGGGTTAGGTCATCTTGAGATAGGTCCATGTAAGACTTCAGGAGGAACCGGGGTTAGGTTACTTGGATAAGTTTGTGTAGAACTTTGATGAACCGGGGTTAGGTCATCTTGAACTAAATCCATGTAAGACTTCTAGAGGAACCGGGGTTAGGTTACCTTGGGGTAAATCCATGTGAGATTTCTTGACGAACCGGGGTAAGGTTGCTTTGGGATAAGTTTGTGTAGAACTTTGATGAACCGGGGTTAGGTTACTTCGGGATAAGTTTGTGTAAAAACTTTGATGAACCGGGGTTAGGTTACTTCGGGATAAGTTTGTGTAAAAACTTTGATGAACCGGGGTTAGGTTACTTCGGGATAAGTTTGTGTAAAAACTTTGATGAACCGGGGTTAGGTTACTTCGGGATAAGTTTGTGTAAAAACTTTGATGAACCGGGGTTAGGTTACTTCGGGATAAGTTTGTGTACAAACTTCTTGATGAACCGGGGTAAGGTCATCTTGTGGAGGAGGAGTCTGTGTATGACTTTGTCTGAAGGTTGAGAAGAAACCGGTGTTGGGTTGCATGATTTTGATTAAGTGGATGATTGTCCTGTTTGGTCTCGGACGTTAGCCCACGATCTGGAATTCGTAGAGGTAGATGGTAATCATTCTTATGCTGATCTGTCCTTTGTACTTTGGTTGACAGAGCAATTGGATCGCCTGGATAACTCATTATTGCCCCTGCTTCGGAGGTGAGGGAAGAGGATACCCGTGTGGGTGATTGACAAATCTTCGAGTAGACAAGTGATGAGATACCGGAACGTAGTCGTACGCTTTGATCCCTAACTTTTGCCTGGACCGCCCTTTCGGGTTTTCAGTCCACCGGGATACCCATTTTTGCCCAAGCCGCCTTTTCAGGTTTTCGACTTGCCGGGTGTACATGTTTTTCGTTTCATCCCTTCATTTTGCCCGAACCCTTTTGGTTCGCCGGGAAGCCCTTATTTTTGCCTAGGTGTGTCAACCTAGCGGGTCTTTGATTGTGCGTAGTATTTTTTCGACTATGTCCACGCTCTCAGAATGTAGGGAGTTGCCCCTGTTGGAAGTATTTTGCCATACCCCAGATAATGAGCAATGCTCCTACTGTGCCCCTTGATTGGAGGTACTTCTGTTCACAAGGTGTTCATCGTGCGAATTTCCCTGCTGTTCAAACAAATAGTCATATGCAAACAAGGTTATTTTAAGAATGCAAAAGCCTATGTCTGTCTTGAATTTTGAAAATGCATTTTTTGTAATACAGTGCGATGTCAACTCAAGATTTTACAGCAAACCTTCAGGAGTCAGGATACCTTTGTAACAGTATGCTTTCGAACTAACCCATGCTTCAGCTAGGACTTTTAAGGGTTATAACGTGGCCTGGTTCACGGTTTAAGAAACAAAGGATAAAGGCTCAAATTTTATTTGTACCCACCCGCTCTTCGTGATGTTCTCCAAACCTACACTCAGTTGATCATACGTTAGACCTTGTTTGAGTTTTTGCTTTGATGTTCCAACGATGGTTCAGACATTGATGATTTATTCTGACTAGGCAGTCATCTTTATTTTTGTTGAGGGTTTGTGAGACCTCTTTCTTTTGATTTTTTTGTTATCCCTTTCTTTTTTTTGCCTGAACTGTTTCCTTTTTTGGAATTACAGTCAGCGGGATGCCCCAGTTTCATAAGTCCCTTTTTATAGGTTTTGACTTCTTGGGCTTTTCGTTTATGATTTTTTTTTTATAACAACTGCCTGTCTTTATGATTGTTCTGAACCATCACTGTTTTTTTTCGTAAGGATCTCTTTGGTGCCATTCGTTATGCACTTGGATCAACTGAGAGACTACCCTGCCCTGGGTTATGATAAAGGGTTTTAATTTTCGAAAATAAAAACTCCTACTTCTTTGGCTCAGATGGGTTGACGAGGGTTTATCATCCTTATAACTCCAGTGTTTAGGGATTGAAACAATGCCTGTACCTCATCAGCGGGGTCTGTTCAAAAGCATACTGTAAATTGTGGTATCATTTTCGTCATCCTCCCTCAAGAGGTTTAGAATTTTCAATTAAGAGTTGACCATTGCAAAAATATGAAAGCCGTTTTAAGCATAGTAAACATAATTAAATCAAGACAGACATGTGTAATGCATTCATGAAATAAAAGAGTTTAACATAATAATTGTTTATCTGAACAAGAAAGGAAAAATACACTTGAATTCAAATGAACAAAAAATTCTCAATCCTAGCCATGTTTTGGCAATGGAGCATTGATCACGTTGGGGGTTTCAGCAGGCTCGAACTCGATCTCTTTGGCGTCGATCATGTTCTGAATCTTGTACTTTAGTGCCCAACAGTCCTCAGTATCGTGCCCCGGGCTATCGGAATGATAAGCGCATCTGGCTTCTGGATTGTAGCTAGGAGAGGAGGTCTTAGGATTGGCAGGAGGGTTGATCACTGCAATCAGGTTCATCTTCAACATATGTTGCAGTGCTTGCGACCATGGCATGTTAATGTTGGTGAACTGCCTTTTAGGCCCATCCGGCCTTTGCTGGTTTCCCCTCTGTGGTTGGCGGCGTGGTGCAGAACCAGAGATCATGACTGCCCCTGCATGTTGATCACGTCGACTCTTATGGCTGTATGCAGCATTAGATTCCTTCTTTCCCGTGTAAGGCTTTTTATGAGTGTCAGGAGGTGTGGCCTCTTGAATTTTCCCACTCCTGATACCAGCTTCAATTCTTTCGCCAGTCAGGATGAGGTCGGTAAATCCAGCAGATGAGTTACCAATCAGGTGGTTGAAGAATGGCCCGGATAGGGTCCCCAAGAACATATCAACGAGTTCCCGGTCAATTAACGGAGGTTGCACCCTTCCAGCAAGGTCTCTCCATCTTTGTGCGTACTCCTTAAAACCTTCGCTTGCGCCTAACGACATACCCTGGAGTTGAGTACGCGTGGGGGCAAGGTCGGCATTGTACTGGTACTGCTTATAGAAAGCAGTTGCCAACTCCTCCCAGTTACGAACTTTGGTCCCATCCAGCTGATAGAACCATTCGAGATGAGTCCCTGAAAGACTTTCCTGGAAGAAGTGGATCCACAAGTTTTTGTCCACCGTATATGGTTGAATCTTCCGAACATAGGACCTTAGATGCAGCTTGGGGCAAGACGCCCCATCATACTTAGTAAAGGACGGTGCTTTGAACTTTCGAGGAATGACCACACCAGTTGACAAACCCAGATCTCCGAAGTCCAGCCCAGGTACCTGTTGAACCTCCATAGCTTTCATCCTGTCCTCCAGTTGCTTATATCTGTCATTAGCAGGCGGGTACTGCTCTTCATCAAAATCTGTCTCGTTGTCGGAGACCACTGGACTGGGAACCTCTCTCTCATGGTGACTGCTTTCCCTCACAGATGGGGTAGTCCTCTCAGTTTCGATCTGCGGTGTGTTCCCAGATCTGCGTCTAGGGCTGAACAAAACAGTCCTCTTCTTCTTCTTCTCCTTCTTCAAGAGCAGAGCCTTCAGATCTTGTTGCCCCTGGGTCAAATTCATGATTAGCCCTTGGAATTGGGCATTCTGAGCCTGGAGGGCCTTGATGGACTGCTCAGCTGATGATTCAGGATTCATGACGATCGGCTGAAATAAACAGCGAAGAAGGTAAGTAACCTGCAGAGAAAGGGTACCTGTTATGCAATGATGAGTATGACATGCATGTAATGTTTTCAAGGACCTCGCGGGGTAAACAGAGAAACTTGTTAGAGTTGAGAACCGGTAACTTGATTGAAGGAACTTCCGGTTGTAGAGAGTCCTTCATCAAGGGTCGAAGGCTCACCATATCCAGTGGGTCATAGCCCCTGACAACCTTGGCTAGAGGAAAATAAATCCTCTTTGCCCCTGGCTAGACAGTTGATTCATCATGACCTGCATCACAAGCCCTTGAGATCCTTGAAATGGGTTGGGATGTATGCAATGGTATGCAATGGTATGATGTCATGCTATGCATGGGGTGATGTAGGTAAGCCCTGCTATGAGTCCCCACTAAGGACTATAAACAGACCCTGCAAGAAATTCAGTATCCTGTTCTGAGTCCCAATTAAGGACTATAAACAACCCTGCAAGAAATTTAGTATCCTGTTATGAGTCCCAATTAAGGACTATAAACAAGACCTGCAAGAAATCTAATATACCCTGTTATGAGTCCCAATTAAGGACTATAAACAGGACCTGCAAGAATCCTAAATGAAACCTGTCATGAGTCCCAATTAAGGACTATAAACAGAACCTGCAAGTGGTTAGTACACCCTGTTATAAGTCCCAATTAAGGACTATGAACAAAACCTGCAAGACATCAAGGGTCAGATAACAAGCATGCAAGTAGTCAAGTACGAAGGCACACAAGTCACACAAAAGAGCCCTTAGGGTTCAGGCCAGCATGAGGTCTAGGTATTACCCTCTTGAAGTTGGTGGGTTCAGCCTGTCCTAATCAAAGTAACCGGGTTCTAAGGTTCCCAATATCACGGGATTGCTTTCATTATTCATCGTTTCGATTTAGCCACTGAACTGGCGACCGAAATATTCCAGGAAAGCAACCCTCAATTGAGCGTAGTATCGAGTATCAACCAACCTCGGACTGCACCAAAGTCAGTTATCTCACTACCCTAAAGAGGCCAAGATAGTTCAATTAAGGTTCCTAAGGTCTGTTGATGCTTCACGACACCACGCGGAGGCCCCGTACTCTCCTTGACTGAACTCAAGGGTTACCGGTACACACCAAAGTGTCACATCAACGTAGCAGACTGTTTCAACCATGTCGGTATACCCTGCACAGTTCCCTCACAGCCTTGTTGCTACTTTCTAAGAAGGTATCCCCCAGATCCGGGTTAGGATCTATAGAACTCCCAAGCAACCCACAATTTAAAGCACACAAAGCAATACAATTGAAAACATAGTTATAAGCTAGCCCTAAGGTACACCTCACTTTAAGATTTTCCCCAGCAGAGTCGCCAGTTCTGTGATCGGTGGATCTGGAACTGACTGTTTAACGCTGGTTCGCGAAATGTCGCGGAAGCAAGAGTCGCCACCGTCTTTTATTTTCTCCAATTGGAAAGGACAAAAGCACAGAAAAATTCCTTAAAGAGATTGCTCTCGGTTCGAGAGGTAGGTTATAGAAAGGGAAGGTATTAGCACCCTTTCTATCCATGGTTTTCCATGGGCTCTTAGATACTTGCTCAATGTGTTTTCAAAATTGTTTGTTTGCTTTTCAACTGTGGGTTTTTAAAAAAAGTTTCTTTGAAAATTCCAGTTCGACTCTTGTATCAGAGTGTTTGAAAAATTGCTTTGAAAGCTTTTGAAAATGTGTTGGTGTGAAAAGTATTTTTGATTTGTTTTGTTTTGAATTAGAGCAAGTATCTACGAGTCATCCACCTACTCTAAGGAATTCGTCTGCGTAAATGTCCTTTAAAGTAGTGCCATCCCACCATTGAGAGGTAGGTAGCACCACCATTGGAGGTGTTCGGGTCAATTCGATTTTAGGGACATGGTGATCACCAGAGCAATGGGAAGACACCTTAGAAGCTACCCTCATGCCAGGTTCCCGGATCATGAGGACTTACTAAGACGTCCTCTACTCGACGATCACCTTTCGAAAGGCAACAGTGAGGCGTACCCTAGGGGTGGTGTGTGCGAATTGTGTGTCATGTTTATTGATTTTGTCTTGTCATGTTGGTTGTGATCTACGCTTGATTTTAATTAGGGCCATTCATTCTTGCATGCATATTTAACAGTTATAAAGTTTGCGGAAAAATAAATCTAAGGCTATTACAAATGGCGCGGATCCACATCGCCAAATTTAAACCGGACCCGATTTGACTGAAAAATAAATAAAGCAAATAAAGTGCGAGAAATTTAAATTACAATGCTTTGGGAGAGATACAAAATTATAATAAATGACATAAAGTAAATATGCGCAATTAAATTAAAACAATGGGCGTTGGACCCTTTTACAAAAATATTTAAAGTTAATGAATTAATTAAGGAGGAATTAAAATTAAAGATTTAAAAGGAATGTTTTTTATGTTTTTTAAGATTTAAGGAGAAAAAGAAAAATTAATTAAAATTGAAATGAGATGCCTAACCCTAGTTCTAATGTTTTTTTAAGTTTATTGCAAAAAATATTGAAATTTGACCTAATTTAAATCTAATTTATTTATGTACAAATTTAATTATAAAAAATAAATAAATAAATAAATAATTATTGCTGTGGAAAAAAGGGAAAAATAAAAAGAACATAAACAGTTATTAAACCTAAATTCTATTTTTGGATTTTTATTAAAAAGATTAAAGTTATACCCTAATTAAACTAAATAATTTACATTTATATTTATTTATGAAAGTAATTAGAATTAATTATATTTTTTGTCTTTTCTGTATTTTTAATGTTTTTTTTTATATTTTTGTGAAAATAAATTAATTGAATTAAACAAAGAAAATAAATGAAATAGCAAAAATAAAATATAAGGAGAAAAATAGAAAAATGCAAACCAGGGGGGGGGGGGGGGGGGGGGGGTAGCCCCAGATGGTGAGGTACAGGCCTGGGAATTCTGGCCCAATTAGTTGTGAATCGTTGACTTTTCCAATCAGGTGTAATGCATTGACTGGCGTATGGTATGTTCTTTACACTGGAGCCATTGATCTGCATTCATTAGGCACGTGGACTTTTGGATCTTGAAACATATGGTGCGCCTCAATGCTTATGCTGCATGGGAAAGTGATGGGAAAAATAATATGAAGAATACACAGACCTGGGGTTCGAACCCAGGTCTTAGACGTTGCCAAGGAGTACACCTGCCACTGAAGCGCTTTGAACTCTTTTAATATATAATAACAATTAAACCATATAAAAGAAAAGCAAAGTTAGTGGAGGGAAGCGCGCCAGATTTTGAATTAACGAATTACAGCGTGCCACATCTTCATCTTCTTTCTTTTTTATTTTCTGAAACATGAAATCAATAAGCAACGGTTTTAACCCGTTGCTATAGAAGGCATACCAGAAAATAGCGAATAGGATCCTGTTGGACATAAATTTATCGCGAGTAATGTTTCATGTTCGTCCAGATGCGTCAAGTCCAGTGGTGTTGGTCTCGTCCCCCAATTTTACTTTATTTCAAAAGCCCCAATTCTAAGCTCTGCAAACCCTAGGATTTGGACATGGTGGAATCGCCTACAGCTTGCAAAAACTCAATTAATCGCATGGGTTAGTTCACAAATGTTTCACTGATTATGAATATATGGTTAGAATGCCATGAATGTGCATAAATAATGAAACACGATATTGAAAAAATATGGAACAAGGGCGACTTCTGTACACCGTTCCAAAGCGCAAAGCTTGATGTCTTTGATTGGAATAGGATCAGTGGAGCCTCAGGAAGCTATTGAAATCGTTTTCGTGCCTTGAATCGCCTTCTAAAGCTGATTTCAGTTTTTAACTTTTTGAGAATTTTTGCCAGTTTGTAATGGGAATTGCTGCGCAGTATTGTGTCTCTAGGCATTAGGTTTGTGACCTTGAATATGTATAGAACAATTTAGGTCAAGAAAACTGCATAAAATCCCTTGTAATCTTTGATTGAAGATTTGATTTGCTTAAGGATCTTTTTGAATCTTATCATGTGCATTTTGTATCAATTTGCCTCCAATTAGACCAAAACTTTCCATAATTGGCTAAGCACGAGATATTGACCTTGAATATGCACAAAAAGATTTATTTAGGTCAATTTTATATTTTCTACATATTTAAATAATTTAAATGAATTAATATTAATATAAATTCAAATAAATAATTAAAAAATGAGAAAATACTTCCCCTTGGGCTTAATGGTCGTGCATAGGCTTGGCATGAAGAAACTTGGAAGAAAAATGGGCCCATTTGCATTTTTAGGTCATTTGGATCAAAGTTGACTTTTCAAATTTTCCAAAAATTTCCCAACTTCCACAAGGCATAACTTGCTCAATTTTTAAGCTTTTCACATGTTCTTGGACATTTTGGAAAGGTCTTTGAGTCCTTTAACCAATGCCTTTGGTCCCATGTCATTTTGATTTACCAATCTCAAGTTATGGCCTTTGACTTAAAGTCCCTTTTTGTTGACTTTTGAAAATGACCTATAATGTTGAAATGGATAACTTTTTGTGAGAGCATTTCTTGGACTTGGAATATGAAGATGAGTTGTAGGAAATGTCTTTCTCTTCAAAATGAGCTTTGGATGGAATTTTTCTGATAATCCATGTGAAAGTTATGCCCTGGTCAATTTCAGTTGACTTTTTCAACTGTCCAAATATAGTAACTTTTGCATCTTTGATGATTTCTGAGCCAAATTTTGAGAATCATGATCAAGCATTGATCAAATGATGCTTGTGGCTTCAAAATGATATGTTGACCAAAAATTTGAACTTATGACTGTCAAATGACCATTTTACCCCTACAGTTGACTGTAGTGCAATCTAGGGTTTTGACTGTGCAATTTTGAGCTGAATGCCTTGAAACTTGATATGGGGATATTTGGACCATCTTTGTAGGCATATGAGACTTGATTGGGCCATTGAAAACTTTCAATTCTTGATCAGGACTCAAACCCTAGTTTTGACTGTATAGGAGACAGTTGAGCTGCACAACCGTTGGGGAATTTTGTGACCTTGACTTGACAAATCTTGATGAATATGGGAGGGCAAATTTTGGGGTACAACAACAACCCATAGAGTTTTCTAACACATTTAAATACATAATTAACGACTTTCCTTCCATCGGCGGCATGAGTATCAGGGGTTCCTGCAAATACTCCTTTATTTTGTCAAACGCCTTCTGACAATCTTCATTCCAACTTATTGTTTGATTCTTCTTCAGCAATCTGAATAAAGGTTCATATGTTACCGTGAGATGAGAAATAAATTTACAAATGTAGTTTAACCTCCCCAAGAAACCAAAAACTTCCTTCTCTGTTTTTGGTTCGGGTATTTCCTGTATCGCTTTCACTTTAGCTGGGCCAACCTCGATGCCTTTTTCACTTACAATAAATCCCAACAACTTGCCAGACCTCACCCCGAAAGTGCATTTATTTAGATTCAGCCTCAACAAGAATTGCCTTAATCTCTCGAACAACTTCTCCAGATGAACAAAATGTTCCTCTTCCGTGTCAGACTTAGCAATCATATCGTCCACATATACCTCAATATCCTTGTGAATCATATCATGAAAGAGAGTAACCATGGCACACTAATACGTTGCCCCAACATTTTTCAAACCAAACGACATCACCTTATAGCAAAAGGTTCCCCAAGGCATGATAAATGTTGTCTTTTCCATATCCTCCGGAGTCATTTAAATTTGATTGCAACCCGAAAACCCGTATATGAAGGAAAACACTTTATAGTGAGCAGTATTATCGACCAACACATCAATATGAGGAAGTGGAAAATCATCCTTAGGCCTAGCTATGTTTAAATCCCTATAATCCATGCACATCCTGACCTTACCATCTTTCTTAGGAACACGCACAATATTCGCAATCCATGGCGGATAATTGATGACTTTTAAGAAATTCGCATCCAACTGGTTCTGAACTTCCTCTTTAATCTTCTGGGATATCTCAGGATGAGTTCTTCGGAGATTTTGCTTGACAGGGGAGAAACCTTCTTTGAGCGATAGTTGATGCACCACAATATATATATCCAAACCTGGCATGTCTTCATAAGACCAAGCGAAGATATCAGAATACTCACGGAGTAGTTCAATCAATCTGACCTTCATACTTTCCTCGAGATCTGTCCCTATCTTGACCTCTCTTTTCACCTCTTTTGTGCCAATATTCACCACCTCAATTGACTCTTGATTCGGCTGGATAACCTTCTCTTCTTGCTTTACCAATCTTGTTAATTCCTCAGGAAGATCACAATCCTCATATGCCTCTTCCTCAGCTTGATAAATTGGATTGTCAAAATCATAGTGCACGATAGCAGAGTCGTTATCTATATAATCCGTGGTGGAAGTGCATCTGCAAAAATAATATTTTGGGCGTTTTACTGACGGTGTGTGAAAAGGGAAACATTGCCATTTAAAGAGAAATAAAAGAAAAGAATGAAACAAAAATTTTGAATGCAAAAACATCCTTTATTTATGACAAACTTTTGAAAATAAACATGGTGGCCCTACACAAATGATCCACTATGCCTTGGGAAGAGCATAAGAATTATGATATGATAATAAAAAAAACATGAAAAATTACTCCTCAGCGCTTGAAACTTGGATAAAATCCACATAAGTCCAGTTGTTGAGTGCTTGTCCTAGAACGCTTGGACGAATCCAATCTTCAATATTGTATCCATTATCCTTATCGTTACCAATTGCATTGGTGCATCCTTCTTGAGTAGAATTAGGGCGGGAGAATCTCACAGGAGTAGATAAACCAGAAGCTCTGAAAGCTGCATTTTGCTGACCCGGGACGTAACCAAGACCGAATTTGTTGAATTTTGGGGTAACATCTAGCACTAAACCCCAACCTTCAGGTTTGCCGTTCTCTACCACCACTCTAGCTCTGAGAGAAGACATAACAGTTTCCGGCTTCTTTTTTTTCTCTAGGGGCGGAAAATTGACTGCGTGAACTGTCTCAAACTCCTGAAACGGATTCTCGTGTATTTCACCTTTGATTTCGACATAGCAGAATGATGTTAAATGACTCACGATATATTTTTCCTCGCTACATACAGTTATCACTTTCCCCTCTATAGGATATTTTTTCTTCTGGTGAAGAGTAGAGGTGACTGCTCCTGCCTTGTGTATCCACGACCGCCCCAACAAATAAGAATATGTTGGTTGTATGTCCATCACAAAGAAGGTATCATTGAAAGTGCGATGCCCCACCATTATAGGTAATTCCACCTTCCCCAAATACTTCTCTTCGAGACTCATCAAAGACTTTTACCATCAAATCGCTAGGACGTAACTCCAGGCCGGAATAATCAATTTTCATTAATGCTGACTTGGGTAGTACATTCAAAGACGACCATGTATCCACCAAAAATCGAGATAGAGTAGTGCCCCTGCACTCCATAGAAATATGTAACGCTTTGTTATGATCTCGCTCTTCTGGAGGAAGATTGAAATCTATAAAGCCCAAACCGTTCCCAGCAGATATGTTAGCACAAACATTCTCGAACTGATTGACTTTTATCTTGTGCGGCACGAATGCATTCTTCAACAATTTCATCAAATCATTTCTGTGAGGTTCTGAATAAATCAACAAAGAAAAGATAGGCATCTTAGAAGGGGTGTGACTTAACTTGTCAATTATGATATAATCACTCTTCCTGATAATTCGCATCAACTCCTCAACTTCATCGGGAACTGAAGAAGCTTCTGGTACTGGAATTGGTTGAGCCATATTGGCTGGTGTAACTCTCGGATTTCCAATCCTTACATGTTGCTTTCCTTTTCCTCTTGCAGAGGCATCTGCCACATCTTATATATTGGAAGGACCAAACACTCTCTCTCTTCTAGTCACTCGACTCACGCCAAAGAAATTATGAACATCCCCTTAATTGTCTTCAATACATTCTTTCTTGGAGGGACCATGATTTGCCTCCTACTTCACCCCATGGTAATAAACATCAACACCATAATGTCATGGGATGGCCTTCTCACTAGTGTATGGCATGGGACCAGGTACAGTAATCATTAAAGGAGGCGCCCTAGATGGAGTAGGAATGTGTGCAGGTGTGTAAGGAATAGATATCACAACAATGTCTTCTTCGATAATCATTCGGCGTCTTGGTCTTCTATCAAACTGTAGGGAAACCTCATCCAGCAAGAATTGGATTCCAGCTTTCAAATCATCACATCCCTTCGGTTTCTCTCTACACTCGGCACAGTCTGAAGCATAGGCCGAGAAAATTGAATTGTTAAGCAAATACCTTTTAATATACCATAACGGAGTAGTCACATGTTCCTTATTCACAACTAGGTTCAACATTTCTCCATTATCTTTAATCATATTAACAACACCCCCTCCATGTCTAGGCATTTGGTTTTGGACTATATTCGGACTAGTCTTTGGAGTAAACTCAATTGCCTTGGAATCAAACAAATCTTGTACTTTGCATTTTAATGCAAAACAATCATTGGTAGAATGACCAACTCCTCCTGAATGGAATAAACATCTTGCATTAGCATCATAGTTATGAGGAAGTTTTCCGGTGGATGGCGGCATATTTCTCAAACTGATCAATTTCAAATCAAGCAAATGGTGGAGTGCTTCGGTGAGAGATATTGGAAAGGGATCAAATTTTCTCGGCTGTCTCTATTGTTGATTATTATACTGTCAGGGAACATCTTGATGTCTTTGTTGTTGAGGTGCCGAATTTTGTCTCTGTAGCGGAGGAGCAATAACAGGAATAGAAACATCATTGATTTGTTGGTGTTGACAATCTTCCCTTCTTCCTCCATTGGAATAAACCGCACTTGTGTCGCCTTCCCTTTTCTTAGGTTAAGTATTGAATGGTTTCTTACCACCCCCCTGATGAGCCACCTACAATTTGAATTTTCCACAATTTTAAACCCATCTCAATTCTTTCACCAGCCATAATCAACTCTTCAAATCCGGCTGAAGCGCTCCCTATCATGTGCTCGTAAAACAACCCTTGCAAGGTACTCATAAACATATCAATGAGTTCTCGCTCCATTAGGGAAGGTTGAACCCTCGAAGCCAGCTCCCGCCATTTCTGAGCATATTCCTTGAAAGATTCTTTTGGTCCCTGTGACAAATTTTGTAACTGAGTGCGATTAGGGTCCATATCCGCATTGTACTGATAATGTTTGACAAAATCCCGAGCAAGATCGTTCCAACAACGAATATGATTTTTCTCCAACTTCATGTACCACTCCAGGGATGCCCTAGATAGGGTATCCTGGAAGAAATGAATCAAAAGCCCTTGATCCTCGGTATGCACCGACATCTTTCGGAAATAAGCAGTTGCATGAGTAACGCGACATGACGAACCATTGTACTTTTCAAATGCAGGTGGTTTGAACTTTGGAGGAACTTTCACCCTAGATACTAGCCCAAGATCATTAGCATCCATACCAAGGACTCCTTTCCCTTCCACAACCTTCAACCATTCTTCCAACAACCGATACCTCATATCCTCAACCTGAACGTTTGGCTCAGAACAGCAAACAGAGAGCTGATCTTCATCTTGAGCATAGTTATAATCCTGCTATTGATAGTTTCTTACACCGCCCTCATTATCTCTTTTGTTCCCCACAAGACGAGGTCTTGGAGACGGTGGAAACTGCCCTATATTATGCACTAAATGGTTGCCAGGAAGCCCGTGAAAATTCCCAATGGGATGATCTTGCACATCGCCCAGTCCCACAGAAATGTCCTGGTAAAGCCTTTGATTCCCACCATCCACTAGATAGCAGTGTTGATTAATGATAATGGCATCCATTTCCTCCTTTCGGTGATTCACATTGGTGATGACTTCCATGAACTGGGTCATTTGAGTATCCATCTGGGCTCTCATTTCAGCGAGTTTAGCTTGGACTTGCTCCATCTGTCTTGGCAAATTGTTTTTGGTAGAATACCGATGAGTAGTCGTCTTGAATTCTAAATAAGAAAAGCAGAGTAATAAGAAAACCGTCTTGAGATGACTTGTCATGTTATGATATGTATGTTATGCATGATATGTTTTGTTATTTCCAGGTTATTTAACAAGTTTTGTCAATCATCAGGAATAACAACCAAGCACAAAAGACAAATAAAAAGATTATAGTGCAAAACTTCTTTATTTACAAAAACATCAAAATATCGATCCTCAAAATCCACTGAATTTGAATAAGATAAAAAGATCCCATCCAACAAGACTAGCGGTGATCGCTTAAGAAAAACGATAAAGAAAATCAAAGGGGTGAATCTCCCATCCCCACATGAAATAAAGGTCCCTTCTCCTAGAAATGCTCCTCACTCCACTCCTTGGTCTCCTGGAATAACTGTCTTGTCCTTGGGCAGTCATGCTCTTCAACAAGGCTCTTAATCACCACATCCTTTTGGAAAAGTTGTTCTTCTAAGTACTGACATTGCTCCAGAAAGTGATCACATCTTTTGCATTCTGGAGGAGAAATAGCTATAGGTGCATGCTCCAGCTCTTCTATCTGACTTTGGAGCTTAGCATTTTCTTCCCTTACACGAGTCATCTTCTCTTCGTACTTCTGATATCTCAATCTGACTTCATTGAGTTGCCTTTCCAATTCTTTAACCTTCTTGCTATGACATGCCTTTAACTTCACTTCTTCTACTTGGTGACTCCTAATCGTTTGTTGACTTTTAAGAAGTGCCATATCCTGAATATTAGTTAAGCTGGACTTCTCAATCGTCGACCTCTTTGATTGTTCACATGATCCACGACCCTACAGTATACAATCTTTCTCTCGAATCTCCCTCCAAAGTCTTCTCTTTTCTTGTAGAGCAAAGGTAAGTTCAATATTCTTATCTTTCAGATCAGCTTGTAGCTTAATATTCTCAGCTTTGGCGTTTTTGAGGCACGTCATTGGTACAACTTCGGACTCTCCTGGCGTGGATTGCTTAGAAGATGTACTACCATGATAAAGGTGATCAACCTCCTTTTCATAAGATGGGAAATTATCTATCAGTAGATCATACAAAGGTTGCGGGTACAATGGTTCTTCCCTCTTATAAGGCAACAATAAAACCTTTACTCGATCCTGAATCCATCTTGAATAGGCGTAAAGAGTCGTGCCTCCGCTTCTACCAAAAGACTGCTTTCCCTTTCGATAAATGTGTTTCCAGGCGACTTTTACTCTTTTAAACATAGCAGCATCCCCTCCTTTTCCGAAATAAACAGTTTCTCTCACCTCCCGCTCAGTAGGTCCATTTGTCATTACGAATCCAAATTGGTGTCGTGCCAAAATGGGATTATAATTTATGCAACCTTTGGTTCCCATGAGTGGAACGTTAGGAAACTCACCACAACTCGTAATGAACTCCTTCAGAATTCCCATGATGTGCCAAACAATGTCATAAGAAGTGAGTCCCATGATCCGTGGGGCCCAAAGAGACGTCTCAGCAGTGTCGACAAATGGTCCCCTGGTGGGTATGTGCATCATGAACCATTTGTAAAGTAAAGTTGTACTGTATACCACATCCCCCCTCTCGCCATGACGAGAATGAATAGTAAAGTATGTGTTAGCCAATAATGTTGTTACCGGATTGTCATTCATAAAGACACAGATTGATGCCAAATCCACCACCCTTTCTGCCACAGGTAAGAGTACCAAACCATAAATTAGCATGGATAATAACGCATTGAAAGCCGTCCATTTTCCTTCTTCTGCAAATCCCTTGGCTTTGTTTATCAGATAAATCCGATAAATACCTTGTACGTCCCATTTCTTGATTCAATTGCCTTCCACTTCGCTAACGATTAAATAAATAGCTTTAGCGATAGCCAGGTAGTTGGGAATTTCAGGCACTTGAGCAAAAGGAATATTGTCTGTGATCTTTATATCAAGAATATATGTGTATTCTTTAAGAGTTGGTTCTAGCTGGTAATCTTGAAAAGTAAAGCAACGTAGTTGTGGATCATAGAACTGAAGAAGAACTCTTAACGCCCATTCTTCATAAAAAGCATTCACCAGTGGCAACAAGTTCCCATACCGTCTCTTGAAAATGTTTTCATTCAGACCATTCACAAGGGCTCCCAAATCTCGCTATCGGCCACCATAAAACACAAACTGATAGACAACCTTCTTCCTAAGAGTTTCTGCACTCGTGCTCAATTCGTCTGAATGCCAATGACAACTTCTAAATACTCTGGAAATAACATGCATATGTGAATTAGACATACATACATTTTTTCTTGCATTTTTTGTTTTTTTTAAAAATAAATATTCCATGAGGTGATGCAAACACAAAGGAATCAAGGTATCTGTTGTGCTGTTCTAAATATGCTGGGAAACCAAGATCCAGAACTTTGTAAAATAACCAGTCATTCCTTTTTAGAAATCCAGTCACCAATCAAAAAGAGTCACCAACGGTACCTATAAGGATCAACATTCCCTCCGTGCTCGCAGGTGCAAACTGGGTCAATGTAAGGCAAGGGTAACTCAGAATCATGGGTACGCCTGAAGCCACTATCATTGAAACATCGATGTGAAACGATAACACCCAATTTGTACTCTCATTTGAGTGCTGACGACATGAGCGCACTAGCAAACCAAAGTCGACTAGCTATTCATGTTCCACTCTATTCCTAAGGTTCCTATGGTTGTCACTTGGCCTGGGTATTGGGCTTTTTACCTCTTGTAACACCCACCCAACATGATAGCAGAGCCAGCATAACAAATAACCAAACATATGGAAAATGGTAAAATGCATGAACAAACATATGCAAACAGTATATACAAAATTGGAAACAAATAAACACCCAAAGAAATAAACAAACAAGATTTAGGATCAACTCCGGGATGGACCAGAAATAGGTCAATCTCCCCAGTGAAGTCACCAGCTGAAATAACCTAGCCGAACCGTCACCCGATAATAAAAATCAATGAAGTCGCCACCGAACGTCTTTTATCCCGTCGAGAGGGGAAAGGTAAACATCAAGAAAACTTGAAGAGGGTGAAACGTATCCCTTTTAAGGAATCAGAGCAGCCGTAGTTCGGCTCATGTATTTTGTTTGGTTTGTGTTTTTTAGTTAAGAAGATAAAAGCAACAATCAAGATGGCGAAACATCAAATAAAACAAAAAAATGTCAATAATGATGATAAAATAGCAAGAAGAGATGATAAGACATCGCATGGCAACACAAACTCAGATAAGGCGATAAAACGCCAACATGATAGCAAAATATCAGACAAGATGATGAAACATTACACTTAACAATGATATTGAAAATCAAAGTAGTATAACAAACATGTGTGATGGCGAAACACCGGCTAAGAGAATGTGCAATGGCGAAACATCGGCTAAGAGATAGGAAGATAAATGGAAAATATGGTGAAACATCAATAAACCGGAGAACGAAACATCACACCTAACAATGATATTGAGAATCAAAGTAGGATAACAAACATGTGCGATGGAGAAACATCAACTTCAAACAAATATTTGATGGCGAAGCATCGACTAAAAGATAACAGAGTATCATGGAAAAGATGGCGAGACATCAACAAAGAAAATGATAAAACATCACACCTAACATTGATATGGAGAATCAAAGTAGGATAACAAACATGTGCGATGCCGAGGAAACGACTTCAAACAAATATGTGAGGGTGAAGCATCGGCTAAAAAGATAACAACATGTCATGGTAAGGATGGAAAAACATCATTCTGACAAAGTTTAAAATAAAACAGGAAGGCGCGCAAGCAATTAAGATTGGTTTGTATTTTTTAACTTGAAAAAGCATTTAAGTTCATTAGAGATGTTTTATGATTTTCCAAGAAAAAGAAGTTTTAGTTTTAAGATGCAATATGTAAAAGGAAGGATGAACAAATAAAGGAGACTAGCCTAGCACTATCCCTAATGTCATCATACAATAGTTGATCCTAAAGTTGAGGACGAAAGAGGGAATATTTTCTACCCTAAGTTAGCGTACATGGTTACCTATCATAATCTCTAGCTCGAGAACTAAACTTGCACGAGTGATCCTAAGGGAGCATAGTGAGGGTGTGCCAACTCAAAATATACACACAAAGACGAAATCAAGCAAATAAACCAGAAATCTCAAAAGAGAAAACTTAGAGATCCTATCTAAATTAGCATACCTAAGAAAGTCTAACAAAACTATCCTAAGGGGAACATGCAATGAGAGAGAAGTCGTGATCTCAATTTCTAAATTGAGTGACTCATAGATCAATAATTAAAGAAAACAATGACAATCCTATAGGGAACATGCACTGAGAGCGAAGTTGTGATCTCAATTTCTAAATTGAGTGACTCATCGATCAATAATTCAGGAAAGTAATAACAATCCTATAGGGAACATGCACTGAGAGCAAAGTCATGATATCAATTTCTAAATTGAGTGACTCATCGATCAATAATTAAAGAAGTAGACACAAACACAACACATATAACAAACAAAATGCATAATTCCTGTTACAGGTCTTTAAAGAAATCAGAGGGCCTCCTGACATATATCAGCAACAGAGGTCCCATCATGCAATAGAAAGCAATAAGGAACATAAACAGTAAAAAGGAAATAGTGTAATACCAAACGGATAACTATCTGTAGCAACTGAGCAAGAAGAAAAAGAAACTCAGAACTTCAAGCAAGCTAGCATCAGTAGATAAATCAAGTCAGAAATTACGCCATCAAAATGTAAGAATGGAGGATTTCAAACATGAGCATATCCCACAAGTGATGTACATCAATCATAATCACATATACATCCTGCAAGAACTATCAAATATGCCAAGCACAAGAATGCTGCATGCATAGCCAATTGTGTTCCACAAATAAAGTGGGACACTACAGCCTCAAGTCAATAATGGAAAACTTTTCTCAGAGTACCTCACACATTCAACAGACAAATTAGTGTTCTCACAGATAAAATGATGAATCACATAAGGGATGGATGATGACACAATAAAGGAAATGGGAAAACATGATAACAAATATCATAGCATTATACATGAGAAACACCAAGTAGGCATAGACAACAATTTGGTCAAAGCTAAAAGACTGTTGCTCCTTTTAATCACCATGTTGAATTGACATGTAAATATCAATCAAGGATCAAAGGAGTTAGAGAAGAATACAATTAAAGACCTTGAAAGTCAGTAGCAAACACTACTCAACCATGCATACTTATTTCATTGTGGTTCACAAGCATACTAGAAGAGGGATTCTACAAAAATGTACCACAAAGATTGGATCACAAGTTAGTACTGAAAGAAAGTTAAACAAAACAAAGTTAGAGAGCTTAAACCATTCAAAGATTTGAAATCAAGCTTCTAACATATTATGATGATATGATAAAAAGGTTAGAATGTTGATTCTTATACATGTTGCACAAGTGCATTCAATATATCTCCAAGATGCAAAATGAGAAAAGAAAGGAACATCAAATTCATGTATAAATAAAAATGGTTCAAGCACTAGAGATCAGTTATTCTCAAGTCCTTATGAGACTATCATTGAAGTGTCATTTCTCTACATATTATCATTGGCCACTTGATGACCTCAAACTCAAGCTAAAAGCTCAAGTTTCAAAGTAAAAATCAATAAGAAAACAAAAGTTACAAAGCATGCATCCAAAAGGCTCAACATTCAATTATGAGGAAATTAAATGAATTGACTTAAGTTTATGTGAATAAACAGAAACAACATGATCATTAAGTATCTAAATTACAAGCCTCACATAAGTTCATTGGCCAATGAACAAGTTACAATAAGGAATGCAAACTCAATTGGTCACCTTCACTTCAAGAATACATCAAAAGTAGAAACAAGGATCAACAAATCACACAAAAAAAATCTTAACCTCTTTGAAGTGTATAGAAGTCAGAAAACAAGTCTTAAGTTCATGAATAGTTGAGGAGGGGATCAAATAAGACTCAAAGTTCAAAATTAGTTGGCCAAACTAGAAAACTAGACAAGTTCTCAAAATAGTTTGTGGAAAAATATCAAACCAATTCCAATAATCCAAGAAAAATTAGATTTAGATCCTCAGCCCATCTATGAACCTCAAACAAGATCCAAATCCCATTGGAAAACCAAGGCAAAGTGATTTTAAAATTGAAACTTGTACAATAAACAACAAAACCCTAATTGTTTGACTTTTAATCCTAAATATTAATTAGGTAAGATCAAAATTCAAACAATTCAAAACAAATATACACCAATAATGAGAAAACTCAAGAGATCAGAATACCTATTTTTTTCCAATTTTTACAATTAAAGAGAAGTCAAAGAAAACAAATTCAAACAATTTACCAATTAAACAAATCACGTTCATTTCAAAATAAAATTCTAATTAAAAGTCAGAAGAAAATTAGACCCAAAATTAAGATTCAAATATTAGAATTAAAAGCAAACGTCTCTAATTTTTTGTAGAATTTTTATTAAGGAAAATATTAAAATAAAATCAAATACCAAAAAATATACCATTAAACCATTATTTAGATCACAAAAATGTAAGCCCTAACCAAAAATCAGAAGAGGACCAAAACAAAATTATATACAAATACTATGTTTAAAAAAAAGCTTCTATGATTTTTTTTATGAATTTTTGGATCATGGAAAATATTAAAACAAAAATTGTGAAACAAAAAGGGTCAAATAAAACTCTCAAATTAAATTTATAATCAAAAATAGGAAAAATACCAAACAAATTTCAGAATCAAATTCTATTTAATTTTAAGAGTTCAAAACATTTTTTGTGGAACTTTTAGATCAAATAAAATATTAAAACAAAAATAAGCATTAAACAAGCAATTAATTAAACTTACTACTTTTTAAACCAATCAAAATATTTTCAAAAAAAATAAAAAAAAGCACAAAGTCAGAAATATTATTTTTAGGTTTCTTGATTTTTTTCATAATTTTTCAACCACTTTTGAGCAAGAAATAAAATTATGAAAATCATGTTATGAAACAAAAATTCAAATGAATTAAAAAAAAGAAGAAACCAATCAGAAGATGCCACACCATCATCTTCAACCTCCGGCTAGGCAAAACGCACGCAGAAATAGATCCAACACCTCATGTTCTGATCCTTCGTTCTATCTCAACTCTCAACCAAAATTCATCAAATTAAGTGCAAATCAAAGCTAACATATCATACTACATTATGCAATTTGAATCAATCTCAAAGATCAAACATGGATCAAGAAATCAAGTCTATAAAACTGAAAAAACATACTACAAACATCAAAACCAGGAACACGATTTCATCCATTCAGCTTGAATCAAAGTACAAATATACATCAATCCTAATGATTGGCCAGCTAGCAACTCAATGGACATGATATACATCATCAATTCAAACTGAAACACATAAATCAAAGTTCAAGAAAACTCACATGGATGTGAAAATTGGAAACTCGATTCTTCACTCTAGAAGCAATACAATGGTGCAAGCTTGATCTCCTTACTTCACTGAAGCTGAACCACCAAGAATTTTGAATAATGATCCAAGTAGAAGAGAGATTCGAAGCAATTTGTAGAGATACTTGAAAATTTTCAGATCTGGAATGTAGGGATTATGAGCCTCTTCCTTCACAACTGAGCCTTGATTCTTGTTATATAGTATGAGAGGGAGAGGATAGAAGTGGTATTTGGCACTCAAAGCGGTTGGAGGGAAAGTTTGGTAATTTAGGCCAAAAGTAAGGTTGCACATGGGGCCTTCTTTTCACTCGTGCAATCTCTCATTTTATTTGCGTTTTATGAGCCAAATGAGGTTAGAGAACAATGCTCAAATTTCCAGGTCATGACTATTTGAAATGGGAGAATGTTGGTGCATTTGCAAAATTGGGCATGTTTTTGGAACTTTGACATTAAGTAAGTACAATTGCACATGAGGCACGAATTGGCCACCCTCATGGGCCTCAACACCTCATAAATAAACCTTGGGTCTGATTTGAGACAAAACGAATGGCTAGAATCTGAGTTATCAAGAAATTGCATCTTGCTTGCTTGGCCAAAATTCAATAAAATGCCTCAAAATTTCAAAGCTCATAACTTGCTCATATTTTTGAATTTTGAGACAAATGAGCACTCTCTGGAAAGGTCTTTCAATGCTCTTCAACCCTGTGGAAATTAGCTTCACATTTGATTCCATTGAGTCCTTCAAAATATGGTATGAAAATCACAAATTTTGAGAAATGACCCATAATTTTGTTACTTACAAGCTTCATAACTTACCACCACTTCATGCATTGTTCTCAAAAATGGAATCATGTGAAAGAGCTCCCTCTTAGCTTTTCAAGCATACTTCATTTTCATTTTTTGATCAAAGATGAATAAAATATGAATTTTCAACGTTTGATACTTATTTTCCAAATTTAGAAGCTTTTTGGATTTCTTCACGAACAAGTTTCAATCCAAACCTCAATCTTCTTGATCCAATGATTAAAATGGACCTGAAAAATGAAAAGTACACCCTTCAATTCATGGTTGACCAAAAGTTCACTTGGTTAAATTTGACTTTGACTGATTCTGGCCAAAATGACCATTTTCCCCTTTGAATCAATTGATCCACTTTTCTTCAAAATTGATGATCAAGACTTCAAACATATGATCTTTCAAATATATAGAGGCCATGTACAAAGTTTCATCTCAAAATTCTCAAGAAATCCTGATGGAATCCCAAACCCTAGTTTTGGCCAACCACTTAGGAGAATGATGAATCATCTTTCAAAACTTCAAATCCTCTGGATATCTTAGCCAATTCCTTGTAAAAAGATATTTAAAATGTTAATGAGGTGTTGTAGCTTTAAAATCAAGACTTGCACATTCATTAATAGCCTTGATCAACAAAAACCCTAATTTTGACTGATGAACCAAAAAGATGCGATCCTCCTTATAATCAACACAATCTTCATTCTTCTGATGACCCAATGAGATGGATAAGATATCTTGAGATATGTGATACATTTGAGCTTTAAAGCACCAGAGGTGTAGATGATAAGGCTCTACTTGAGAAACTTGTCAACATAATCAATCTTCAAAATCTTGAGGAAAACTTGATAACCAGAATACTTTGATCTCATCACAATGTATGAATGCAATGCAATATGATGTTTATGATGGAACATAAGCCTGAATCAAGAGGGTAAATTTTAGGGTGAAACACCCGGGCAATGCGGGGAATGGTCCCAATATGATCGCTCCACATTGATAAAACCTCCATGGGGAAAATATGGAGTGCAATAACTTGTACAGAGTGTGTATAAATGGCGAGAACACCTAGAATTTGTCACACTTACTCGCGAACTCGACACGATCTTGCAACATCTGAGGCCAATAGTAAGTGGCTCGGAGGATCATCCTGGATAGGGATCTTCCTCTGATGTGGCAACAACACTCCCCTTCGTGAACCTCTTTCATTACTAAGGTAACCTCTGTTTCTGCCACACATCTCAGCATGGCGTGGACCTTCCCATCTTGTACATCTTATCAGACATTATCAGATAACGACGAGTAGATACCTTTTTTATCCGTCTGGCCTCATTAGTGTCTTCGGGCAGGACTCCTTGCATCAAATATTGTACTATCGGGGCCATCCATCCGGTGATATGCTTAATTAACATGTTTTCTTTCTGTTTATTGCTTGGTGTCTCCAAGATATCTTATCACAATTTTATTTAGCCCCGACCTTTCGGTGTTGGCGAGTCGGGCTTAAAGGTGTGAAAAACACAAGAAAAGGGGTTGTTTGAATTGGGTTCTAAATCAAAACTTTTCTTTTAAAAATATTGCCCTTTAACTATAATAATTTTTTCATCACTCTTGATAATAACAATAATTAAGAACATGAAGTAAAGAACATGGAATTTTTATACTAATTCACTTGAAAACTATCAAGCGAGTCTAGTTCACCCACCAAGGTGATTTCACCTCTTTCAATCGAGGACTTAATCCAATAATCCAACCGATTATTACAATGCACAAATTACCCACAAGTGACTAACAACCTCTAAGACACATAAGTCCTAGACTTCTTAAGGATATAGACCTAACCAGTCCCTTAAGGAAATCAAACAATTGTTTGAATACAAGTTTTGTTTACAATAATATTGCTACTATAAAAGTTGAATATGTAAACTATTTTAAGAACAATAGACTAAAAATGTGAAAGTTATGAACAATGCTTGTGCGTGAATATTCAAATAAAATTCACCACTTTCTCTCTTAGTCTTCAAGCCCTTATATAGCCAATAAAATAATATATCCATTGAGGGGTACTCTCGGGATTTCCAGAAACATTGGCAACTTGAGAAATCACGTGGGGGACAAGATCGTGTAACATGTCCGTCATTTCATGGTAGTTGAACGAAACGTTGATTGTACCATGTACTATTTTACCATGTTAATGTTATCTTCTTTCCTTCTGCACTTTAGAGACTTCTGCAAGCATGAGTTTAGAAGCGAAAATATAACACAAGGTCATCAGAACTTCAAGTCTTCAGAGTCTTCAGAGTCGTCAGCACTTGGTCGTGAGAACCTTTTCTTATAACCTTGGGTCTTCAGAACTTCAATTCTTTAGAGTCTTTAGCACTTGGTCTTTAGAACCCTTTTCTTAGAACCATGGGTGTTTAGAACTTCAAGTCTTGAGAGTCTTTAGAACTTCCTCTATCAGAATCTTCAACACTTGGTCTTGAGAACCCTTTGTCTTCAGAAACATTTGTCTTCAGCATTTGGGCTTAAGTAGAAACTTATGTCTTCAGATCTTCTTACTGGTTTCTTTATAACATGTTATCTTCAAAAACATGAGTCTTTCGCATATGGACTTAAGTAGAAACTTCTGTCTTCAGATCTTTTGACTGGTTTCTTTAGACTTCATATTAGAGCCTACACTTCAGAGTCTTCTGGAGTGTCTTTCTACCATTCATTAGAACTTGTGTAGCGCAAAAGCGAAACTAATTCTCTTCTAATGTCTTGGCCACGCCATCCATCAAAAGCACAACCCGTTTGTTAAATACTCAAAAATAACAAACATTAGAGTATCAAAATTGTTTATACAAACATACTTATTTGTTATCATCAAAACTCGAAGATAGTATTGTAGAACCAAATCTTGTTATAACAATCTCCCTCTTTTTGATGATGATAAAACTATGTGTTTTGATCACATAATTTTGTTCATATAATCATAAAATGTGAAAATAAGAAGGTAAGGAATAATTATCATTTTTATGAAACTCCCCCTGAGTCAATGACTTGATGAAGCTATAATATCCTAACTCTGAACCATTTGAGTAAAAACTCCCCCTCGTTCCAATAGATCAGATATTGAGATCTTGAGAGTCTTGACTCTAGATGCCAATGAAAATGAAATCAATTTAAATCTTGAAACTTTAATGTCACTAAGACAACTTCCATATTCTTAATTCTTGGAGTCTAATTCCATATTTCAATTCTTTGAGCCATGTCTGAAGCCAACAGGTTAGACATAATCCTTGCATAATGCTTACAAATCTTTGTCTTTAATCAGAGTTCTCATTTCCTGAAAAAGAAAATAATTCTAGTAGAAATAAAATTTTAACTTGGTTAGAATGTAAGCTTCTCTTTTCAGACATTTTCCCGAACTTGATTATTGAAATCAAAATTACGTTCATTTAATTACTCCCTCTTTTTGTCATAATCAAAAAGGTAATTATCTGTGAAAAACATAAAAACCAGAAGAAATAGTAATAAAAGATAATAAGTGATAAGCCAAAAGAAGACTTCATTAATTTCAAACAGTCACATAATAAGAAGTAAGTCGAAGGAAGTAGAACCAACTCAGATCCAAAAATAAGACTTGCAGAAATATCAAATAATCAGAAGAAAAATGGTAGTCACAAAAAGTAAGAAGCAAGCATAGTCCTATGGTTCAGAAGAAAAAGGAAAAAGATAATCCTAGAGCCTAGGGTTTATGAGAAGGAGCAAGAGTAGAAATATTTTTCAAAATTAGATGTAGCATATTCTAAACATTCTCATTGACAGCCTTTTGTTCAATGATGCTTTTTGTGAAAACCTGTTGTTCTCCTCTAATTTCACCAATTGTAGTTTCTCAGATGTGTAATGGGATTATCAGAAGAAGATATTATTACAACATCTTGACTTGATTTATTAGCTTCTTCTTCCTCTTAAGCCAGCCTTGTCTCTTCATCTTTTTTGGCTTCCTCATCTTCTTAAGCTTTAAGTCTTGCTTGTTCTGTTACTTTCAATGCTCTTGAATCATCTTCTCGTTGTTTAGCAGCAAGCAGTACAAATAGTATGATTATTTTTCTTGTTTCTTTCCTTTCAGTTACCATCTAAACATCCCAAACTCTGGATGCTTCAATAAAAGAATTCATTCTTTTAACTTCAGAATACATCCACTTATAAAATTTTTTCCAAGAACCATCCATGTTCTGAGGCTATGTACTCGTACATGCCTATGCCCTTAACTTAGCAACCATTTTCTTAGCCTTGATTTTAAAAATGTTAATGCATTCATCCAAGGTCTTTCGATCAGGTTTTTCATAAAAAACCAAGGCTTGGGTAGGTTCAGGATGATTTAGTTCAGAAGTTTGATCAGGAGGATTTTGTGATATCAGTTGTTTAGTCTTATCAAAAAGTTCAGAACAAGTGAAAGGTTCAGTTATGGAAATTTCAACAGCTCCACGATTATCATAAATTGTCCTTTCCAACATTTTGTGATCAGAGGGAGAAATTAGATTAGGATGGATAATGGGTGAGTCATGGAGAGTATTTTCTTTGTTTAAGAAGGAAAAATGAAGATTGGTATTGAAAGTTGAAAAATGAGATGTTTGTGGAAGTGGTTGAGATGAGGTTAATGGAGATGGGAGAGTGTGGATTGGTTCTGATGGAATAATGGTAGTGAGAGATGAAATATGATTTGGAGCAAAAGCTTGTGTGGTGGTGATGGGTTGAGATTAAGAAATGGTGGGGGTAGAGATGAATGAAAGTAAATTAGAAACTTGTGTGGTTGATGAGGTCGCAAGGTCGAAAGTGGTTATGGTGTTTGGGGTATAAGCAGTAGTTAAAGATGGTAACATTGTAGAGACAGTTTCAGAAACAAAAGTTTTTGTAGTTAAGGGAATGGTTGAGGAAACATGATCAAAATCAAGAATAGTTATGGTGGATGGTGGAATAGAAAAAGAGTTAAACTCATCAAATCGAGGAATGGTGATTGTTGGTTGATATACATGAATTGTTAAAGATGATGGTGTAAAGGAAATATATGGAAACGGGATAGATGTGGTAACAGAGTTAGAAACAAGTGTAGTTATGGTTGGTGATGGAAGATGATTAATTTGTGCAATGGAGGTTGTGGATGAACATGCATTAAAAATATTAAAAACAAGTAATGAAACAAGTACATAAGTATTGGACTTACTAGATGTTACAAAAGTTTCAGCTCCCAGAATGAAATCTATGAGAAATTCATACTTTTTCTTCTGCTTCTTCTTCTTCTCTGATGCAGAAGCATCTAAACATCTCTTTCTTTTACCAATAGAATAATCAATACCCTCAGCAGAAAAATATGAGTAATTAAAGCTTGACATATCATGTCCTTCTTGTTGCATCATTAGAACATATGCAGTCACGTTTGATACAAGATCTTGCTTGGAGAATAGAGGATAGTTGTTGTACCCCAAAACTTACCCTCTTTTCATAAACGCGTATTATTGGTTTTATGGTTATGGAATAAAGGTATATTTAGAAAGCTTCGTTAGGTTACAAGTGACGTTTATTTCTCCAATGGATGTTCTCAGATTATTTTCCATGCTGAAGATCGGTTCTCCGTTTCGCAACAATTCGGGGTTCAAAGATTCACAAGTTCAACCCGGCGCATCATATTCAGGTGTTCTTTCGCAAAGATATCTCTGATAATGTATTCTAAAATTCAGGTTTGGCTCGAGAGCCAATTCTTTAAAGAAGGTCTCCGAATGTGTGAATTTTCTCGAAGAAATATGGTGAAAAAGTGTGCTGAAAGTGCAGTTTTTACGTACTAAAAAATTCATAACTTGAAGATCGTGGCTTGTTTTGAAACTGTTCGGTGGCCAAAATTCTATCTTGACGTCATCTACGTTTTCATCTCTCACGGCTGGAAGCCAATTTCAATCAGAAGGTCTTTAAAAATGCGGATTTATCAAGTATTTTCGTACATAAAATTTGTGACAGAAGTTTATTTGCGTCATGTTCAGAAAATCATAACTTGGTCGATTTTCATCGTATCGAGCTGGTTCCGGCGCCAAATTCACAAATCAAAGTTGGCTAAGTTTTCACAGGAGGTATTGAGTTATAAAGGTATCTAAAAGGCCTTAGTTTTTTGCTCATAGTGCACGTGACGCGCCGAAAATCTTGAATGATGAATATCATTTCATCTGGGTCGAAACATCGAAAATTCATAACTCGGTCAATTTTTATCGGATCGGGCCCATATTTTTACACAAGGTCACTGACTCAGAGATCTACAACTTTGTTTCAAAGGTCGAGACCAGGTTCTGCTCTGATCAATACCATTTTTTATTAAAGAACATGTCAGAGTTGACACTGGAGTCCAAAATAAGTATGTCTGAGGCGAAACTACAAAAATTCATAACTAATTCACTGTTTATCCGATTAGGCCCATTATTGGATAGGAGTTAGTTCTCAATGTAGGCTACATTTTGTTTTCATATTTCAACTTCAAAAATTACACTTAAGCCCCCTGCGATTTAGCCTGGAACGTGACGGACTCAAGTGAATAAAAATCTGCACTATTGCTTGTGGTTATTGGAGGCCCAATTGCACATTCAAAGCCCATGTTTTTTCTATAATTTCCATCATATAATCTCATTCTTTTCACACAAACGAAATGAAAAAAAAACCTTTTCCACAACCCTGTCATAATATCAAATTCTTTCAAGAACCCTAAATATCTTGAAATCCTTGTTACAAACCCACATCTCACTACAAACAAGTCATCCTTGTTACAAACCCCTATCTCACTACTTCTCCAGTAAGGGTAAGGTTGGTTTGATCTCCATGATCAAAAGGATGTAGAAGAATTCATACATGCCATATCGGTTTTAACATTACAAACTTTCATATATTTGCTTTATTTGTATTTCATGATATAGTAATTTATTTAATGTGTTCATGAGATTCAACACTGCAGATTTAGATAGGGTCCCATGCAGGATTATTACAAAACACTGAGGCGGAATTATAAGAACCACCAATGCATGGCAAGACAGACATCCTGAGGAGGTTAAGGGCGTGGGTTCAACACCCACCCCTATTGGTTTTGGTTTTCTTCCATTCTATTTATCCTTTTATCTATTACATATTTTCCTTCTTTCTGTTTAAAACCTTTTTCATAAAACTTAACATTTTTCACAAACCTTTGATTTTTCCTAATAAACTCAAATAATTAATTTTAGGTTTTTAATTTAATTTTAGGTTTTAATTTAATTTAGGTTTTTAATTTCATTATTTGTTTTTGGTTTCTAACCAATTTGTCTTTTTCAATCTTAAATTCACTTAACCACAAAACTTTTTTCACAAACCTTTTTTCTTTTACAAAAAACCTAATTTAATTTTTAGGTTAATTAATTTTAGATTTTTTAACTTTTTTTAAATTAACCCTTTTTAAATTCAGATTAATTAGGATTTAGGTATTTTAATTAACTTTTTTCAAAATTAACTTTTTTTAATTAATTAAAATTAATTAGGTTTTTTAGGTTTATTTAATTAATTATCATAAATTATTTTTTTCATAAAAAATCACTAAAACATTTTCTTTTCTATTTTTATCTTATTTTTATTTTCCTAGATAAAATTTATAGGGCGCATTCAACTGTAATAGCGTAACTTTATTTTTCCCGCTTTTTTTCATCATTATCATGTAATTGCTTTCGGGATGTAATAGTTTTAGGATTTCTTTTCCGCACTCTTCACTATTATGTAACTTCCCCAAAGCTTTGTCATAGCTTAGGTTTACATATCCGAGTTTACCTTCTGCTATTATATTTTATGCAATGCTTAGTTTAATAGGATTGTATGGAAAGATAAAAACGAATGATAGAAAACCCTAATTGCAAGATAAATATAACTGAAAAAACACATTGTTGCACACTTGCACCCCTAGAGTACTCCCCACTTGGTTGCCTCTGAAAACAATGGTCATGTCCCTCGAACGTAGGGATATCTTAGCAAAAGACCCTCAATCTAAAAGTCATCATAACGATCATATTCCCTTAATGTCCCCCGAGTTGCCTACGAGAAATGATCTTGTCCCTCGATGTTACATATATGACGATAGTCCCTTCGAACTACTAAGGTATCCCTACATGTTGCCTTCTATGACCATAACGATGACCCACGCTTGTCCCTCACACATACAACGACTAGGGTTACCTACTCACTAATAGTAGGATAACATTGTCTAAAGGATAAGGAGAAAAGAACGAACTTTTCAAGTATAAGTAGATAAGTTCTTAGATGCTTGCTCAAAACAACTTTTTGCACCTATACAATAATATTTCAAAACACTTTCAAAAACAAACGCTTTATCACACTCTTGAGGATTGATACAAGAGTTACCATAAAGCAAATCGCCGCACTAATTTATTTTCAAAACAATTTTCAAAACACACACACATGCAATTTCAAAATGAGAAAGTACCTAAGATCAAGTAGATAACTACGGATAGAAATGGTGCTAACACATTACCTTTCTATAATCTATCCCCCGTACTCAGAAACATCTCGAAAAAGGTTTTTTTGTTCTTTTTCATTTTCCTTTGTTGGATGTAATAAAAGTCGGCAGCGACTCTTGCTTACCGTGTCATTTGCGGAAAAAATGCAAACCAGTATTAACAGACGGTTCTGCCACCATATCACAATAGTCATTCATAAGAATTCTTTTATGATGATAACTCTCAAATGGTTCAATCAGAGGCTTGACCTTGAGTTCTTCAATCATGCTCATGTTCTTCAAATTTTGGCCATTGAAGGAATCTCTAATGCTTGGAGTCAGATCCTCTTTATAGTTGGCTTCTTCGACCAAAAACCATAACAAGCAACTTTCAACAAAAACATCTGTTAGAAGACATCCACAAGGAATATTAGGAGACATTTTTTTGTTGGGAAGGATGGTGGTTCTGGACTTTCTAATAGAATCCCTCTGATAATTAAACAAAATGAAGGGAAGGTTAATATTTTGTTTGGATAGCAAAACATACAACATGAACTTCTGATTGATGTTGAAATAATCAGAGGAGCTTAAAGGAGGTCTAGGGTTTATGCAGCCAAGAACTATCTTGTGCCCCACTCTGATATTATCTATAAGTACGAAGTGCGCCTAAGAGGGGGGTGAATTAGGTACTTTTAAAAAATTCTGGTTTTTAGTGATGATGGTTCTTATTTTTCTGGTTATAAGTGAGTTTAGGAAAGCTTACAAATGAAGAAAAATAAAGAGACACAGGCGATATATCCTAGTTCCCCTCACAGTCTGAGAGTACTCCAGTCCCCTTTCAACATGAAAGAGATTTCCTTATTGTGGAAAACTTAAACAAGAAATACCAACCAAACCAAGAACAATCCTCTTGGACCAAGAACAATCCTCTTGGATTTTCACTAAGTTACCTATGAGAACAATCCTCTCAATGTAAATACACTTATATCCAACAACTTGGAAAGACAAGATTTCAACAAAAACACTTAAACTTAATTCCAACAATCCTGGAAAATAAGTAAGTAAATATCAATTTGTGAGCTTGAGTGAGTAGAGTAATATTGATCACTAAGAGTGATTTGACAATGTATAATCTTCTTCTTTCAATAATAATATTGTACAAAGACTCAAGATATATTTGCTCAAAGTTTTCTATTTAAAGTATGAAAATGTGCAGAAAACTTATGCATGAAAATGAAGAATGCTTGAGTTTGTATTTTGAAAGTTCAGAAAATATTTATGAAAGAAGGTGTTAGATCTGGATTTGAAATTGAATATTTATATTTTCATAACATCCTTTTGAAACAACATGAAGATCTGGAAATGTATCATGAACAAATGCCAAGTTTGAGTGAAAAGATGTAATGAAAAGGCATGATCAAAAGGTATGAACAAAGCTGTTATTTTTCAAATTCGTGCAGTGTAAAATCGATTGCACCCTTGGTGTAAATCGATTGCATAAGGTTTTTAACAGCTATTTTTTCAAAATCTTTAAGAGTGTAATCGATTGCATTAACATTGTAATCGATTGCAAGCAAAGTCAGTAGCAAAAATTAACTGAGTGCAATCGATTGCACTAACAATGTAATCGATTGCATGCAAAGTCAGTAGCAAACATTTTGAAAAATTTAAGTATGCAATCGATTGCATAGGAATGTAAATCGATTGCACAAAGAAACAGAAGCAAAAGATTTGAAATTTTGAAGTGTGCAATCGATTGCACTAAGATGTAAATTTATTGCATGCAGAAGAAAAGTGAAATTTTATCTTTGAAAAGCTTGAGTAATGATTCTTAAACATTTATTTTTCATTTTTGAGCATCTATGTCTTAAGATCAAAGTAGATAATATTATTATACCTTTAAAGTTGTTGAGGGCTTTGAATGAAGATATTATCCTTAGATGCTTTGAGCTTTGATCAAAATCTTTGCCTTCTTTGTTAGCCATGGTTTGTCTTCATCAAAACAAAAGCTTATTTGAGAAGCTTGATGATCAGTGCATTTTGATGCACATTCTTCCATGATTGTACTAATGCATTTCTTTAGTTTATTGTGTTTATTTTTATGTTTTAATATGTTTTGGTAATTTATTTTATTTTCGCATTTAATTAATTTTCGTATTTTATTTTCAGCAACTGTAGCTTTCGCGGAAAAATTCATAACTGGAGCTACATGAATCAGATTGAGGTGTTCTAATATTGGTTGGAAAGCTAAGAAAAAGACCTGCAACTTTCTAGTTGTGGCCAGATGCTGATTCGGACTGTAGAAAGGTTGAAAAAGTCATTGAAGTTGCAGCATTTTATATTTAACTATGGGTCATTTGTTTTGGGCCTGAGTTTTGTATCCGACCCAGTTGGGTTGTTTCTTTTTAGTTTTTACCTAGATGCTACAGAATTTTCGGACCCAATTCATTGTTCACGAAAAAAGAGAAAGCTTTGTAGGAATCAATGGAGAACTAAAACCTTTCTGACGGATTTACTGTACTCAGGTTCCAACTTTGAGATTGTTATAGCATTTGCAATTTAATTTCGATTCCTTTCAACTATGTTATGAGATTGTTGTTTGCTTAATTCGATTTTCATATAACATTGTTGATTTAATTTGATTGATAAATGTTCCCAAATTTTAATCGCGATTGACTTTGCTTAATTGTTAATTTGCGTCACTTTTAACTGTATGCTTAATCCGACCATAGGAACATGTATCTCATAGTGTCAATCGCGCTTGTTAATTGATACTGTAATCAAATAGGATAGAAACTTCGCTTAGGAGATTGTAATGTTAGCAGTCGATGATAGGTACGAACCGAGGCAGTGAATTCGTTTGTTATAATCACTCATATAAAAAACAACTTATTTTATAATCACTTTTCATAATCAGCTTATTTGCCTAAATTCGAACCAACCCCCCCCCCCCCCCCCCTTTAATTTGATTTCAGTTAGTTAATAATATTTCAAGAATCCTTGAGAACGATATTCGAGCCATTTGTCGCTAAATACTATAGTTTCGAAACCATTGCGTAAAAACACTCATTTTGATCCGCGCGCGACAGCGGATCAAATTGGCGCCGTTGCGGTGGATTCTTGATACTATTAACTAATTTTTGAGTCTTAGGTTTAGTGTTCTCGTGTGTTGGTCCTAGTTTCCTTTTGGTTTAAGCCAATTCGTGTTTTGAGTCAAAACAGTAAAAAACAAATTTTATAGGCACTACGACCGTTGGGTTAAGTGACCGGGTGAGGGTCACCAAACTTAGAAGGTGCATTCCTTTTTTTCTTTTTCTTTTTAAAACACTTTTTTTCTTCGGAACACTCACTTATATTCATCGGCTTCCTTGCGTAGAGTGTGTGAGATGGTGCTGACTGCTGAAATAAACTACTCAAGAGCTATTAGAGAGTGAGAATTCAAGGCTAATACATAATAAGAATTCAAATCAATTTCCATATGCCGGAGACAGTGTTAAGACGATACTGATCTTGTGAGCTTTTCCCAAGTCTCCACAAACATAACCTCAAATTAGTTTGCAACCCAAAACTTTCAAATAGATGCATTTTATTTAATTTTTTAACAAAAACAACTGAAATTAAAATAAAAGCAAAGAAACAAAATGATTCCCTCCCCCACATTTAAAACAAGCATTGTCCTCAATGAAAGGACGCAGTTATTAAAGTTGAGAGAAAAGAATAAGAACTCCCTGATCAAGTTGCAGTGTAGTTAGGCGCTTCCTAAGAAAGCTCCTCTATACTCACATCTTCAGGTACTACACTTTGATGAAAAAGCTTTAAGCACTGCCCATTGACCTTGAAAACTTTATCAGTACATGTACTTTTAATTTCTACTGCACCATGAGGAAAAACATTAGTGACAACAAAAGGACCAATCCATTTGGATCGAAGTTTCCCAGCCATAAGCTTAAGGCGAGAATTATACAATAAAACCTGTTGCCCTACAGAGAATTCCTTTCTAGAAATCATCTTATCATGGAAGTGCTTAGTTTTTTCTTTATAAATCCTAGATCTCTCATAAGCGTCTAGTCTAAGCTCTTCAAGTTGTTGTAATTGGAGTTTTCTTTCAATACCTGCTTGTTGCATCTCCAAATTACAACTTTTCACCACCCACTAAGCACGGTGTTCTATCTCTACAGGAAGATGACATGCCTTACCAAAAACAAGTCGATAAGGAGACATCCCAATGGGTGTCTTGAAAGCTGTTCTTTGAGCCCAAAGTGCGTCTTCTAGACGGCGGCTCCAGTCCTTCCTGTTTGGTTGCACCATTTTCTCTAAAATCTGTTTGATCTCTCTGTTTGAGATTTCAGCTTGCCCATTTGTTTGTGGGTGATATGCAGTAGAGACCCTGTGCACAACTCCATACTTTCAGAGCAAAGCTTCCATGGTGCGGTTACATAAATGAGTGACATGGTCACTTATGATAGCTCGCGGGATTCCAAACCTGCAAAAGATATTAGACCTGACAAAGTCTTCTATCTGGCACTCTTTACAAGTGCGGGAAGTCTCAAAATCATCCTTAAAAATAGTGGGCCAAAAGAAACCTGAGTCTAGGACCTTCCTTGGAGTCCTTTGAGGGCCAAAGTGTCCCTCGACTTGAGATGAATGAGCAAAATTCAAAATAGATTCAATCTCATAGTCAGGGACACATCTCGTAATTACCTGATCACTACCAAACTTCCAAAGATATGGATCATCCCAAACATAATATTTGGCATCACTCTTGAGTTTGTGAATCTGTAACCTGGATGAACCTGTAGGAAAAACACCAGCAACAAGATAATTAACAATATCAGCAAACCAAGTAGTAATACCATGCACAAGTAAAAGTTGCTCATCATGAAAGTCATCCTGGATGGGAAAAGGATCTTCATCTCGCTCTATTCTACTCAAGTGATCAGCTACTAAGTTCTCAGCTCCACTTTTGTCTTTAATCTCTACATTCAACTCTTGGAGCAACAACATCCACCGAATCAATCTCGGTTTTGCATCCAGCTTCTTCAACAAGTACTTCAAAGCTGCATGGTTAGTAAAAACAACAACCTTGGAACCTAGCAAATATGATCTGAATTTATCAAGAGCAAAAAGAATAGCTAGAAGTTCTTTTTCAGTGGAAGTGTAATTTGACTGTGCAGAATCTAAAGTCTTAGAAGCATAGTAAATAACATGGGCAGCCTTGCCAACTCTTTGTGCAAGGACAGCCCCAACAGCATAATTAGAAGCATCACACATAAGCTCGAAAGGGAGGGTCAAGTCAGGAGGTTGGATTATCGGAGCGGAGGTCAATGCTTTCTTCAAGAAGTCAAACACTTGCTTGCATTTGTCATCGAAGTTGAAAGTAACATCATTCTTCAACAGGGTTGACAGCGGAAGAGCTATCTTGCTAAAATCCTTGATGAAGCGCCTATAAAAACCTGCATGACCAAGAAAAGAACGAATCTTGTGAACGCAAGAAGGGTAAGGCAATGTAGAAATCACATCAATTTTAGTAGGGTCAACAAAAATACCTTCCTCAGAAATTATGTGACCGAGAACAATTCCTTGCTTAACCATAAAATGACATTTTTTGTAATTTAACACAATATTAGTCTCAATGCATCTTTCCAAAACCATATTCAAGCTACTCAAACATGCATCAAAAGAGGAACCATAAACAGTGAAGTCATCCATGAAAACTTCGATGCAATTTTCAATGAAATCAGAGAAAATGCTAATCATGCACCGTTGGAAAGTCCCAGGAGCGTTGCAAAGACCAAAAGGCATCTTCCTATATGCAAAAGTACCGAAGGGACAAGTAAAAGTGGTCTTCTCTTGATCTTCTGGTGCAATATGAATCTGAAAATAACCTGAAAAACCATCAAGAAAACAGTAATGTGATTTACCAACTAGTCGTTCAAGCATCTGGTCAATGAACGACAAAGGAAAATGGTCATTTCTAGTCGCTTTGTTCAATCTCCTGTAATCAATACAAACTCTCCAACTGTTCTGAACTATAGTGGGAACAAGTTCGTTCTTTTCATTTTTCACCACTGTGAGTCCAGATTTCTTAGGTACAACCTGCACTGGACTTACCCATTTGCTGTCAGAGATAGGATAAATGATACCTTCTTGCAAGAGTTTGGTTACCTCTTTCTTCACAACATCAAGAATCAAAGGATTAAGCCTCTGTTGGGGCTGCCTTACTATTTTTGCTCCATCCTCAAGTAAAATCCTGTGCATGCACATCGATGGACTAATACCAGGGAGGTCGGCTAATGTCCATCCGATTTCCTTCTTGTGTTTCTTCAGAACCTGCAAAAGCTTATTTTCCTTTTAGAAATCAAGGTTAGAAGAAATAATGACAGGTAATTTTTCATCACTTTCCAAATAAGCGTATTTCATATTATCTGGGAGTTGTTTCAGCTCTAAGGATGGGGGTTGCTCAATGGATGGAGTGATTGGGGCAGCCGGGATGTCAAGAGCTTCCGCTACATAATTAACTTCATTGACAGCAACATCACCTATAGAAAACACACCAGCCTGCAAGGCAACATCAATCTCAACACATACAACATATATGTTAGTGTCAGTATAATCAGAACACGAATAAACATCATCAAATGCAGATAAAGATGGAAAATCAAATGAAAATAATTCAGAACAAGTTTCATCCACCAAATCAGAGATTAATTCAATATGAAAAATGGAATGCTCCTCCAATGGATGTTTCATGGCATCAAAAATGTTAAATTTTACGATAATGTCACCAAATTCCATGGACATGGTTCCATCGTTAACATCAATCTTTGTTTTTTACGTTTTCATGAATGGTCTGCCTAAAATGATGGGAGCTTTGCTGGACTTTGTTTCTCCTTCCATGTCCAGAATGTAAAAATCTGCAGGAAAAATTAAATCATTAACTTGAACAAGGACATCTTCGACTACACCGGCGAGGCGGGCGTTACTCCTGTTCGCCAACTGAATGATTTTACCTGTATGTTGCAAAGGACCAAGACAAAGGTTATTATAAATAGAAGTGGGCATCACATTAATGCCCGCTCCTAAATCAAGCATACAATTATCAAATTGCTTATCCCCAATGGTACAAGGGATATCAAATGTTCTTGGATCCTTCTGCTTTTGTGGCAACAGCTGAGTAGTGAGGGCTAAAACATTTTGCTTGCCTACAACCTTTTCGGATGAAGGCTTGGGCTGAATAAATGCAGAAATATTTCGTCCCAAGTTTACTCGCTCACTTCCTTTCATCCGCCTCTTGTTTGTACACAAGTCTTTCAGAAACTTCGCATACTTTGGTACCTGCTTAATCACATCAAGAAGAGGAATATTCACAACAACCTTTCTAAATACATCTAAAATCTCGTTGTCCCCCTCATCAACTTTTTTATTTTTTAAAACTCTATGTGGGAAGGGGACTGGTGGAACATACTCTCTTTCTTTATTTTTTTTCAGTTTCATTCATAACAACAGAAGAAGGGACAGAAGATGGAGAAGGAGGAAAAGAAAGATAAGGTTCAGATGTTACCTCAGGGGCTGATCCTGTAACCTTACCAGATCGCAAAGAAATTGCACTTACATTGGCATTTGGACCATTCGGATTGACAACCGTTTGGGCTGGAAGTTGGTTCGAACCTTGGGCTTGCATGTTATTTATTTGAGTAGCAAGCTGTCACATTTGTGTTTTCAAGATCTGAATGCTAGAATCGGTCCTTTGTTGGAACTGAAGGTTGTTGACAGCCATTTGTTTAACAAGATCCTCTAAGGATGGTCCGAAAGGTGCAGGGGCAGCCAGTTGAGGTGGGTTCTATTGTTGGTTGGTTTGTGGATTTCCATATCGAAGGTTGGGATGATTCCTCCAATTCGGATGATATTTGTTGGTGGACAGGTCAGGGATGTTATTGTACCTGTTTTGGTTTTAAAGGTTGGCTGCATAAGCTTGGGGCAGCTCAGTGATAGATCCATCTCTCAGAATGGGACATGTATCAGTCGGGTGCTCAGGGGAAGTACAGATACCACATAGAGTTGATGTTTGAGTTTTTGCTACTGCTAGTTGTTTGACTAATGTTGTGAGCTCATTAATTCTGGTCTCTAAAGCTTTGTTGGAAGAAGAAGCTTGAATTTGATTCACTCCCTTGCTTTGTGCAGAATTGTCTCTAGTGGTAAATTGATGAGAATTAAGAGACATATTCTCTATTAGAGCTTTGGCAACAGTTGGAGTTTTATCAACAAGTGCTCCACCACTAGCGGCATCAAGAAAATTTTGGTCCATCGGTATCAACCCCTCATAAAAGTACTGGATGAGTAATTGCTCGGTGATCTGATGTTGAGGACAGTTGGATACCAAGTGCTTGAACCTCTCCCAATACTCGGTGAGTGACTCATTACCTTGTCTGATACTGCAAATTTCCTTTCTTATTGAGGAAGCTCTAGAGGCAGGAAAATATCGCTCCAAAAACACCTTTTTCAGCGCATTCCAGCTTGCAATTGAATTTGGCTCGAGGTAGTACAACCAATCCTTTGCTGCACCCTGCAATGAAAAAGGAAAAGCTCGAAGTTTGATGTGATCTTCAATGATACCTTCAGGCTTCGATGGTGTAGAGCATACAACCTGAAACTCTTTCAAATGTTTGTGCGGATCCTCACCTGCAATACCACTAAACTTGGGCAACAAGTGTATTAAACCCGATTTTAATTCAAAAGGAGCAGCAACATCATCATAATCAAGACACATGCCATTATAATTTACATCAGGGGCAGCCAATTGCCTTAAGGTTCTTTGGTCAGCCATATCAATAACAACTTCAGAATCAGAATCAAATAGATAGTGCAAGTAATCAGAATCAGACTCAGACTCAAACTCAATTGTGGGTGGTGGACTAGTGTTAACTTGGACTCTCCTACGTTGTGTGTGCAATGTTCTTTCTACCTCAGGATCAAAAGCAACAAGCTCAGGACAGCAGGACCTAGTAGCCAGGACTAATACGCAGCAATGGTAACAAAGCCCAAAATACCAACAATGTCCCTAAAAGCAAAAACAAACACAAAGAAGGAAAACGATTAAATTTTTTTCAAAAAAATAAACTGAACACTAAATTCTTCTAATGGACGAAAAATAGAATTTTGATGATTTTTTTGATTTTTTTCGACTCTATGAAAACAATAAATAAATCATAAAAAATAGGAAAATGATGAATTTGGGAAATTGAGACGAAAGTCCCGTAAATACTTGGTAGTAAGGGACAAATGATCAGTGATTTTTTTTGGCATAAACTAGTCGGAGCAGATTTCAAATCGGACTCAATTTAAAAAAAAAACGATTTTTTTTTACTATTTTGACTCAAAATGCGAATTGGCTTAAACCGAAAGGAAACTAGGACCTAGACACGAGAACACTAAACCTAAGACTCAAAAATTAGTTAATAGTATCAAGAATCCCTGGCACCGGCGCCAATTTGATCCGCTGTCGCACGCGGATCAAAACGAGTGTTTTTACGCAACGGTTTCAAAACTGTAGTATTTAGTGACAAATGGCTCGAATATCGTTCTCAAGGATTATTAAAATATTATTAACTAACTGAAATCGAATTAAAGGGGGGGTTTGGTTCGATTTTAGGAAAATAAGCTGATTATGAAAAGTGGTTATAAAATAAGTTGTTTTTGATATGAGTGATTATAACAAACGGATTCACTGCCTCGGTTCGTACCTATCATCGACTGCTAACATTACAATCTCCTAAGCGAAGTTTCTATCCTATTTGATTACAGTATCAATTAACAAGCGTGATTGACACTATGAGATACATGTTCCTATGGACGGATTAAGCATACAGTTAAAAGTGACGCAAATTAACAATTAAGCAAAGTCAATCGTGATTAAAATTTGGGAACATTTATCAATCAAATTAAATTAACAATGTTATATGAAAATCGAATTAAGCAAACAACAATCTCATAACATAGTTGAAAGGAATCGAAATTAAATTGTAAATGCTATAACAATCTCAAAGTTGGAACCTGAGTACAGTAAATTCGTCAGAAAGGTTTTAATTCTCCATTGATTCGTACAAAGCTTTCTCTTTTTTCGTGAACAGTGAATTGGATCCGAAAATTCTGTAACATCTAGGTAAAAACTAAAAAGAAACAACCTAACTGGGTCGGATACAAAACTCAGGCCCAAAACAAATGACCCAAAGTTAAATATAAAATGCTGCAACTTCAACGATTTTTCAACCTTGCTACAGCCCGAATCAGCATCTGACCATAACTAGAAAGTTGTAGGTCTTTTTCTTAGCTTTCCAACCAATATTAGAACACCTCAATCCGATTCCCTTAGCTCCAGTTATGAATTTTTCCGCAAAAGCTGCAGTTGCTGAAAATAAAATACGAAAATTAATTAAATGCAAAAATAAAATAAATTAGCAAAACATGTTAAAACATAAAAATAAACACAATAAACTAAAGAAATGCATTAGTACAATCGTGGAAGGATGTGCATCACTTGATTTTACATTCTCCCCCTTTTTGATGATGACAAACAATCTTTCTTTATGCAATGTACTTTTCGGAAGAGCTTCTCCCCCTAAGATGCAAAACTCCCCCTATGTAGTAGAGGGTTGGAATCCTTTGCAATTCTTCATATTGATTGGTGAGTACCTTAAAAATTAATACATAGGAAATACAAGCATAAAGTACCATACATCTTTCTTCCCCTTTGACATTATCAAAAAGAAGGGAAAGATGCCTAAAGCGAATAATAATAGAGCAATATATTGACAAAAATTATAGAATTAAAACATTAACACATATTGTTTAAGAGTTACACAGAAAATTGAACAAACGAAATATTGAAAGAGTAAGACAATAACATAACAGAAAAAATTCAGCCAGAACATTAAGAGTGATGAATGTCTGGATGGTTGTAAGACCATGAGCCTTGGTTCGGGAATTATTGTTGAAGTGGAGGTTCTGTGTAATGAGGAGGAGGTGCAGCTGGGTTATTTGGGTCGTATGGTGGGATATGAAGGTGAGAATAAAGGTATGAGAATTGTTGGTTCACATCCGAGCGAAAATCATTTATCCGGGTTGTAGTGGAGTTATTGATTGCACTCCATTGATTGTTGATATTGGTGTTCATAGAAGCAAACTGTTAAGACATGTAGTCCATGAGTTCTTGATTGTTGGACCAGAGGGAGCAGTAGGAGGAGGAGGCACAGCTTCACCGCCTTCAACTTCTTGGTCATTATCTTCATTGCCAACAACATCTTCACCAATGTAGGTGATGGTCTTTGTCTCCGGATTAAAATGTACGCCCATTCTTGAATCAACATTCTTAATTGAAATTTTGTTTAAATTAGGATCCATATCCACCTTTTCAAAACCACGAAAATCCACACCAAATTCCTCCATAATCAAAGTGACAAAATAAGCATATGGAAGGAATTTAGACTTTTCATCCACTCTCAGCATGTGCATCATGGTCATTCTTGCCCAGTTTACATTTACTCATTTCTTCCTTGCATAAATAAGCTGCATCTCGAAGTCGGTAACCGTGCAATGGTTTCCAGCTCTTGGAAACAGTATATAGACCAAAAAATAATGATATAAGTGATCGTCTATATGGAGGTTACCTGCACTCCAGGAGTCTCTGGATGGAATTACTCCGCCAAGACCACGAATCTGTTTGGCGCGAAATTCAGCTTCACTTAACCGCCCAATGCTGTAAAAGAATCCCTTTTTCTGATAGCCATCCCATATCTCGTTTTCAGGATCATATAGGGAGCTTCCAGTGAAAGGAATATGCAATATCTCACCAACAACCTGAGGAGTTAGAGAGATACGAATGCCCAGCACATATGTGACTATTTTTTCTTTGTAGGGTGTTAGATTACTGAAAAACATTCTTAACAAATCCGGGTAGTATGGACCGTACGAAGAAATCAAGGGTTCCATACCATAAGCAGCTAGATCGTTCTGAAAGGAAAAACATTCTTGAGGAAAGGAGAAGAGTATACCATACTTGGGGTTGGATACAATTTTCCTTTGAAAGTCTTTGACAAATCTGACTTCTTGCGCTTCAGTGAGAGTTGAAAGCAGTGGATTGGATGTTGAATCAATCTTCTTTTTCCCTTTATCTGAAACTGAAGCCTTTCTATTTGTTCTTGAAGCCATTAATATGGTGTTTTAGGGTTTTGGGGTTTTAGGTTTTGTGAGAGAGAAGGGTTTTGTGAGAGAGTATTGGAAGTGATTTAGGTAGGTAGGGAATGAGTTATTAGAATTGAAGTGTATTTGGCTTGGGAATATGACAGAGGAATTCTGACCAACATTAATTTTCTGTCATAAAAGCTACTTTCAGTACGTGCAATCGATTGACATACCATGTGCAATCGATTTGCACACAAACAGAATCAAAAACTAAGCAAAAAAGCACATAGTGCAATCGATTGCATTAAAGGTGCAATCGATTTGCACAAGAAACAGAATGGACAGAATTGAAAAAACTCTTTGTGCAATCGATTACACTCTTTGTGCAATCAATTTCCACCAAGAAAAATTGTCCAAAACCAAATTTTTCTTGAAAATTTAAGTATCACATAACATAAATTCATATATGGCATGTATAAAACATATATAAAAGTTATATCAAGGGTAGAATGCACCTTATAAGTCGCGTTCGTCAAGTATTCCGAGCTCTCGACGAATTTTGTAGAAAGGTTCTTTTGCCAAAGGTTTGGTGAAGATATCGGCAAGCTGATTATGAGTATCTACAAAGGATACCTCGACATCTCCTTGAAGAACATGATCACAGAGAAAATGATGTCGAATGTCTATACGTTTAGTCCTTGAATGCATGACGGGATTCTTTGTGATGTTGATTGCACTGGTAATGTCGCATATTAGAGTAATGCACCCTAGATCGAGTCCGTAGTCATGAAGTTGTTGTTTTAGCCACAAAATTTGAGTGCAACTACTATCCGCTGCAATATATTCAGCTTTGGCCGTGCTTAGAGCAACACATGCTTGTTTCTTGCAGACCCATGATACTAATGCATTACCAAGAATGTGACAAGTACCACTTGTGCTCTTTCTATCTATTTTACATCCTGCATAATCCGCGTCAGAATAACCAATTAAGTTGCAGACACTACCTTTAGGATACTACAATCCGACATTTGTTGTCCCTTTGAGATACTTCATTATCCTCTTTACCACAGTGAGATGAGATTCCTTTGGGTTACACAGAGACAAACACTAAACATTATGTCAGGACGGCTTGCCGTCAAATATAATAAAGAGCCAATAATACCTCGATATTTAGTGATGTCGATGGAAACACCCGATTCATCTTGATCAACATAAGACCCATAACCCATTGGTGTAGACATTTCCTTGCAGTTATCCATGTCAAACCTTTTCACGAGTTCCTTGCAATATTTGGATTGGTTGATGAAGATGCCATCTTTTAGTTTTTTGATTTGAAGTCCAAGAAAATAGTTCATTTTACCCATCATGGACATTTCAAATTCTCCTTGCATAATTGATGAGAATTCTTCACACATTTCTTGATTTGAAGAACCGAAGATGATGTCATCAACATAGACTAGTGCTAGCAAAGTGTCATCTTTGATTTTCTTGATAAATAGAGTCTTGTCAACTTTTCCTTTTTCGAAACCTTTTTCGCATAAGAAGTTGCTTAAACGATCATACCATGCCCTTGGTGCTTGTTTCAGTCCATAGAGAGCTTTTCTTAATTTAAATACATGAGATGGATTCTTGAAGTCTTTGAAACCCGGGGGTTGCTTAACGTATACTTTTTCAGTGATATATCCATTCAAGAATGCGCTTTTGACGTCCATTTGGAAAAGCTGAAAATTTAATGAACAAACATAGGCAAGTAAGAGGCGAATAGCTTCTAACCTTGCAACTGGAGCGAAAGTTTCTTCAAAGTCTATTCCTTCTTCTTGATTTTAGCCTTGTGCTACCAATCTTGCTTTGTTGCGAACAATTATTCCATTCTCGTCAAGTTTGTTTTTGAACACCCATCTTGTTCCAATAATGTGTTTGTTGCTTGGCCTAGGAACGAGTTCCCAAACTTGATTCCTTTCAAATTGATTCGATTATTCTTGCATAGCTATGATCCCTTGGTCATCACCTAAAGCTTCATCAACTTTGGAAGGTTCAATTTGACAGACAAACGCCATGTTTAGGAAAGCATCCTTGAGATTTAATCTTGTAGACACGCCTTGACTTATATCACCAATTACTTTATCAATAGGATGATCTCTATGAGTTCTCCATTCTTTTGGTAGATCATTGAGATTCGATTCTTGTTGAGGTGATTCTTCTAGTTGAATGGTTTGATCCTTTGAAGAATTTTCTTGAGGACCTTCTTCAATTTCATCATCATTATCACAAACAATATTATCCTCCTTGGAGGGGTTAGATTCATCAAAAGAAACATGCATAGATTCTTCAATAGTCAAAGTTCTTTTGTTGTATATTCTATATGCTTTACTAGAGAGTGAGTAACCAAGAAATATACCTTCATCGGATTTCTCATCAAACTTACCCAAATTATCTTTGTCATTGTTTAGGACAAAGCATTTGCACCCGAAGATATGAAAGAAAGCAATGTTTGGTTTTCTCCCTTTGAAAAGTTCATATGGAGTTTTCTTTAAGATTTGTCTAATGTTAACTCTATTGCTAACAAAACATATCGTGCTCACCGCATCCGCCCAAAAGTATTTTGGAAGGTTTGAGTCGCTAAGCATTGTTCTAGCAAGTTCAACAAGAGACCTATTCTTTCTTTCAACCACTCCATTTTGTTGTGGAGTCCTTGGTGCCGAGAAGTTGTGAGATATTCCATGTTCTCCACAGAATTCTTCAAATAGAGCATTTTGGAATTCTTTGCCATGGTGACTTCTTATTGAGGCAATTGTTAGAGACTTCTCATTCTGAATTTGTTTAGCATACTTCTTGAACGCCTTGAATGCATCACTTTTCTGCGCTAAAAAGAATGTCCAAGTATATCTAGAGAAATCGTCAACAATAACCAAAGCATATACATTACCTCTGAAACTCCTTGTTCTCGATGGACCAAATAGATCCATATGTAACAATTGTAGTGGCCTTGTAGTGGACACCACATTCTTAGATTTGAAAGTTGATCTAGTTTGTTTCCCTTTTTGACAAGCATCGCATAGTCTATCTTTGATGAAATTTCTCTTAGGCAATCCAATGACAAGATCATGCTTGATTAATTTATTCAAGTGTTCCATATGAATATGAGCAATTCTTGTGTGCCAAAGACATGAATCATCGTTGTTCGCCATGAGACATTTAACCTTCAAAGATGGATCATCAAGGGAAATCATGAATATATTATTGATTCTTTTACCTTTAAGTATAACCTCATGAGTGACTTCGTCTTCTATCAAACATTCATCCTTGGTGAAATTGATTTTGAAGCCTTTGTCACAAAGTTGGCTAATACTTAGAAGATTGTGCTTTAGTCCTTCAACATAAAGAACATCTTCAATGGATGTGAAAGGTAGAGCACCCACTTTGCATTTGCCTAGGATTCTTCCCTTATTATTGTCTCCATAAGTGACAAAACCCTTGGCCTTTAGCGCTAGATGTGAAAATTGGTTTATATCTCCTGTCATATGCTTTGAACAACCACTATCAAGATACCAAAGATTGCATGTGGTCTTCAAGCATACCTGCAAAACAAATTAGGTTTTGTTAGGTACCCAAGTTGCTTTAGGTCCTTCATAATTAGTGCCTTTCTTTACCCATACATAATGCCCACTTGCCACACTGAAGTTTCTAACATAGCAAGCATTAGGTGTATGGCCTTTAATACCACAATAAAAACAAGTAGGTTCAAAGTTACTTCTATATCTAGAAGGATAAGATTTCTTCTTAGAAAATGTTTTCTTTTTCGGATAGTGACAAACTATTTTAGGTTTGTTCACTTTCTATTTGGAAGATTGCTCACTTTCCTTAATAAAGATAGTTTTGTTAGAACTTGGTTTTGAAAACTTTGAATATCCAATCCCACTTTTATCATTGGAGTATCTTTGTTGGATAAGAACACCTTCCAATCCAATTTTCCCTTTTTCATATCTTTCAATGACTCTTTTTAATTGGAAATTTGGATAGAGAGTGAATCACAATTTTTGCATACAAAATTCTGTTTTTGTTCATCACTTGATTTTTGTTTTTCTTCTTTGAAATATTTTTCCATTGAAACATATTTTTCTTCTAAGGATGAAATTTGTTTCTTTTGTGATGAAATGGTTTTATACAGAATTTTGCATTCATTCAATAGTTCATCTATAGCACCTTGTGCATCACTGTCAAAAAGAGAAAATTCATTACTAACCTCATTGTCTTCATCATCGGAGTGGTGTGAGGCTATCAATGCTAGATTTTCACTTTCATCACTATCAAAATCGGATGAGGAACTTATTTCATTGTCCTCCCATGCGACATAAGCCTTTTTGTTCTTGAATACCTTCTTGCTTTTGAAGCCACCTTTCTTGGAGAGTTTTGGACAATCCGGCTTGATATGACCTTGCTTACCACATTCATAACATGTAATTTCTTGTGTTGATGTGGAGCCTTCCTTTTTCTGAAAATGTTTCTTTCCTTTTGAATGAGAAAAGGTTTGTCATTTCTACCGAAGAACTTACCAAGCCTTTTAACAAGAAGCATGAAGTTTTCATATTCTTCTGGATTGTTTTCCTTTTCAACTTCCTTGGAGCCTATCTTCAAAGCAATATTCTTGGATTTCTTCTCTTGATTTTCATGCTTTTCGAGTCTTCCGAGTTCCATTTCGTATTCTTGAAGTTTTCCAAATAATGTTGCGGATGTCATGTTGGAGAGACTTTTGTTTTCTGAAATTGTCGTTACCTTTGGTTGCCATTCCCTAGTTAAGGACCTAAGTACTTTCAGATTCAATTCATCATTCGTCAAAGTTTTACCAAGAGCACTTAGATGATTTGTCAAGTGCACAAATATCTTTTGTAAGTCAAGAATGGTTTCTTCGGGCTGCATTCGAAATAGTTTGTATTCTTGACTTAGGGTATTTAGTCTTGATCTTTTTACTTCAACCGTTCCTTCATGAGTTTGTACCAAGGTATCCCATATTTCTTTTGCTGTTTTGCATGCCGAGACACATAAGAACTCGTCCATGCTAAGTGCACCTTGAAGAAGGTTTATTGCCTTTTTTTCATAGAGAACTTTCTTCTTATCATCATCGTCCCATGCAGTTTTAGGCTTTGATGAGCCAACACCATTGATTACCGTTATCGGGATAAATGGACCATTTTCAACGGCATCCCATATTTCTTCTCCTTGTGCTTCTAGATGCGCCTTCATGCGAATTTTCCAAAAGTCAAAATATTCACCACATAATAGAGGAGGCTTGTTGTTACTACCACCATCTTTGAAAACGGGATTATGATTTGCGGAAGCCATTCTGGATCTTTTAGGAGCAGGTTATCTATAACCTGCTCTGATACCAATTGTAAGTACAGAGTGCATCTAAGAGGGGGGGTGAATTAGGTACTTTTAAAAAATTCTGGTTTTTAGTGATGATGGTTCTTATTTTTCTGGTTATAAGTTAGTTTAGGAAAGCTTACAAATCCAGAAAAATAAAGAGACACGGGTGATATATCCTGGTTCCCCTCACAGTCCGAGAGTACTCCAGTCCCCTTTCAACATGAAAGAGATTTCCTTATTGTGGAAAACTTAAATGAGAACTACCAACCAAACCAAGAACAATCCTCTTGGACCAAGAAAAATCCTCTTGGATTTTCACTAAGTTACTTATGAGAACAATCCTCTCAATGTAACTACACTTGTATCCAACAACTTGGAAAGACCAGATTTTAACAAAAACACTTAAACTTAATTCCAACAATCCTGGAAAATAAGTAAGTAAATATCAATTTGTGAGTTTGAGTGAGTAGAGTAATATTGATCACTAAGAGTGATTTGACAATGTATAATCTTCTTCTTTCAATAATAATATTGTACAAAGACGCAAGATATATTTGCTCAAAGTTTTCTGTTTAAAGTATGAAAATGTGCATAAAACTTATGCATGAAAATGAAGAATGCTTGAGTTTGTATTTTGAAAGTTTAGAAAATATTTATGAAAGAAGGTGTTAGATCTGGATTTGAAATTGAATATTTATATGTTCATAACACCCTTTTGAAACAACATGAAGATCTGGAAATGTATCATGAACAAATGCCAAGTTTGAGTGAAAATCGATTTCACCCTTGGTGTAAATCGATTGCATAAGGTTTTTAACAACTATTTTTTAAAAATCTTTAAGAGTGCAATCGATTGCATTAACAATGTAATCAATTGCAAGCAAAGTCAGTAGCAAAAATTAATTGAGTGCAATCGATTGCACTAACAATGTAATCGATTGCATGTAAAGTCAGTAGCAAACATTTTGAAAATTTTAAGTATGCAATTGATTGCATAGGAATGTAAATCGATTGCACAAAGAAACAGAAGCAAAATATTTGAAATTTTGAAGTGTGCAATCGATTGCACTAAGATGTAAATCGATTGCATGCAGAAGAAAAGTGAAATTTTATCTTTGAAAAGCTTGAGTAATGATTCTTAAACATTTCTTTTTCATTTTTGAGCATCTATATCTTAAGATCAAAGTAGATAATATTATTATACCTTTAAAGTTGTTGAGAGCTTTGAATGAAGATATTATCCTTAGATGCTTTGAGCTTTGATCAAAATCTTTGCCTTCTTTGTTAGCCATGGTTTGTCTTCATCAAAACAAAAGCTTATTTGAGAAGCTTGATTTTACATTATCACGAGGTTCCTTGATTTTGTACTTAGATTTCTCAACAAAGAAATACATAAACAATAGTTAATCTAGAGATTTATTTGCAACCTTTGATTTATTATCCAATACATACACATGTTTTCCTTTTAAAAACTTCAATCCCAATAGTTTCGCAATTGACTCTTCAGTAATAATCATTATATGTCCAATAACACCTGAAACAATGTTAAAATCATCACAATCATCATTTTTCCAAAAATCTATTACTAGTGCCCCATAGACAGAACCATGAAGCCTTTGAAAATAGTTTTCCAAACCTTGAGCTTTTAATTCCTCTTTAAAGTCACACCCATTTGCAGCAATATTGTCAAAATGAACCATCAATTCCTTTAGAATAATCAACTCTATTGGTTTTAAGTTGCAATGAACTTGAGAACCTCTCTTCGTAATATGATTAACATCAACTCGATTTGCAGAAGATGAAGGTGCATATGAAGTTGATGGAGGAATTGTTGAAGATGAAGGAACCGCGGTTGATGAAGACGGAGCTATTGAATTCATACTTTGTTCCACTTCTTTTGCAAACTCAATAGCAACTTGTTGATTAGGATCCATCATTATTGAAGAGAGATGAAAAATGATGGAGTTTTGTTGAAGAAAGCAGAAAACGTTTTAAACGTTTGAGAGAAAAGAGAGTTTACAGTTTCTAACATGTGGGAGTGAAGTGAACGTGTGTGATTTATAGTGTTTGAGAAGTGAAAAAAATAAAATAATAATAATACAAATAAACACAATAATTAGGAGCATTAAATGAAAGTAATAATTACGATTTCAATTAATTCCAAAAAAATGCGCACACTGATCATTGCTTAGCTTAGACAGCGTGTGATGATTAAGGATAACCAAGGGTTACACACGTTAATCAATACATCTAACTAAGTGAAACATTTGATATCCTCAGAATGTGGAAAACTAAAAAGGTCTTCATCTAATCAAAGACAGTTCTGACCGAAACTTCTTTAGATGACTGAGGTTCTGAAAGAAATACAATACCTTTGTTAAACTCAAAGTCTAGTATTCTACAAAAGGTTTGAACATTGATATTGTTATGACTAGAGTGTCTTTGTTTCCTAGAAATAGATCTTCAGAAAGAGATGATGATATCCTTCTTTTCTTTTGTTGAGGTTGATTAGAAGGAACAACAATGATATCAGAAGTAGTAGATTTTGATTCTATATCTTCTTGAGTTTTGTCCTTTGGTTCAGCGAACATTATCTTCACATTAATAGTTCCAGAGATAATGATCTTTCCTTTCTGGTTGCCTCCTAAAATGACAACGCCTCCAGACTTATGTTTCAAATCTTGAAACATATTCCTTTCGCCCTTCATGTGTTGCATGCATCCATTGTCCATGTGCCATGATTGGCGTTTCTATTGCGCCATCAAGAACATCTTCAACATAGGTTGTCTTATCTTTGGGTACCTATTTTATGGGTCCTCTTTTGTGAAATAGGATAATCATGTGAAATTTTTGCATGATACTTTGGTTTAGAAGTTTCCTTTTGTGTTTGTGGTTGTGCTACAATAGTATCAGAACCTTCTTATTCTAGACATTTAAATTATGTGCCAGCAAGCACAAAATGCTAAAAAAGTGGTTTTGGTATGACAATCAGAGTCTCATCAATTTTCTTTGATGGTCCTGAGTATCCCAAGCCTCTGCTTCCATTTCTACTAACACCATAGATCATTGAAGCCATTTTACTTCTATTTGTGCTCTTAGCTAGAAAATGCTGAAAAGCTCTATCATATTTGACAACTTCATTTGTAATAGATGTGGTATATATTATCTCTTCTTCCAACCTTGAAACTTTACTTTTGAGAGCTAGATTTGATTTTTATAAAACAAATAATTTTTCATTTGAATTATAAATTTTTTGCTCATCATTAGTAGAGTTTTCGGAAGTAACTACAAACTTATTTTTCAGAGTTTTGTATTTACTTAGAAGAGTTTGATACTTTCTCATCATTTCAGAAAAAAGATTCAAGTTGAAAATTAGAAAGAGAAGCAATTACCTCAGCTTCATCTACATATTTTTGACTCATCATTTTCTGTCAGCTCACATTCTGATGTTTCTTCATTTGTGTTGGTTTTGGCCATGAGTGCCACATTTGCATTCTCTTCTTCAGAATCTTCATCTTCAGATTTTGAATCATCCCATTTTTCCATGAGATCCTTCTTGGCTTTGTAAGCCTTCTTAGGCTTCTCGTATTTCTTAAGCTCTAGGCAATCATTTTTGTAATGTCCTAGCTAATTGCACTTATTGCAAGTATCTTCTTTTCCAGAAGCATTCTTCTGTCCAGAAGTAGATTCACCTTTTCCAAAAGTACTTCGTTGACTTCTCAATTTTCTTTGTCTATGCTTCCAGATTTGACTAATTCTTCTGGATATCAATGAAAGTTCTTTATCATTTGAATCTTCTTCAGATTCTTATGAATTTCCCTTAGCTTGATAAGTCTTTGTCTTTCCAGACTTAGACCTTAGAACCACATACTTAGCTATTTTATGGGATTCATCTTGATCAAGCTCAATCTCATGACTTCTTAAAGAGCTAATCAGCTCCTCAAGAGAGGTGTTGTTCAGATCCTTTGAAATTTTTAAAGCAGTTACCGTTGGTCTCCATTTTTTAGGAAGAATTTTGATAATCTTCTTACCAAGATCTATTTTAGATTAACCTTTACTCAGAACCTTAAGTCCTACCACAAGAGTCTGGAATCTTGTAAACATCGTTTCCACAGATTCGTCGTCTTCCATCTTGAAAGCTTTGGATTTTTTAATTAAGGCCAGAGCCTTTGTTTCCTTTACTTGTGAATTGCCTTCATGCATCATCTGAAGAGAATAAAAGATAGACTTTGCAGTCTCTCTATCTGTGATCTTCTCATATTCATTGTATGTGCTTTGTAATGATTCTTATAAACTTTCTTATGTGCTTCTATCATTGCACTATTGTAATCTTATGGCCTTTATCGTCTACTGGGTGAGTGTAGCCATCAACTATTAAATCCCATAGATCCAAGTCATATTCCAGAAAGTAACTTTCGATTCCATCCTTCCAATAGTCAAATTTTCCCCCATTAAACATAGGAGGTTTTAAACTATAGTGATCTCTATCATTATCCCTATTATGAACAGTGGAAGTAGGTATAGCCATTGGTTTTTCAGAAACACTAGATCGATATTGAACATTTTTAAGTGTTGATAAAAATGAGAACTTTTTATGTCCTCAGAACCGGAGCTCTGATGCCAATTGAAGGTGTGAAAAACACAAGAAAGGGGGGTTTTAATTGGGTTTTAAATTAAAAAATTCTTTTAAAAATATTCCCCTTTAATTAAAAATACCTTTTCCTTCACTCTTGATAATAACAATAATTGAAATTCTGGTATCAGATATGTGATGTCAAAGGATATGTCACGACACAAATATCTGAGGACAATATGAAATGCAACAATATTAAAAGAAATAAAAACACAAAGGATTGTTAACCCAGTTCGGTGTACAACAACACCTACTCTAGGGGATACCAAGCCAAGGACAAGTCCACTAAATAATATCAATTCATAGACCCTAAGTAAACAACCAGTTTACGATCTAATCACTTAATCACTACTCGTGCTATACTTCTACCTAAGACACACCTAGGTATGAGGCCCTCCTTAAATCCCTTCAATCACTAATAGTGAAAAACAACAGAATTATTAAGTTTGAAAAACCTCAATCATTCAATATTTAAAAGCTTATGAATGATCCACAATTCACAATTCAAATTACAACTCAAGTATTGAAACAATACTAGAGTGTATTACAATTAAAAGACTCGGACTTCTAAAACACACAAAGTATATTTTTATTTAATTGTTGCAGTAATACGAATAAGGATGTGAGTGCTTATAAAGGTGAAACAACTTCTTTATGGGCTTGGTATGAAAAACCAATATTGCAATATATTGAATCCCTTAAAAATCTCCATGAAAGCAGGCCAAGATATAAACCATAAAGATGAGATAGATCAAAAAATATTCCTCCATACATTTCACAAGTTATAACCCACAAAACCTAAATAAGGAACGCTTAAAAACAGGAAACAGAAAATCTAAAAACACGTTCAGATCAACAGGAAGATGTTAAGACATCTGCTTTGACACCATTCAAAATCAGTTGAGATAATTTACTTCAGATGTCAAGACAATAAGAAAAACATTACCAAAGTAGTGTTTTACAAAAAATTGCTTCCAATAAACACTTACAAACTCCCTCTTTGGCAAATTTTGGCTAAAACAATATTTGAGCACATTATCAGAGCAGCAGCAAAAAAAACTCAGTTAGCAAAAACTCAGTTAGCAGTTAGAAATGGAAGATGTCAGGGCATCTTCTGAGACATGAAGCCCCCCCTCAAACAATGAATCTCCCCTCAAACTTACCAGTCAGTCAGTCAGTTTCTCTCCCCCTTTTTAGACATAATATGCCAAATAAACATGCATTCAAGAGAGTAGTAGAAAAAGAAGTACAAACTAGAATATCCAAGTATCAAGAACATACAAGTTCCAAAAATATAATAGGGATCAAAACACATAAGAACAAAAAAAAGAAGGCACCAACATATAGTCTAATTGTCTTCAGGACTAGTAGACGTGGTAGTTTCAGAACTTCCTTCATTATCAGAATCTCCTCCTTCAGTACCCACATTGTTATCCTTTTGCAGATCCTTGATCAACTTTTCAAATTTTAGCTTCCTTGCTGAGATAACTCTGATTACCTTATCAAGTTATTTACAGGCTTCCATCAACTCAGTAATCATATCATCCTTGTTTGAGGTCTTGTTTTCAGAGGATGCAGATGTCAAAACAATGTCTGGGACATGTTTACTTGAAAATAACTTGAAATGAAGGGACATGGAAGACTCCATTATGCAAACTGCATCAGTGCCACACAGAATTCCAAGGTTTTGATTTAGAACAATTCCACAAATGAGAGATGGAAAGGCAATAGGCATCTTGATAGCACAGGTTCCTGCATGCTTTACAGTCTGTTCAAAAATGTAAGCACCATAATCAAACAATTTCTTATTTCCAACAACATAGATAAATTTTTCTAAGCCAACTATAATGGTTGAGGTATGATTGGTAGGGACCCATTTAGCAGCTCCAATTCTATGCAGGATAGCATATTTCACACTTAACTTACTAACAAGGAGCTTATTCTTCATGGGACAATCACTCACTTGGTTTGTAGTGATTGCTTTGCACACTTGATTATTAGTCACTTCCAACTCACAATTATCATCTTCAGACCTGCCAAGATATCTATTGATGACAGTAGGGGAAAATTCAACACATCTGCCTCTAACAAACACCTTCCTATATTCCTTACTTCTATGAGCAACACAATCTATAGGAATATTAACAATAAAATCCTTAATAAGAGTCTCATAACATTTTGCAAACCTGGTGACAGTCTTCATCAAGCCAACAAAAGAAATCAGCTCCATAATCTCTTTGCACTCCAATGCATCTGCTCCCAACTCTCTTTCAAGAGCAATCCTTCTTTGGAAGACATTTTCCCATTTTTCAGCATTTCCAACAGAATGGAAGGAAATGTTGTCAAGAGTAGCATCAGGCACCCTGATAGAATACTTCTTGCTTGCAGACTTCTTCATGGGAGAGATGTCCAGGACATCATCCTCATCATCATTTGAGGAGCTATCAGGTCTAACTTTTCTTTTGTTGGAGGGAGGAACCAATTTACTCCAGGGCTTTAGGGGACCATACATAGTCTTCTTCTTGATACTCTTGGCAGAGGGTGTGACATCCACAATCTTCACTTTTCTAGATTTGAGCCTTTTAGCACTTCCAGGTACCACATTGGTAATAAGGTCATTGTCAGACAGCTCATCAACATTCACCATATTCCTAGCATTTGGATTCTTTGCAGGTTTGGAGCCAACAACATCTTCCTTAGTAGAAGAGTCCTTCTCAGTATATGATGTCTCATTATCTTGTTCAATATCAGCTTATACTTATTCTAGAACAGATGTAGCAAACTTGCCAAGTTCACTTTCAACAACATCTTTCTTTAAGGTAGATGATTCAACGGTATTTTAAGGATCAGTACCTTTGTCAGCCTGAGTAGGCATTCAGGCAAGAGGAGTAGAAATCCCAGGCACATCAAAACCCTCATTTAACACCCTATCTACCAGCCTTATAATACTCCTATCAACATTAACAATGTCTTCTTCTGACCTCTCATCAGTAGGATTAGGAGCATTACCATTAGAAGTGTCAAACTCGTCTTTGGATTTCTTTGCATGTGACGATCTGGGTTTCTTGACCTTCTTCTCAAGAGGTGGAATAGTTGTCAGAGGTGAGACGACCAGGACTTTATCAAGGGAGAGATCCTCAGGATGGTTGGCAGACTTTGACCTAGAAGCCTTGGCTTCATCAGAAGAACACTTTGAGGGAGACGAAGCATGATGTTGTGACATCTTTGAATATTTTTGAACAGTCAGATGGAAAATAGAAAGGGTTCTTTTTATGTAAAGGAGAACAAAGAGGTTGTGAAAATAGAATGAGGTAATGTCGTAGCGTGTGGGAGAGTATTTGAGATAATCTTGAAATGATTGCTTAAGATATTTAATTTGTTGGAAACATAATAAATGATATAATATCACTTTAATGATATTCCCACACGCCCTTAATTGCTACAAACCCTCGTATATGCAGATCCCTAGTTTTCCTCTTAAGTTCTCAAACTGGTTTGCATCCAAAGCCTTAGTGAAAATGTCATCCAGTTGTAATTCAGTAGCTACATGTTCTAAGGCAACAATCTTTTCTTCAACAAGCACTCTTATGAAGCGATGTCGGACATCAATGTGTTGGGTCCTGCTATGTTGAATTGGATTTTTTGATATATTTATGGCACTTAGATTGTCACAGAATAATGTCATGACATCATGTTTGACATTATATTCTATCAACATTTGTTTCATCCAAACCAACTGAGAACAACTGCTTCCTGCAGCAATATACTCAGCCTCAGAAGTGGATAGAGACACCCAATTTTGCTTCTTACTGAACCAATATATGATATTATTTCCCAGAAAGAAACATCCTCCAGATGTACTTTTTCTATCATCATCACTTCCTGCCCATTCAGCATCACAATACCCAATTAAAGCAGAGCTAGATCCATGAGAATATAGCATACCATAGTCACTTGTCCCATTCACATATTTAAGAATTCTCTTCACATGGTTGGCATGGCTAACTTTAGGATCAACTTGATATCTAGCACACACCCCTACAACAAAGGCAATGTCAAGTCTACTAGCTGTGAGATATAGAAGACTGCATATCATACATCTGTAAAGACTTTGATCCACACTTACTCCTTTTTCATCGTTAGATAACTTCAGATGTGTGGGAGAAGGTGTTCTTTTGTGATTGGCATTCTCCATCCCAAATTTCTTTACTATATTCTTTGCATATTTGCCCTAAGATAAGAATACGGAATCTTCCATTTGTTTAACTTGCAGACCAAGATGTAGCGGTAGAAATGTGCAAGACTAAGCCATTGGATTGACTAGACTTTATACAAATCAAAATAAAAATCACCACCACGCTTTATTGTTTCCAAAGGAATAGGAAAAGAGCGAATAACCCAAAAAGATGGGGAAAGATTCAAGGTAAGGGGGTTGGTTATGCAAAGGGAAGGTATTAACACCCTAAACATCTACGGTACTCTGCAGGAACCACTTTGTAAAAATCTGTATATTTTGGCTATAAAAATGTGTTGTATATAAAATTGATGGTGGAGGTGAGAAAATTTTTTTTTTATGATTTTTGCACCCGCCGCGGTTGCGAACCTTTAGTGCCTACGTACCACCTTTCGTGCAATAGGGGATCAGGGTACACGTAGTTCCTCTAGAAAAAGACTTGTCTGTTGGTTGATTTTAAACAAAGAGACAAGTCGTCACTGTTAGGAGAGAAATCTTGAATAACGTCCACAAGGTATGAGAAAGATGGATCATGCGTCAAGAAGAGTGAGGGTTTGAGAACGCCTCTAGTACTCAAGTGGAAAAGTAGACACCTTTATAACCATGGGGATAGGAGAATGTTGCTCGACTATCAATGAATCATGTCTTATCTTGAAAAAAAAAAGGTTTTGAATGTAAAAGGTGCTCGAGCGCACAAAAAGGTTTGAATGAGTTGAAGTGTTTTTGTTAATTTTGAATGAAATGTCAAAGTATGATTAAATGTATTGAAGTTTGTTTAAAGAAAAGATGTTTTGAAAGAAAAGGCACTCGACAAGGTCGAGGTTTATTATGAAAGTGGTTTGAGTTTTAAAAAACAAAGAAGATTTTGAAAGAAGGTGAGAAGATTTTGAAAATTAAAGATGGGAAGAGATGAAGGGACTATCCTAAAGCATAAGGTAAAAGCAAAGGAAGAGAACCGTCTAACCAACATGAAGCCGATACTTGACATTGTAAGCCAATGTAGAATTCCCATTCTTTGGATTGAAACCAAGCAAGCAAAGATACTAGACCTCTTGAGAGAATCAAACTTCAAGTGTATTTAGTCTTCACAAAAATTGGGCAGAGTAACGGCTGTATACGGGTGAATTCCAGATTACAAACAAAGATCGTAATCTCAATAACCTGCACACAAAACAAACAAACAACCCAATGTCTTGAGGTAAACCTCAAGAACTACAGACAAAATATCAAATAAATTCATAAAGTCTCCAAGATAGGCCAAGGTCTCTAATCCTAAGTCCAAGAAGTCCATCACTCCATAATGCAAAGGATAGTAACCATGTAGTCCAAGTATCATTAATTATTTTTATGGTTCATGTTGATTATTAGGTGTCTTTAAAAAGAAATAAAAGCTCAAGTGAGCAAAATAAAAATGACATAAAAGTAAATGCTCAAGTGAGCAAAGATGAAAATAGCATGAAATGTAAAATGCTAAAAGTAAATGGTACATAAAGCATGAAAATAAAAGCGTAAAGTAAAGTTAATTGTTAGTAATTAGTGGTTAGTTGGATGACCATCTTGAAACTTTCATTTGGAACTCATTAGAGGATTGGTAGAACCAAAGCCTCCACACAACAAGTTGCATTTGCTTTTTGTCAAGTATATCATCCATTTTGGAATTCTCACAAGGCAACATGTAATGATCAACAATGTTTAAGTGATCCGCATTGACCAAAGGTGTTGTAGATCCATTAGAGGATTGGTAGAACCAAAGCCTCCACACAATGAATCTCAAGGTTATTGGATCAAAGAGATCAAATTAACATACTTGGGCTTGCAATCATAAGTTTGGGCCACGAATGATCATTTATTCGAATCAGGACAAAATTTAGCACTATGTTAAGCAATCGTAAGTGGACTTATGTAGAAGTCACACCTATTTTGAGGCCGGTCAGTAGCAATCTATGTACTTCATGTTTGGATAAATGATATAGAGATCACCATCCCTTAACATGTAGCACAATTAAAAAAGAAAGGGATAAGATGAAAAGGGAGGGAAATGATAAGCTAATTTGGATCACCATTTCAAAATTCTTTCATCTTTAAATTCAACCACTCCTCTAGATGGATTAAAGCACTAAACATATCATTAATCCAAAGCACCAAAAATGAATTAAATAATTAACTCTTAGGTAGATTTTAATTGATGAACATTTATCTAACTTCATCTACATCACAAAGTCCATTGAGTTTAAAGACAAATTGGACATTTAAAATTGCAATCCAAACCAACAATCAAAAGGAGTGAGTAGAAAAAGCATTTTGGATCAAAGCTGCCCCAAAACAAGGCAAAAAATGCATTCTGTCCTGGTGTAAATAGATTTACACTACTATGTAAATCGATTTACACAGTACAGTTTTCATAAATTCGCGTGAAATTGCTTCTGTGCAATCGATTTACACTTAGTGCAAATCGATTGCACATAGTGACAATAGCAAAAACAGCATTTTAAAAGGGCAATTTCTTGTTCAAACTTTCCATCAAACACCTTATGATCATGGATCCACTTGAGAACGAAAATTCCATCAAATTATGAGAAAATAACACCATTGAAATCACAAAATAATTCTCAAAGAATCAATCCCAAAGACCACCAAGAGATCACATTGTGAAAGATGAATTATCCAACTTACCAAAGGTAGATCTAGAGAATTATCAAAACAACTTCAAGAATTTGCTTCAATTCAACCACAAGAATCAATTGGCCAAGCTTGAATGTAGAGAATTGATGGAGAAAAAGTGTTTGGATAAAGGTTTAGCTCAAAGATTAGTAAGCTTCAATGCAGAACTTACTAACTTTTTAAAAATGGAGCTTTGAGTGAATTTTGTAGATGGAGAGAATTGAGAGATTTTTTAGCAAGGTGGATTTGGCTATCAAAAGCTTGAAATTTGAATGATACGAGGGCTCTATTTATAGAGTTTAGGATTGGGATTAGTGGTAATTTGATAATTGATTCTTGGAGCCAAAATTTGAATTAATGATAAATCTTTCAAAAATTAGAGGAAAATTGGAGCCAAAATTTGACAAGCTTGAAATGCTGTTTTTTTTCTTCAAGTTTCACGTTGTGCAATCGATTGCACTATAGTGAAAATCGATTTGCACAGTGAATTTTTTTCAAAAATGGCACAAAATGCACTATGTGCAATCGATTGCACTCTAAGAGCAATCGATTGCATCAGTGAAAAAATGAAAATTTTTAATTCTTTTTCTTTGCAAATAGAGATTTTTAGGAAAATGATACCAAAAATCCTTATTTGTCAGATGCTTCGACTTGGTACCTACAAAACACAAATATGCAAAGACAAAGACAAATATTTTTTGTATTTTGAGTAGAAGTTAGTTAACAACACAAGAGCAAACTTAAAGATAGGATGCAAATGTGATGAATGAAGCTATTTATTAATGATTGTGACCAAAATGACAAAATATGGTATGAAAGTGCGACTGAAAAAGTTAGGGGCAAAATTTAGGGTACAACAATTGCCCCTATTTAATTATCTTTTAGCCAGATAGGCGGAAAGTAATTAAATACAAACAGACCTGAATTTTATCCCTGATGCGATGAGATGAGAGCATATGTTATGAATGAATGCATGGACTTTTTTTTTACATATATATTTTTGAATGATGTATGAGATGAGACAGACTCTGTGGAAATATGGAAAGACTCGAAACTGGAAACTTATGGTAGTTCAGATGAAATGACGTGGAAAGACACGTCGGGGAACAACAACATACATCTGGATATCTATCAGGGTGACAAAGAGTAACCAGCGATACATGGAAAAAAGAGATAAAACTCGAGAAGGCAAGCAGCGACATCCAAGAATGGCATTGAATGGGGCGATCAACTCTCTGAAAAAGGAAATCAGAAGCATCTAGAAGAACATTAGATGTGGGATGATACCAAATCTGAAGCTACATCAGAGTCGTCTAGGAAAGACGCTGGACGGAAAAGAAACACGACATCCAATACTGGCTTTGAATGAAGGGAAAACTCAACGTCTAATACTGGCTTTAGAAGAGAGAAAAGATCACAACATCCAATACTGGATTTGAATGAGTGAAAGAGATCTTGACATTCAATACTGGCTTTGAATGAAGGGAAAACTCAACGTCTAATACTGGCTTTAGAAGAGAGAAAAGATCACAAGATCCAATACTGGATTTGAATGAGTGAAAGAGATCTTGACATTCAATACTGGCTTTGAATGAAGGGAAAACTCAACGTCTAATACTGGCTTTAGACGAGAGAAAAGATCACAACATCCAATACTGGCTTTGAATGAGTGAAAGAGATCTTGACATTCAATACTGGCTTTGAATGAAGGGAAACCTCAACGTCTAATACTGGCTTTAGACGAGAGAAAAGATCACAACATCCAATACTGGCTTTGAATGAGTTAAATAGATCTTGACATTCAATACTGGCTTTGAATGAAGGGAAAGGTAACAACATCCAATATTGGCTTTGGATGAAAAAAGAGAAACAACTCAAACTGATGTTTGCTTTGGTAGGTGCCAAGTAAGTTGGACTTTGATCTCAAGGTGACATGTCAACTGCAATAAGACCTTGGAAAATTAAAATGAGGATGGAACACTCTTGTTATGCATTATGTATGAATTTTGTTATGCATGATATGTGAATGATCTATGCAGGTAATGCCGATGTTTACGACGACGGAGTTTGACTCTTTTGTGAAGGTAAGATTGGAAGTTTAATTCCTCAACATGGAGAACTCTGCCAAATTTGATTGGAAAGAAAATGTCTTGAACCCAAATTTATCACACTTGTAAACTGTATTGAACTGATGATCTTCTGAGGAAGGACCTGAAGAGCTGTTTGGGGATTTGTCCCAGATTAGCTGACTGTTGAAGATAAACTGATCATGGCTTCATTTCTTGAGATAATTGTTGTAAATATATGCCCCTGTGTGAGTCTTGAAAATGATTTCCTGGCTGGCCAATTCTGAGTAAACTTGCATTGAGCAGTAAATCTTGAACTGATTCACAACAGGATCAGAAAGATACTTTCCCCTGATAGGGTCACTGACCAAGTTTCTCAGCTGTCTGAAATTCCTTGATGAGGAAAGCTTGTTTGCTAGCAAAATTGTTTATTCAAACATGGTAATTTTAATGCAAAGTTCATGAAAAAGTTTTGAATCCCAAATCATTTTTGAAATGATGTTATTGGTGTATACAAAATGCATCACTGGTTAAAACACAGTGGTTTATACTTTTGATGTGAAAGAGAAAGAAAAGGTATGATACCAAAACAAATAGTTCGCAAAAGATCTTAGGAGTCAGTTTACGCAACCTTGCTGTAGTATGCTTTCAAAAGAAACCTGGATTCAATTAGGTCTTTTAAGGGTTGTAACGTGGTCAGGTTCACGGTTTAAGAAATAAATGATAAAGGCTCAAAGTTTATTTGTACCCAACGCAATCTTCGTGATTTTCTTCAGCCCTACGTTCAGTTAATTCAAAATATGCATTCAGGTTCCAAGAGATTTTGGAATTGCACTGATGGCAGCAATGACGGTGGCTCAGAAGCTAAAGGATTCTTGAGAATGACAGTCATTTCTTCTTACATCTTTTTGTTGTTTTGAGGACTTTTGTCAATTCTGGTGCAGAATTTTGAGTATTTGAAGACCTCTTCTGATTGAATTTATTATTCTCATCTTTTGCCTGAACTGTTTCATTTAGAATTACAGTCAGCGGGATGTCCCAGTTTTTGCCTGAACTGTTCCATTTGGAATTACAGTCAGCGGGATGCCCCGGTTTTTTTTTGTGCCTAAGTCTCCTTCAAAGGTTTTGACTTAGCGGGATTTTTCTTTTGATTTTTCTTTTCATTTCATTTTTCTTTTTGGAAAGATAATGACTGTCTTGCTCAATGATTACGGGGAACCATCTTTGTCAGTTTTGGTTTGAGAGCATCTTTGACACTTCTTGTTGTGCAAAGGAAAGCTTGATCACGACCTTTGTTGAAAGGTGTCTTGCGTGATTTCTCTTTTAATTGAATGCACAACCAAATTAACTGAGAACTACCCATCCCCGGGTTAAGATTGCAGGTTTTTCTGTATAGAAAGAAACTCCAAATTCTAGGCTCAAAGGGGTGAACGAGGGATTAACTTCCTTATTTCTCCAGTGTTTGGGAGTTGAAACAATGCCTGTATATCGTCAGCAAAGTTTTATTTGAAAGCATACCAGCAACAATTATGGGTATTTCGTTTTCATCATCCTCCCTCAAATCTTTGCATAAACAAAATCTTGATAAAGGGAGTAAACAAGAGAAATATATTTGAAAGCAGTAAATGAAAAATGATTTGAATCAAAATATTGCAATGCTCATTTTATTAGAATTAACATGAAAGTACAAACAGAATTTGAAAGCAACAATTTTAACATAAACAAGGGAAAAATGCAAACAGAAAGAAACATGGTCTAGTGACTTAATCATTAACAAGGATGAGTTGTCCTGTCTGAAACACTGGCTTTAGGAGGTGACTTGAGGGTATCCTGACTCAGTCTTCAGCCGCTTTGTTTTGGCAAAGGATTGTTGATGAAATTAGGACCTGCCTCTTTGAAAGTAAGAAAATTGGTTTTCACCAATTCTTGCACTCTGTTTTTCAAAGCATAACAACTTTCTAAATCATGACCGGCAGCTCCTTGATGAAACTCACAGTGAAGGTCAGATCTGAACCCGGCTGGAGGAGGATTTCGAGGAATCAGAGGCCTAGTTGTAATCAATCCCTTCTGCACCAATGCAGGGTACAATTCAGTGTACGTCATAGGGATGGGATCAAACTGAGCCCTATTCCGATTCTGATTCTGCGCAATATTTTGTCGTTGAGGGACATGAACTAGTTGAGCATTGACCGCAGGAGTAACAGCCACTACTTGTGGTTGATCAATGTATTAAGGCCTATGACGAGGTCCTCTTCTCTCAGTCGAGACAACATTGGCTTCTACCTCTTTCTTCTTCTGAAAGTTCCCAAGGTATTTCTTTGCACCATTATAAGATTCAACAGCTTTAGACACTTTACCATTCTTGATTCCTTCTTCTAATCTCTGGCAAATAGTCACCAGGTTTGTGAAGCTGGAGGACACACTACCAATCATCTTCTCCCAAAAGAAAGGGGACAAAGTATCCATGAACAAAACAGTTATCTCTTTCTCTGCCAGAGGTGGTTCAACTTGAGATGCCAGTTCTCTCCATCGTTGAGCATACTCCTTGAAAGATTCTTTCTCATTCTGAAACATATTTTGTAGTTGGCGACGATCAGGTGCCATGTCAAGGTTGTATTTGTATTGCTTTATGAAAGCATCAACAAGATCTTAGAAGCATTGGATACGACCTTTCTCAAGTCCCATATACCATTTCAATGAAGCTCCACTCAGACTGTCTTGGAAACAATGGATAAGCAGCTTGTCATTCTTTGTGTAAGCAGGCATCTTTCGAAAGTACATCACCAAATGACTTCTTGGACAAGTGTGCCCCTTATATTTCTCAAACTCGAGAGTCTTGAACTTTGCAGGCATAACGAGATCAGAAACCAAGCACATATTATTAGCATCAACACTGAAGAACTCATTTCCTTCCATAGCTCTGAGTCTCTTCTCCAAAGTTTGATATTGTTCTTTGAAATCTTCAAACTCACCGAAGTCTCCTTGACTCACACTTTGAGGACTGGCAGGATGGTGCTCAAAGAGAGGATTCCCAAAAGCAGCTTGTGCAGCAGGTTGATGAAAAGCAGTATGAATGATTGGCTGAGGTTCAGTGAAAACTGGAGCTTGAAAGACTGGTCGGGAAGACTGACCAACCATTGAAGTAATTACAACAGGTGGAGAGTAATTCTGAGGTAACCCAAACTCTGGACATGCAATAGATGTATGCTGGATAGGTTGAGTGTCAACAGCAGCAGTTGGGATTTCAGATATCACAGTCCTTAGAGGTGGCTCTCCTCTGGAAATTAGGACTTGCATCATCTCAGTAAGTTTGGCCATGCCTGACTTCAACTCGTCGATTTTCATTCTGACTTCCATGTTGTGTTGTTCTTGGTTTTCAATTCTCAATCTGACAGCAGCTCTAGTCTCGTAGTTGTGTTGAGGAATCAGCATGACGGTAGACGAATAACTGGAAGAAAGAAGCAACTGGGAATAAGATCCTGAACAAATTGGATGTATGCAGAATGATGCAGAGGATGCAAATGATATGCAATGTTATGCAATGCACTGTACAGTAACAAGATCACACGGTTCAGAGTCACGAGCCTGGATTCAAAGGTACAACCCATAAGGTATGGACTAACTGTTATCACCTGCCGAACAAGGTTCTAAGAGGTTATCAGAGTCTACATCCTTCCTTCGGATATTACCAACATCCTGATTAACTCGGTAATTAGTAATATTCTCAAGAAAAACTCGTCCGAGTGTAGCATCACGTGACAACTATTTCCGGATTACTCCGTCATAGCTTCCTCACTACACCTAAAAGGCCAAGATGAGTTAGGTAATCTACGGTCCTCAGCTTCAATAGGCTCCCAAGTCGAAAGCAGTACGTCTTTTCGATTACTCGGTAAACGACACTACAGTCAAAGGGGCCTCCACTGAGCGGGGGATCTCATGCCTCCTTTTTTGGGATTACTCCCTCAAAGTTAACATGACTATACCGCCCATACTATCTTAAAGTTTTCCCAAGTCCGGGTATAGGACTTATGAGTAATCACCAAGCACCCTGTAAACCAGGAAAATCCAGACAAACATATATACAAAATATAACACGTAAACAACAATAGCACATATACAGATATAAACAAAGATAGGTTTAACCCACATAGGGATGGACTAGCAAGAGGTCAATCTCTCCCCAGTGAAGTCGCCATTTTTTTCTATAGCGGTAGTAATGTGCAAGACTAAGCCATTGGATTGACTAGACTTTATACAAATCAAAATAAAAATCGCCACCGCGCTTTATTATTTCCAAAGGAATGGGAAAAGAGCGAATAACCCAAAAAGAGGGGGAAAGATTCAAGGTAAGGGGGTTGGTTATGCAAAGGGAAGGTATTAGCACCCTAAACATCTACGGTACTCTGCAGGAACCTCTTTGTAAAAATCTGTATATTTTCGCTATAAAAATGTGTTGTATATAAAATGGATGGTGGAGGTGAGAAAAGAAATATTTTTATGATTTTTGCACCCGCCGCGGTTGTGAACCTTTAGTGCCTACGTACCACCTTTCGTGCAATAGGGGATTAGGGTACACGTAGTTCCTCAAGAAAAAGACTTGTTTGTTGGTTGATTTTAAACAAAGAGACAAGTCGTCATTGTTAGGAGAGAAATCTCGACTAACGCCCACAAGGTATGAGAAAGATGGACCATGCGTCAAGAAGAGTGAGGGTTTGAGAATGCCTCTAGTACTCAAGTGGAAAATTCGACACCCTTATAACCATGGGGATAGGAGAATGTTTCTGGACTATCAATGAATCATGTCTTATCTTGAAAAAAAAAGGTTTTGAATGTAAAAGGTGCTCGAGCGCACAAAAAGGTTTGAATGAGTTGAAGTGTTTTTATTAATTTTGAAAGAAATGTCAAAGTATGATTAAATGTATTGAAGTTTGTTTAAAGAAAAGAAGTTTTGAAAGAAAAGGCACTCGACAAGGTTGAGGTTTATTATGAAAGTGGTTTGAGTTTTAAAAAACAAAGAAGATTTTGAAAGAAGGTGAGAAGGTTTTGAAAATTAAAGATGATGGGAAGAGATGAAGGGACTATCCTGAAGCATAAGGGAAAAGCTAAGGAAGAGAACCGTCTAACCAACATGAAGCCGATACTTGACATTATAAGCCAATGTAGAATTCCCATTCTTTGGATTGAAACCAAGCAAGAAAATATACTATACCTCTTGAGAGAATCAAACTTCAAGTGTATTTAGTCTTCGCAAAAATTGGGCAGAGTAACGGCTGTATACGGGTGAATTCCAGATTATAAACAAAGATCGTAATCTCAATAACCTGCACACAAAACAAACAAACAACCCAATGTCTTGAGGTAAACCTCAAGAACTCCAGACAAAATATCAAATAAAGTCACAAAGTCTCCAAGATAGGACAAGGTCTCTAATCCTAAGTCCAAGAAGTCCATCACTCCACAATGCAAAGGATAGTAACCATGTAGTCCAAGTATCATTAATGATTTTTATGGTTCATGTTGATTATTAGGTGTCTTTAAAAAGAAAGAAAAGCTCAAGTGAGCAAAATAAAAATGAAATAAAAGTAAATGCTCAAGTGAGCAAAGATGAAAATAGCATGAAATGTAAAATGCTAAAAGTAAATGGTACATAAAGCATGAAAATAAAAGCGTAAAGTAAAGTTAATTGTTAGTAATTAGTGGTTAGTTGGATGACCATCTTGAAACTTGCATTTGGAACTCATTAGAGGATTGATAGAACCAAAGCCTCCACACAACAAGTTGCATTTGCTTTTTGTCAAGTATATCATCCATTTTGGAATTCTCACAAGGAAACATGTAATGATCAACGATGTTTAAGTGATCCGCGTTGACCAAAGGTGTTGTAGATCCATTAGAAGATTGGTAGAACCAAAGCCTCCACACAATGAATCTCAATGTTATTGGATCAAAGAGATCAAATTAACATACTTGGGCTTGCAATCATAATTTTCGGCCACGAATGATCATTTATTCGAATCGGGACAAAATTTAGCGCTATGTTAAGCAATCGTAAGTGGACTTATGTAGAAGTCACACCTATTTTGAGGCCGGTAAAAAGCAATCTATGTACTTCATGTTTGGATAAATTATATAGAGATCACCATCCCTTAACATGTAGCACAATTAAAAAAGAAAGGGATAAGATGAAGAGGGAGGGAAATGATAAGCTAATTTGGATCACCATTTCAAAATTCTTTCATCTTTAAATTCAACCACTCCTCTAGATGGATTAAATCACTAAACATATTATTAATCCAAAGCACCAAAAATGAATTAAATAATTCACTCTTAGGTAGATTTTAATTGATGAACATTTATCCAACTTCATCTACATCACAAAGTCCATTGAGTTTAAAGACAAATTGGACATTTAAAATTGCAATCCAAACCAACAATCAAAAGGAGTGAGTAGAAAAAGAATTTTGGATCAAAGCTGCCCCAAAACAAGGCAAAAAAATGCATTATGTCCTGTTGTAAATCGATTTACACTACTATGTAAATCAATTTACACAGTACGGTTTTCAAAAATTCACGTGAAATTGCTTCTGTGCAATCGATTTACACTTAGTGCAAATCGATTGCACACAGTAACAATAGCAAAAACAACATTTTAAAAGGGCAATTTCTTGTTCAAACTTTACATCAAACACCTTATGATCATGGATCCACTTGAGCACGAAAATTCCATCAAATTATGAGAAAATAACACCATTGAAATCACAAAATAATGCTCAAAGAATCAATCCCAAAGACCACCAAGAGATCACATTGTGAAAGACGAATTATCCAACTTACCAAAGGTAGATCTAGAGAATTATCAAAACAACTTTAAGAATTTGCTTCAATTCAACCACAAGAATCAATTGACCAAGCTTGAATGTAGAGAATTGATGGAGAAAAAGTGTTTGGATGAAGGTTTAACTCAAATATTAGTAAGCTTCAATGCAAAACTTACTAACTTTTTGAAAATGGAGCTTTGAGTCAATTTGGTAGATGGAGAGAATTGAGATATTTTTTAGCAAGGTGGATTTGGCTATCAAAAGCTTGAAATTTGAATGAGATGAGGGCTCTATTTATAGAGTTTAGGATTGGGATTAGTGGTAATTTGGTAATTGATTCTTGGAGCCAAAATTTGAATTAATGATAAATCTTTCAAAAATTAGAGGAAAATTGGAGCCAAAATTTGACAAGCTTGAAATGCTTTTTTTTTTTTAAGTTTCACGTTGTGCAATCGATTGCACTATAGTGCAAATCGATTTGCACAGTGTATTTTTTCAAAAATGGCGCAAAATGCACTATGTGCAATTGATTGCACTCTAAGAGCAATCGATTGCATCAGTGAAAAAAATGAAAATTTTTAATTCTTTTTCTTTGCAAATAGAGATTTTTAGGAAAATGATACCAGAAATCCTTATTTGTCAGATGCTTCGACTTGGTACCTACAAAACACAAATATGCAAAGACAAAGACAAATATTTTTTGTATTTTGATTAGAAGTTAGTTAACAACACAAGAGCAAACTTAAAGATAGGATGCAAATGTGATGAATGAAGCTATTTATTAATGATTGTGACCAAAATGACAAAATATGGTATGAAAGTGCGACTGAAAAAGTTAGGGGCAAAATTTAGGGTACAACACAAGAAAGTAGGTTAACTCACCAACAAGGCTCATCTCATATTTTGACTGCATTTGCTTGACAGAATGTTGAACCATCTCATTTGACATCCCACCAAACACAATATCATCAACATAAATATGTGCAATCACAATCTTTCATTCTTCTTCCATAACAAATAGATTTTTTTTCTATGCCTCCTTTCCTATATCCATTCTCACCAAGAAATTTTGTCAATCTCTCATACCAAACTCTTGGAGCCTGCTTTAATCCATTTAAGAAGGAATTTAAGAAGGCACTCTTTACATCCATTTGAAACAACTTAAATCTCAGAATGCAAGCAACTCCTTAGAGTAGTCTGATTGATTCAAGTATGGCCACAGGGGAAAATGTTTCATTAAAATCCACTCCTTCAATTTGCGTGTACCCTTGTGCAACTAATCTTGCCTTATTTCTAGTTACCACCCCTTTTTCATCGGATTTATTATTATACACCCATTTAGTGCCAATCACATTTGTCCCTTCAGGTCTTGGAAATAGATCCCAAACTTCATTTCTTCTAAGTTATTCTAGTTCTTCTTGCATAAAATTAATCCAAAACTCATCAGTTAAGGCTTCTTTGACATTCTTAGGCTCGATTTTTGAAACAAAGCAAGAGTTTGACATTTCTTCTCTTGATCTAGTAGTAACTCCTTTATTTAGATCTCCTATGATAAAATCCTTAGGATGATCTCTATGAATTCTGATTGAAGGCTCTTTATTGAGTTGACTGGGCTCAGGATCTTCTTGAGTTGGATTAAGATCAGTACTTCTGTCATTAGATTCTGTTGGAATGTCTGACAAAGATGTTCCAACATCTTCTAAGACATCTTCTTCATCATTCCATCCTCTATCATCAATAATAACATTTATGGATTCCATCATAACCTTAGTTCTGGAATGAAATACTCTGTAAGCCCTACTATTTGTAGAGTAACCCAGAAATATTCCCTCATCACTCTTGGGATCCATCTTCCTTCTCTGTTCACGATCATCTAAGATGTAACATTTACTTCCAAAAACATGAAAGTATTTGACATTAGGTTTTCTTCCCTTCCATATTTCATACAAGGTGACTGAGGTGCCTTTTCTTAGAGTGACTCTGTTATAGATATAACATGCAGTATTCATAGCTTCAGCCCAAAAGTGGTAGGGTAACTTCTTAGCATGAATCATAGCTCTGGAAAATTCCTGAAGAGTTCTGTTTTTACGTTACATGATCCCATTTTGCTGAGGATTAATGGGAGAGGAAAATTCATGGTTGGTTCATTCAGAAGAACAAAAATCACCAAATTTATTGTTCTCAAATTCCTTTCCATGATCACTTCTAATTCTGATGACATGACTATCCTTTTCTCTTTAAAGTTTTTGACATAGATCTTTGAAGACATCAAAAGCTTCTGATTTTTCTCTGATAAAACTTATCCATGTGTACCTAGAGAAGTTGTCTACAACAACATTGGCATATTTCTTTCCACCAAGACTTTCAACCTACATAGGTCCCATCAAGTCCATGTGAAGAAGTTCCAAAACTTTTGATGTGGTTACATGTTGGATCTTCTGATTTGACATCTTAGTTTGTTTTCCAATATGGCATTCACAACATACTCTCTCTTATTCTATCTTGAGCTTAAGAATCCCTCTTACAGCTTCTATAGATATAATTCTCTTCATTCCTTTTAGATGCAAATGTCTCGATTTTTTATGCCACAGTTTAACTTCATTTTCTTTGGCTAAAGCACATGTTGAGGAGAAGTTCAACTCTTGGGGAACCCATTAATAACCGTTGTCTTTAAATCTGATTCCTTTCATAATAACTTCATTCTTCTCATTGCAAACGAGACATTTTGTCTTGGTGAAGTTTAACTTGAACCCTTGATCACACAGTTAACTTATACTTATTGGGTTAGTTGTTAACCCTTTAATAAGTAACACATTATCAAGTTTTGGGACTCCTGAACATTCCAGTTTTCCAACTCCTCTGATTTCACCTTTGGCTCCATCACCAAAAGTCACATAACTGGTGGAGTGAGATTTGATATCTACCAACAGATTCTTAACACCTTCTAGATGCCAATGAAAATGACATCAATTGAAATCTTAAAACTTTAATGTCACAAAGACAACTTCTAGATTCTCAATTCTTGGAGTCTGATTCCAGATTTTAATTCTTTGAGCCAAGTCTGAAGCCAACAGGTTATACATAATCCTTGTATAATGCTTACAAATCATTGTCTTTAATCAGAGTTCTCATTTACTGAAAAAGAAAACAATTCTAACAGAAACAAAATCAGATTTCTCATACAAACATACTTATTTGTTACCATAAAAACTCATAGATAGTATTGCAGAACCAAATCTTGTTCTAACATGGCTAACACGTCGGCCCGTGCATTTTCTTCCCTCAGGATGTGATTGATCTTAAATTCTGCAAAAGTCTTTGATAGCCCATGCACTACTTAGAGGTATTTAAACAATGCCAAGTCCTTGTTTTAAAATCCCCCTTTTATTTGTCCTACGATCAATTCTGAATCAGTTTTTGCCATAAGATTGGTGACTCCAACTTCTGTAGTTAACCTCATCCCTGCTATGAGAGCTTCATACTCCGTCTGGATATTGCTAGCCTGAAATTTTAAGCCTAAGGAGTATTACAGTATGAAATCCACGAGTCCTTCAAGAACAATCTCGGAAGCACTCCCTTTAAGGTTGCACAAACCTTCCACGTGAAGAGTCCATTTTCTCACATTTTCTTTTGGTACTGGGTTGCTTAGTTCGACTACAAATTCGGCCAATACCTATAATTTGATTCCACATCCCATGTGACCATTCTTCCAGGTAGATCTGACTTCTTCAGTATCGATTTGATAGGATAATTATTCCTTATGGTTATGGGATGACCTTGGAAATAATGTATCGACTTTTGGGCTGTTATTACCAATGCTAATGCTAGATTTTTCATCTTTAGGTAGCTTCACTCGGCTCCTTTCAGGACTTTGCTGACGAAGTACACCGGCCTTTCCCCACCTTCCCCTTCTTGAAAAAGAACTGAGCTCATAGCTTTGTTAGAAACCGCCAGGTATAGGGTCAAAGATGTGTTCTCCTTTGTTCTCGTCAGGATTGAGGAAGAGGATATGAAGCGGTTTACTCCTTGGAAGACTTCTTCACATGCGGCTGTCCATTCGAATTCCTCCAACTTCCCGAGGGCCGCAAAGAAATGGATCGCTTTATCCCCCGCACAAGATAGAAAATGAGACAGAGCGACTAGTCTTCTTGTCAATTGTTGTACCTCCTTTTTGGAAGACAGGCTACGCATGTCTATGGTCGCCTGACATTTATCCGGGTTGGCCTATATTCCTCGGTTTATGAGTATGAACCCTAGGAATTTTCCAGCCTACACTTCGAAGATACATTTGTCTAGGTTGAGCCTCTAATCATACCTCCTTATGGGTGCGAGCCTTTCTTTCAGCTCTGTCACATGCCGTTTCTCCATGGTGGTTTTGACAACCATGTAGTCTACATATACTTCAAATTCCTATTGGTTTGAATGGATAATACATTATCCATTAGCCGTTGGTAAGAGACCCTCACATTCTTGAGGCCAAACGGTGTTACCTCGTAATAATAATTGCTTCGATCTATCATGAAGGAAGTTCTTGGTGCATAAGTCGGGCTCATGAAGTTGAGTAGCCTGTAACCTGAGGTTTCATCAATTAGTCGGTCTATCTGCAGCAATGGATACAGGTCCTTAGGGCACGCTTTATTGAGGTCCGTGAAGTCAACACAGATACGCCACTTGTAACACCCAAAAAATCATAATCAATTATTTAATTAGTTATTTGTGATTATTTGTGAATTATTATGGTTTATATGATGCATCACGGTGTTTCGTGATGGTACGTTCTGGGTAGTGTTGGATAAAAATATATGAGGATTATTTGATTAGTTTATAATTATTTAGAATTTAAATAATTATTTTGGATTTATTGGATTTAATAATAATATTTAGAATTATGGTTATAATTGAAATTATGGTGTAGAAACAAGAAGGGATAAATGGTAAATTAATGTGGAATAAGTAAGGACATCATGGGAAGACCAATATTAGGGGTCCAATGGTTAAGTTTGGTATAGGGAAGGTTTTATAATTTTGATCGCTCATTCTGTAAGATAGTTTTTGGGAGAAAAAGGCAGAGGCAGAGCTAGGGCATAAAGAGGCAAGAAGGAGCATAAGAGTTTCGGTAGAGCACGAAAAGGATTTGATTGATAGCAACAATTTCTAAGGTAAGGGGTTTAATTATGTTTATTATAATTGATATCTGGTTAAAATGTTGGTAGGTTGTGTTTTGTTTGTTGATTATGATGAGGATTGATGAAATTGGGGAAAAATTATGTGTTGAATGAATGAATGAATGAATCCTTGATAAATTTTTGATGTTAGGACCTTTAAGTAAGTGTTGTAGCCTGTTAATAATATTTTATAATCATAGGATTTGGAATTCTGAAACTGGGACTTTTTACGGAATCGAATTCAGAGGTCCAAAAGGCCTCCAACCATGGAAAATCACAGGGAGGAGAAGTGTTGTCTGGTTAGCGTCGTCGGGTGACGCAGAAGTGATGCAGAAGCGACACAAGTTTCATTAGGCAATGCAAAGGCTGCATCGGGCGACAGATGGTAGGAATGATGTGTGATACGATGGGAGAACTGACTTGAGGTTTTGCGTTTGTGTTCAGAAATGTTTCGGTTTAGCAAGAGTCGCCACCGACTTTTTATTTTATCCAAATGAAAGGTCAAAAAGCACAGGAAAGACCTTTGAGATGTTTTCTTGGGTTCGGGGGGTAGATTATGAAAAGGGAAGGTGCAAGCACCCTTTTCATCCATAGTTATCCATGGGCTCTTATTTACTTGTTTAGATCACTTGCTTTTGCTTTTCAATTGTTTGAAATGGTGCTTTGTGTGTGGTTTTGAAAATGTTTTGAAAAGAGGCCTTTTGTCTAGGCAACCTTTGTAACAATTCTTGTTTGAATGTTTTACAAAGGTGTTTATCTTTTGAAAAGATGTTTCAATGTTTGAAAATTTGTTTTGGGAAATGTTTTGAAATTGTGTTGTGATGTGTTTTTGAAAATAGCAAGGATGTTTGCAAGTTTGATCAAGTAACTAGGAGCATCTACCCTATCTACTCAAAGAGTCTTTCCTACACATTTTTAACCCTTTTAACAATGTTGTTTTACCATTGTATTTGGTAAACAACCTTGTATTTGGATGTTAAACGGGACAGGCGCGGGTCATCGTATTGACCATGATAGCAATAGTGCTAAGTGTCTTAGCAAATTTTTGTTTGATGGACTGCATAATTTTGTATAGGCAACCAAGATAGCATCATCGAGGGACTATGATCTTTTGTTTTGTTTTTGTTTTTCCAAGATACTCAACATGCATACCATGGCCATTTTAAAGGCAACAAGTGGATGAAACCCTAGGGGTGCATGTGTGCATTGTGTTGTCAATTTACATGTTTTTATGTCTTGTATTAGGTCTAACTATTTGTTTTGATTTTGGATATTGCATACAAACCCTAATCTCTATCATGGCATATTTGAAAGCAATAAATGCGTAAAAGTAATCTAAGCTATTACAACATTGATATGGGGAGGGGGATACAATTTTGAATAGGGGATTATTTGCAAGAAATTAAAACCCTAAGATTATTACAACCAAATTGAATTCTTTGTTCAAATAATAAATAAGCAAGTATTTAAATGGACAATTAAATAAATATGCAATATATTAAAAATATGCAAAAAAAAATGTTTTTGTATTATTTTTATGTATGTAAAAATAAAATATTTAATGTATCAAAAATAAGAAAAATATTATTTTTATTAAGGGTGGAAACCCTAATTTGTTTTAAGAAAGTATATATATATTATGTATTATTTATTTATGTACAATAAAATAAAAATATATTCAAAATGTCAAAAAATAAAAATATGTTAGAAAAATATTATTTAAGTATATAAATAACAAAAATAAAAATATAATATTTTTTGTAGTATTTACAAGTTTTTTTTATTAAGAAAATAAATGTATCTATTATTTAATAATTATTTCTATGTCCAAAAAATAATAAAATAAAATATGAAAATTTATAAAAATATTTTTGGTATTTTTAATGTTTAAGAAAAATAAAATAAAGTCAGAAACTAAAAATAAAATTCAAAAATATAAAAAATAATGAAAATGGGCCAGAGGGGTGCAAAGAGCACAAAGGAGGGTTCAAATAGTGAGAAATAGCCAGACCCAGCCCAAGTCCAACTTCGTCTTCAACCTTGTGACAAAAACACGCGTCTGTATGTTCAAACTGGGAAATCCTGCATACGTGCTCTAAAGCAAGCATACGTGCTCTAAAGCAAAAACTCACAACACAAAAGTTATAGCATTTTTCAACACGATTCCAACCATGTAAAGAACTTAATCTAACTCTCAAAGACTAGAGATAATTTCTTTGGCCCTAATTTCTAACCTAAACTTTTCAGAAAGTTCATCAATCAAATTCTCCCAACTCAGTTAACTTAAGTAAAATCTATGCATATGTACAGCTTAAGGGCAATGAGTACTACATTTTTTATTCACAAACCTAAGCTTAATGATGCCTAAATAGAGAGATATAAAGTTGGAAAATACCTGTTTCAGTTGAACTCGAGTATGGCAATGTGGAGGTTTTCATTGAGGCCTGAGATGCTTGGGAGCTTGCTTGAACTTCCTTTGACCTTCCCCAATGCTTAGTTTGCTTTGAGTTTGCTTAAATAAGCCTATAGAAGTCAACCTGCACAAGCAGAATTTAATAATGGTGAAGCTTGAAAATGTTGTTACAGTCACTGGCCAATGGTTGGGAGAGCTTAGATGGGTTGTATAGAGTGTGTTGGAAGAGGTTTGGGACAAAACGCACGAGTGGTTTGTGAGATGGAGGTGCAAATTCAGAAGCTGCCCTGTTTTGCAAGAATATGGTGTTTTGGTGTTTTGGAAGGCTTGGGAAGTGGTTAGCTCGTGCTTCTGACTTAAGGCAATGTGCAAAACTTGTTTGGAATGGTTACCAAGCTTGGTTATAACAGATATAAGAGTTCTTTTTGTTTTTGCAAGTTGACTTGACTTTTAAGAAAAGTGTGAAATAACAATGCAAAGGGTTGTACCATCTAGCTTAGGGTCTGCCAAGAGTTGGTATACTTTCCCATATTTTGTGGACTTTGTTTGCTGTGAAAGAAAGGTCCAATGCTCAAGAGAAACAAAAATGCATAAAGGTGTGCTTTATGAAAATAACATAGTTGCCTTTTTGCCAAAAATGGATTAAACCTATGTGTAATCCTCTAAAGCTCAGAACAATGCCTCTAGCCAAAGTGTTTGCATTCAATTTTTGAGTGTGTAAGGGTTTAGATACCTGTAAACAAGTACAAATAAGGCTGGATAGAAATTGCAACTTGTAGCATAGTGAAAAATGCCATGGATGAAAGTGATATTTTTCCAAATACAAACCTTCGATTCTCCCTAACCATAAATGATTTTGGAGAGTTCTTGGAAATTTTGGAAAGCTTGTAACATGCTCTACAATCCATCTTTGAAATGAATTTTTAGATTCCAATGGGAACTATGTGAAAAATTGCCATGAAGATAGGTTAAAATCCTGCCTAAACTAGGGCAAAATTTCACTAAGTTAGAAAGTTTTTGGACCCTTGTTCATAAAATCATAACTTGAGATCCAAGCATCTGTTAGGAAAACTTTGTGAATCAAAGTTGTAGAGTGTGTGGAGGACTATAACTTTCATGTTAGAAGTTTTGTTTGAATCCAATTGCATCATGGTGAAAATGTTGGGCAAAGTTGGGAAAAAATAAGAAAATTTCATAACTTAGAAAAATTCTAAGTTATGAAATTTTTCAATCTTAAACCCTAATTTGCAAAATTAATTTTCTTGATGAACAAGTTTCATGTTTTGACAAATCTTGATGAAAAATTACCCTTGGCACTTGATTTTGACCAAAAAGTCAAAGTTTGACTTTTCAGTGTAGAGTTAATTTTTGATCAGTTGACTGGAAATTTCATTAGTCAATCCAATGCATTTGAGATCTTCTGAACCTTGTTATTAGGTCAAGATAATTCCATTGAGTCCTTGAATCCATGCTTGAACCCAATTTGCCATTGGCTAGGTTAAAAATCAGAAATTGCCCTTCTGTAGTCAAAACCCTAAAAATGACCATTTTGCCCTTTTGATGATCTGATCAAATTTCTTGAGGAGTTGTGGTCCAAACTTGATTAAATGGTCCATATGAGTCTATAATGTTGATGTGGATAAAAAATTATGAGGTTTGACTGTAAATTGGCCACAGTTGACTTTTTCCCCAATACAACTGATTTTTAGGTCAATTGTCCAATTGATTGGGCAAAAATTTGATTCAAGGCTTGAAACTTGGTATGGGAAATCTTATAAGTCCAACATGAAGTATGAAAGTCACATTAGGCATTGGAAGTCCAAATATCCCTGTGCAAATTCAAACCCTAATATCAGGTCAACAGTGCAAGGAGATGTCTTGAGCAGAGCAAACCCTAGCTTGGTCTTGAGTTCAAAGAGTCTTGTGAGGGGAAATCTTGATAAAATGAGAGGGAAAATTTTGGGGTACAACAGCTGCCCCTGTTCAATCTTCTTGAACCTGAAGAGTTAGATTGGCGAATTTTCCTTTCGTGACTCGAAGGTAAAAGAGGATTGGACACTAGAGTGCCCGTAAATTTGCACTCGTCAGAGTATAGTTGAGGGAATGGGCTTAAAGATGCCATTTGAATGTGTGATAGAATCTTGTTGGAGATGGGCTTAAATATGCCATCCAAGAATGTTTGTTGAATTGTAATTTATGGGTGAGCGTCAGAATGGTATCCGTGTCTGGAGCATCTCTGAGTTGGGGATCTGAATAAGCAATAGAATAACATACGTGTCTGGATCATCTATAAACTGTTTTCTGAGGCTGAATATGAACAAGCGATAGATTAGCATCCATGTCTGGAGCATCCGTAAACTGTTTTCATGATCCTTGAATTTGAATAAGAAATTGATCAGCATCCGTGTCTGGAGCATCTCTAGGCTATTTTCTGAAGCTGAATATGAACAAGCGATAGATTAGCATCCATGTCTGGAGCATCCGTAAACTATTTTCATGAACGTTGAACTTGAATAAGCAATAGATTAGAATTCGTGTCTGGAGCATCTCTAGGCTGTTTTCTGAAGCTGAATCTGAATAAGCGATAGATTAGCGTCCATGTCTGGAGCATCCGTAAACTGTTTTCATGATCCTTGAATTTGAATAAGCAATAGATTAGCATCCATGTTTTGAGCATCTCTAGGCTGTTTTCAGATTGTATACTGGTAGGTTGTTAATCTTATCCTGAAAAGGGTAAAATGTTAGCTGAAACACAAAGTTATGTTGCATGAAACGTATGATGCAATATATGTGTTTTATCGATGTTCATGACATATGAATGTAATGCATGCGCATGTAAGTTGATTAGCTGTCTTGCTGAGGAAAATGAATCCTTGATAGATGGAGATAATAAAATCTTTGACTGCTTGAGGATAGAGAATCCTTGGCAACTCGTAGGGATTATCAAAACTTTGATAACTTCCGTGGGGATTATACGATGAGAATCCTTACTCGGCTGGGGAATAAGGGAAACTCTGGAGATCCCTACCGAGAATCACACAAAGGAAAACCTTGATCTGCTGGAGAATAAGGAAGACTCTGATGGCTTCTGCCGAGAAATGAGAATCTTCAATCTGCTAGGGGAATTGAAAAATTCTTATGAATTCATGTCGGGTAGCAATGAAGACTTTGGCAATTTCACTGGGGAATTAAGAATGAGAATCTTCATTTTGTTGGGGAGTAAAAGCTCTGTGGGGAGTAGCCATACTGCTGGAGAGTAAGCTATCCTGTTGGAGAGTAAGTTCTGGACCCTGGGGAAAAATCTTAATGCTGGGGAGAACAAGAGCTTGGGTTGTATGCCAATCTACTGGGGACTTATTCTAGGTTGGGGACAAGACAAAAGTAAGCTGTTATCTGGTTAATTCTCAGGCTTTAAGGCAACTTGCTGGAGAATCTGGAGATGCTGAATGGTTTCCGTTGTCGATTGATAGTTTAACTCCGCTGGGGAAGACGGTTTTAAGATGACTCTCTGGGGAATATACTGGTTTTAAAGCGACTCTCTGAGGAATTTGGAGGAAACTGGATGGTTTCTACTGGGGTTTAGAGGTTGAAGATTTGACTCCGTTGGAGAAGAAAGTTTCATCTTCATTGAGGATCTGTAATTCAAAGTTTTGCTCCGTTGGGGATTAGGAGTTTGAAAATTTGACTCTGGTAGGGATTTTGAAATTTAACTCTGATGGGGATATGCATTTCAAGGTTTTAACTCCGCTGGGGATCTAGATGATATACTGCAGGGGATTTCTCCTGGAATAGCCTAAAGACATTTTCCTATACTTTCAACCTGTCAGTAATTATTCTTTTGCATTTTGTTTATTTGTAAGCAGTGATTATACTCAAATGCATATGCTCGTTTAATAAATCATTGGACGTTTTCAAATAAAACACAAGTGTAAAAAAAGAAAGAAAAGGCAAATAATTTTCTGCACTTTGAAGTATCTTTGTATTAACTCTGTGTAAGTATTTTGTACAAAGGAAACAGACATCCTAGTAAGAGAATATTGTCGTAAAAAATGAGAAAAACTTATACAAAGAAAGGTGGCTATGTGTAAAAATTCCATGGGGTTCCTATTCTGCTATAGCCCTCGTAACTCTGAATATCTTGTCCATTCATTGCTTCGTCCGATGATCATTAGATTGATCAGAAGCCCGAAGCTTGTTTATGAAGAGATTGTCCTTAAAGTGATCTGACGAGACATAGTCATACGCTTCAATTCCCTAACTTTTTCCTGGACCGCTCTTTCGAGTTTTCGATCCACCGGGAAACCCCTTTTTGCCCAAGTCGCCCTTTCGGGTTTTCAACTTGCCGGGTGTACAAATTTTTTTTTATTTATCCCTAATTTTTGCCTAAATCGCCCTTTCGGGTTTTCGATTCACCGGGATGCCAATTTTTGCCCAAGTTGCCCTTTCGGGTTTTCAACTTGCCGGGTCGTTTATGCGTAGTATCTTTTGACTATGTTTGCGTTCGCAGGGTGCGGCAGGTCATCGCTGTCCATGGTGATTAATATCATTGCCCCACTAGAAAAGATGTTTTTGATCACAAATGGTCCTTCGTAGGTAGGAGTCCATTTGCCCCTGGGATCACTTTGCGGCAAGATGATCCGCTTGATTACAAGATCCCCGACTTGATATACCTGGGGCCTGACTTTCTTGTTGAATGCCTTGATCATTCGTTTTTGATACGGCTGACCATGGCGAACAGCAGTAAGTCGCTTTTCATCAATCAAGTTAAGTTGATCAAGCCGGGTCTGAATCCAATCATCTTCACTCAAACCAGCATCTTTCATGATTCTCAAGGAGGGAATCTGAACCTCGAGAGGTAAAATAGCTTCCATGTCGTACACCAAAGAATAGGGTGTTTCCCCAGTTGAAGTACGCGTCGTGGTACGGTACCCGTGCAGAGAAAACGGTAACATCTCATGCCAATACTTGTAGGTGACTGTCATCTTTTGAATGATCTTCTTGATATTTTTATTCGCGGCTTCGACAACACCGTTCATGTTTGGCCGGTAGGGAGATGAATTGTGATGATGAATCTTGAACTAATCGCATAGAGCGGTGATCATATTATTGTTCAAGTTTGTACCGTTGTCTGTGATGATCCTGTCGGGGATACCATACCGGCAGATGAGGTTCTGCTTGATGAAGCGGGCAACCATATTCTTTGTAACGGAGGCAAAGGAAACTGCTCCAACCCACTTGGTAAAGTAATCAATGGCTATCAAGATGAAGCGGTTCCCATTGGATGATGTAGGCTTGATCTCTCCAATCATGTCGATTCCCCACATCGCGAATGGCCAAGGAGCTGTTAAGACATTGGGAGGAACTGGAGGTATATGTACCTTGTCAGCATAGATTTGGCATTTGTGACAAGTACGGGAATGTTGATGACAATCAGCTTCCATGGTAGACCAGTAGTAGCCTGCCCGTAGAATCTTCTTAGCCATCGTATGACCGCTCGAGTGGGTGCCAAATGTACCATTGTGCAATTCGGCCATGATCTGCTCAGCTTCAACCTTGTCCACACAACGGAGCAGAATGCAATCATGATTGTGCTTGTATAGGATACCATTGCTTAGGAAGAACTTTTCCGCGAACATCCTTAAGAACTTTTTGTCGTTGACTGAAGCTTCTTCAGGGTATTCTTGTGCTTCGAGATACCTTTTGACGTCATGAAACCAAGGCCGGTCCACTACTTATTCGGTATTAATCTCGTGACAATATGCAGGTTCGTCCATTCTTTCAATGGTGATTTGAGGAGCCTCATTATCCCAGTTAAGTTTAAACATGGATGACATTGTAGCTAGCGCATCTGCTAGTTGATTCTCTTCTCGCGGGAAGTGCTCAAAGGTAATTTGCTCGAAATGTGGTAACAATGTCAGGACATGTTCTTTGTAAGGGATGAGGTTTGGATGTTTAGTATCCTACTCTCCTTTGATTTGACTGATAACCAAAGCTGAGTCCCCAAATACAATCAAAGATTTGATTCCCAAGTCAATGGCAGCCTTGAGACCAAAGATACAAGCTTCATACTCGACCATGTTGTTGGTGCAGCTGAAGCAGAGTCTAGAAGTGAAAGGTGTATGGTAACCTTCAGGAGAGATAAGTACAGCACCGATACTGTTTCCAAGTGCGTTGGAGGCACCATCAAACTACAGAGTTCATTGGGATCCTTGTTCAGGTTCGTCATACGGTCTGTTTTCTTCAATGTTGCTCAAATTCATGATATCCTCATCGGGGAAGTCGAGCCTCATGGATTGGTAATCTTTGACAGCTTGATGGGCCAGATGATCGGCTAGCACACTGCCCTTTATAGCTTTTTGGGTCGTGTACTGTATATCATATTCGGTGAGGATCATCTGCCATCTAGAGATTCTTCCGGATAAAGAAGGCTTCTGGAAGATGTACTTGATCAGATCCATCTTAGAGATCAGTAAAGTGGTATATGTCAATATATATTGCCTTAGCCGGCAAGCAGCCCATACCAAATCGCAAAAAGTTTTCTCGAGCAGTGAGTAGCGGGTCTCAGAGTCGGTTAACTTTTTGCTAAGGTAATAAATGGCATGCTCTTTTCAGCCAGACTCGTCATGTTGGCCCAGTATGCACCCCATTGAATTCTCCAGGACAGTCCGATACATGATTAACGACCTTCCTTCGACGGGTGGCATAAAGATATGAGGTTCTAGCAAATACCCCTTAATTTTATCGAAAGCAACTTGACAGTCATCATTCCATTTAACCACCTGGTCTTTCTTCAACAGCTTGAAGATTGGCTCACAGGTAGATGTTAGGTGACAAATGAACCTTGCAATGTAGTTTAGGCGTCCCAAGAAACCTTTGACCTCCTTCTCAGTGCGAGGGGCAGGCATTTCTTGTATAGCTTTGACTTTGGCAGGATCAACCTTGATGCCTTTGTTACTGACGATGAATCCCAAAAGTTTACCGGACCTGACTCTGAAAGTGCACTTGTTAGGGTTCAGTATGAGCTTGTACTCTTTCAATCCGACAAACAGCTTTTGCAGATGGACGAGGTGTTCTTCTTCAGTTTGTGAATGGGCTATCATGTCGTCTACGTAGACTTCTATCTCATGATGTATCATATCATGAAACAAAGCCACCATGGTGCGTTGATAGGTTACCCCGACATTCTTCAGTCTGAATGGCATCACTTTATAATAGAACGTACCCCACTGTGTAACAAAATTAGTTTTCTCCATGTCTTTAGGGGCCATTTTGATCTGGTTGTACCCTGAAAATCCATCCATGAAAGAAAATACCTTATGTTAAGCTGTATTGTCAACCAAGATGTCAATGTGCGGTAGTGGAAAGTCATCTTTAGGGCTAGCCCTGTTTAAATCTCTATAATCCACGCACATTCTGACTTTGCCGTACTTTTTAGGCACGGGCACAATGTTAGCAACCCATTGTGGATAGGAAGTAACAACAAGGAAGCCAACATTGAACTGCTTCATCACTTCAGCTTTGATCTTTTCAGACATGTCAGGCCTCATGCGACGAACTTTCTGTTTAATTGGTGGACAGTCTTCTCTTGTAGGGAGACCGTGAACCACAATATCTGTATCCAGTCCCGACATGTCTTCGTAGGACCAGGCGAAGATCTCAACATATTCATTCAATAGCTGAACTAAGCGCTCCTTGACATTTGGCTCTAGGTTGGCACCCACTTTAACTTCTTTTTTGTCTACCTTTGTTCCCAAGTTGATAGTCTCTAACAACTCCTCGTGAGGTAGAATAGCCCTTTCTTCCTGTTGCAGCAGTCTAGCCAACTCTCCAGGCACTTCACAGTCTTCATCACCTTTGTATTCGGCGTGATTGACCAGATCTTCAGAGTCACTGAAGGCCATAGCAGAATTGTTACCCATGGATTCCGGAGGGGATGGGTACCTGCATTTTGTGAGTGTGGGTGTGTGTAAGGGATAGCCACCTTTAAACAAATAAAATGTAAAAAGAAAGAAAATGAACACAAAAGTTTATATGTGAAAACGTCCATGATTCATTAAAAATGGCATATGAAGATGAAAAATCAAGCCCTTACAAATGGACCTATATGCCTCGGGTAAGGCATAAGGAAAAAAGTGTACGAATTGTTTAAGAATTATTACAGACCAACAGAAAATGTTCGAAAGATAAATTACTGATTGATGAAAGTAATGGGAACAAAATCCTTTGCCTCCCAATTGCATAGCCCTACTTCAACGGTTGGGAAAATCCAATCTTCAAAGTTGTTCTCATATTCACCATCCTCCAAAGCATGAACTCCATGATGGGTGATCTTCAATGGTGGCCCTCCAGTCCGGAAGCGGCGCACAGCCTTTTGAGTAGAAGCAGTGAAACCCAAGTCGAATTTATCTATCTTGTAAGGAAAATCTGGCAGTTGACCCCATATTGTGCTTCCTCTTTCCTCAATCACAGCCTTCGCATCTTTAAGGGATGACATTCGGGACACAAGTTTGGTAATGATAGGTACAGAAGGTACAGCTGCAATTTCCTGAGTTACCTCCTCAAAATGCTGAAAGGGGGTTTCAATGAATTCACCATCCAATTCCATATAGCGGAAATAATTAAGATGGCTTATCATGTATTCCTCTTCACCGCGAACTGTCACAATTTTCCCCTGGACAGGGTATTTAAGCTTCTGATGCAGAGTAGATGTAACGGCTCCAGCATGATGAATCCAGGGTCTTCCCAACAAGCAAGAGTAGGAGGGACGGATGTCCATCACATAAAATGTAGAGTTGAAAGTTTCCGTACCTACCTTAATCGGGATGTCAACCTCCCCGTGGACCATCCGCTTAGAACCATCAAAGGCTCTGACAATGATATTGTTGGGCTTCAGGGTCAAACCTTCATAGTCCAATATGTCCAATGCTTTCTTAGGAAACACATTTAAAGACGATCCGGTATCAACAAGAACGTGAGCTAAAGTAGTCCCTCTATATTCCACCGAGACATGCAACGCGTCATTATGCTTTCCCCCCTTAGATGTTAAATCGGCATCGGAGAAGCCAAGATCATTGTTGGCTGTCAGGATGACTACACACTCCTGGAACTGGTCCGCGGAGGTTTCTTGAGGCACATGGGCCGTCTTCAAGAATTTGATCAAAGCTTTGGCATGGGCTTTGAAACAGAACAACAGGGCCAGCATAGAAATTTTTGAAGGGGTTTGCCCCAGTTGTTCTACGACATCATAGTCGCTTTTCTTAATTATTTTTAAAATCTCCTCCATTTCCTTTTGAGTGGTCTCGGGGATGACCAAAGGCTGAGCCCTCGTCCTGACGGGCGCTTCTTGGATCCCCTTACCTTTATCAGTAGCAACAGTAGAGGGTACAACTACGGGAGTAACAATTTCTTCAATCACTGGAGTTCGCACGGATATGTTGATCGGCACAGGAGTAACCTTAGGAGCACTCGAGGGTCCGAAGATTGCCCTTGGAGGAGCAATCTCCGGAGAGAAAATTCTTCCACTGCGGGTGATTTTACTCGTCCCAGCAATATTTCCTATGTCAGGAGTCTCTTCATCGAAACTTTCTTCAACTGATTCAATCTGCTTAACACCGTGATAGAAGATCTCTCCTCCATAATTCCACGGTATTGTTTTGTTGGACTTGTATGGGATAGACCCCGGCATAGTTATCTTCAGAGGTACAATCTTTGGATCGAATGTAATCTTAACAGGTCTTTTGGAGACCTTTGAAAGATTGGCGGAAATGGTAATTATAGCAACATCTTTGATAGGAGTTGGAGTAACAGGAGTTTTCTCAAAGAGGATTTCTTGATTATCCATTACGCATTGGATGCCTAACCTCAACAGCGGACAGTCGGATTTTAAGGACGAACAAAGGTAGCAATCTTTTTCACAACCCGGGAAAATCCCGACTTTCAACAGATTCATCTTGATCATTAGTAATGGAGTCATTAAGTCATCAATAGTAGCAACATAAAGATTATCTTCAATAGCATGGGCATTATGACCATGTTTTGGCATTGGGGCAGAGATCACATTAGGTTTTTCGGGGGCGTCGAATTCCACTTCCTTGGCATCTATTAAATCCTGGATCTTATTTTTGAGGGCCCAACAATTGTTGGTGTCGTGCCCCAGGCTGTCCGAATGATAAGCACACTTAGCATTGGGATGGTAGTGTGGTGACAAAGTGTTAGGTTTTTTAGGGGCCTCCCTTAAACTTGCAAGGTTTAACTTCAATAGATGAGGGAGAACCTTAGCATGTGTCATGTTTATCCGGGTATATTGTCGTTGTGGTCTTTCCACCCTTTGTTGGATGGTTCTGGGTTGATCATTCCTTGGTTGACTGTTTCTAGGCTGATCAGATGCGGATTTCTGAATCATTACGGCCCCCACCGCTGGCCGGCGCTCCACTCTTCCATGACCTCTTTGGGAGTAAATAGTTGATACTTCTTTCTTAGCCGGAAAGGTCTTCTTGATAGCAGCGGAAGCAGATGCATCCTTTTGAATTTTATCGCTCTTGATTCCGGCTTCAACTCTTTCACCAGTCAGAATTACCTTGGTGAACCCCGCAGACGAACTTCTGATCAAGTGATTAAAGAATGGACCTGACAGGGTCATCAAAAACATATCCACAAGCTCTCTTTCAGACAACGGTGGCTGCACCATTCCAGCCCAGTCCCTCCATTTCTGGGCATACTCTTTAAAGCCTTCATTTGAGACCATACCCATACTCTGTAATTAAGTACGAGTAGGTGCTAAGTCCGCATTATATTGATATTATTTGTAGAAGGCAGCCGCTAAATCCTCCCAATTGTGCACATCAGACATCTCTAGCTGGTAGAACCAATCTAATTGCGTACCCGACAAACTATCTTGAAAAAAGTGGACCCATAGATCCTTATCAGAAGAATGAGGTTGGATCTTTCTGACGTAAGACCGCAGATGCATCTTTGGACAAGACAAACCATCGTATTTGGCAAATGTAGGCACCTTGAATTTAGGGGGAATCACAATCCCAGCAACCAACCCTAGCTCCTCGAAATCCAGCCCAAGTACTCTTTGTACCTCCATAGCTGCTAGACGCTCTTCCAGATTCTTGTACTTGTCGTCTGCAGGAGGGTACTGCTGCTCAGAGTAGTCTTCATCCTCTTCTTCTTCTTCTTCTTCTTCCTCAGACTCAGAAGGCACTGTAGCTCCCTTTCCTTTTCCTACCCCTTCATCAGATGTTAAGGGGAAATCCAGGACCCTTCTAGCTTGGTTCTCAAATCTTCTTCCCAAAGTAGCCACACCAACTCGTTTCTTTTTCTTTTTCTCCTTTTCCTTTTCCTTTTCCAGCAGTGCTTTAAGATCCTCCTGACCCTTTACCAAGGTCATGAGTAGTTGTTGGAACTGTGAATTATGCGCTTGTAGGTCTTTAACCGTCTGCTCTATATCCATCTTGCTGAAATAAATAGCAGAGAGATAAGGAAACCTGGTGTGAAGACCTATTGATGCATATGATGACTGAAATGTATTCATGTAATGCATTCAAGGATTCAGAAATTCAACTTTGTTGTAAACAAAAAGAACACATGTCATATTAATAAGATAGAATTTGTCAGTACATAAATGCCCCATGGGAAAAATAATACAAATTTCTAAGGTAAAAAGACGTTGTGCATCCTCTTTGGCGCAATGTAGGTGTTGAGAGTCTGCTCTTCATGGAGTCGACGAGTAATTTCTAAAACCTTCTTCTCACTGGCGTAGAAGCTGGCTTCAAAAGTGTTTTGTTCTTCCTTGAGTTGTATCCAACTCTTTTGCAAATCTTCCAATGATGTTGGCATTTCAGGATGTAGAAGGGTGTATGGAACCTCTCCTTCTATAACAGGCTCTTTGATTACCGGGAGAATGTAGGGGTAAGGCATCATAAAACTCTAGGTGCGGGTTCGTACCCACTTGAGGTAAGGCTCCAGGGGGCTGGAATTCTTGTGTCCCAGTGTCTTACTGTCTACCTTGTTGGGCATCCTCCAAGCTCGGATAAACCTTTGTCGAAGTCCTTGAGCATCGTTGTCGAAGTCAAAAACCAAGTCTGGAATCAGCATGTCATGAGGGCCATCCCTTCGGGCATACCCAAATTGTCCCAGAGCCAAGCAGGGGTTATAGGTAATGTCTCCCCTAATGCCAAGTAATGGGACATTAGGGAATTCCCCATAATGATCAATGATGATGACATTTTCTCTGGACCGAGAATACCAATGAACATCAGAATGTGTAAGAGTCATCAACCGTTGTGACCACCTCAAGCCTTGCTCATTCTTCAAGACTGGCTGGGGAAGGTGAGAAATAAAACACCTTTCTAGAATAAGAGTACAACACATGAGAACACCTCTTTTCCTCATTGTTCGTGTGTAAAATGAGTGGAGGATGTCCCCAAGCAATGTAGGCACAGGATTCCGAGATACGAAAATCTTGATAGCATTCACATCTATAAGTTGATCAGGGTTTGGGAACAAGACCAACCCATAGATGAGAAGTGCTACAATCTCCTCAAAAGCTTGCAGATCTAGAGAATTCCAGCAGTCTTGTGCCTTCTCAAACAGAAACTTTGCCAAGAAACCCTTGACACCACTTCTGGTTTCCCAATGACCTTTGATATCAGATGGTTGCAAGTGTAAGGCTTGAGCAACATCTTCAGGATTTGGATCTCTTTCCATACCGTTGTAGGGTAGTTGATGGAGAATAGGAATCCTCAGGAGTTGAGAAAATTCCTCTAAAGTAGGCACTAGTTGGTAATCAGGAAATGTGAAGCAGTGGTGTAGGGGGTCAAAGAACTGGAAGAGAACTTGCACCATGTCTTCTTCAATGTTCGATTTGACCAAGTTGAGAAGTCTACCATGTCTTTTAGTGAAGGGAGAATTCTCTGGAATCTTGGAAGTAAGCTCCTTGAGTTGAGGAGGGATTCTCACAAGGTTGACCTGGATTGTTTTCTTGTGAAGTGATTCCATAACCTACAAAACAGGAACAAAGATGAAGATCCAAACCCTTGAAATGGTTAGTGGATGCATATGATGCTTTATGATGTTCATGATGTATGCACAAGTATATGTACAAGAAAATAACACAAGTTCCTAGTTTCAGGCTTGCATGGGGTTTCATAGGCAAGTACCCTCTTGAAGTTAGTTGGATCAACCTGTCCTATAAATAGTAACCGGGTTCTAAGGAGCTCAATATCACCAGATTATTTTCTGTGTTCATTGTTTTAGTTTAGCCACTTTACTGGCGACCGAAATATTCCAAGAAAACAACCCTCAATGAGTGTAGTATCGAGTATCTACCAACTTCGGACTGCACCAAAGCCAGTCATCTCACTACCCCTAAAAAGGCCAAGATGGTCAAGTAAAGGTTCTAAAAGTCCATTAGTGCTTCATGACATCACTCAGCGGCCCCGTATTCTCTTTGATTGACTCAAAGGCTATCGGTACCCACAAATATGTCGCACTAATATAGCTATTGCTTCAACCATTTCAGTATACCCCGCACAGTTTCCACAATGTATTGCTATTTACCTATGAATGTTTCCCAAATCTGGGTAAATGATTTCAAACCCAAACAATAGAACCAAATGTAAAGCAATCAAAGCAAACAAGGTAAGCATGTAAAGGTGATCTAAACCCTAAGGTAACCCCACTTTTTGGAATATCCCCAGCAGAGTCGCCAGTTCTGTGATACGATGGGAGAACTGACTTGAGGTTTTGCGTTTGTGTTCGCAAATGTTTCGGTTTAGCAAGAGTCGCCACCGACTTTTTATTTTATCCAAAGGAAAGGTCAAGAAGCACGGGAAAGACCATTGAGATGTTTTCTTGGGTTCAGGGGGTAGATTATGAAAAGGGAAGGTGCAAGCACCCTTTTAATCCATGGTTATCCATAGGCTCTTAGTTACTTGTTTAGATCACTTGCTTTTGCTTTTCAATTGTTTGAAATGGTGCTTTGTGTGTGGTTTTGGAAATGTTTTGAAAAGAGGCCTTTTGTCTAGGCAACCTTTGTAACAATTCTTGTTTGAATGTTTTACAAAGGTGTTTGTCTTTTGTAAAAATGTTTCAATTTTTGAAAATTTGTTTTGGGAAATGTTTTGAAATTGTGTTGTGATGTGTTTTTGAAAATAGCAAGGATGTTTGCAAGTTTGATCAAGTAACTAGGAGCATCTACCCTATCTACTCAAAGAGTCTTTCCTACACATTTTTAACCCTTTTGACAGTGTTGTTTTACCATTGTATTTGGTAAACAACCTTGTATTTGGATGTTAAACGGGACAGGCGCGGGTCATCGTATTGACCATGACAGCAATAGTGCTAAGTGTCTTAGCAAATTTTTGTTTGATGGACTGGATCATTTTGTATAGGCAACCAAGATAGCATCATCGAGGGACTATGATCTTTTGTTTTGTTTTTGTTTTGCCAAGATACTCAACATGCATACCATGGCCATTTTAAAGGCAACAAGTGGATGAAACCCTAGGGGTGCATGTGTGCATTGTGTTGTCAATTTACATGTTTTTATGTCTTGTATTAGGTCTAACTATTTGTTTTGATTTTGGATATTGCATACAAACCCTAATCTCTATCATGGCATATTTGAAAGCAATAAATGCGTAAAAGTAATCTAAGCTATTACAACATTGATATGGGGAGGGGGATACAATTTTGAATAGGGGATTATTTGCAAGAAATTAAAACCCTAAGATTATTACAACCAAATTGAATTCTTTGTTCAAATAATAAATAAGCAAGTATTTAAATGGACAATTAAATAAATATGCAATATATTATAAATATGCAAAAAAAAATGTTTTTGTATTATTTTTATGTATGTAAAAATAAAATATTTAATGTATCAAAAATAAGAAAAATATTATTTTTATTAGGGGTGGAAACCCTAATTTGTTTTAAGAAAGTATATATATATTATGTATTATTTATTTATGTACAATAAAATAAAAATATATACAAAATGTCAAAAAATAAAAATATGTTAGAAAATATTATTTAAGTATATAAATAACAAAAATAAAAATATAATATTTTTTGTAGTATTTACCAGTTTTTTTTATTAAGAAAATAAATGTATCTATTATTTAATAATTATTTCTATGTCCAAAAAATAAATAAAAATAATAAAATAAAATATGAAAATTTATGAAAATATTTTTGGTATTTTTAATGTTTAAGAAAAATAAAATAAAGTCAGAAACTTAAAATGAAATTCAAAAATTTAAAAAAATAATGAAAATGGGAAAGGGGGCGCAAAGAGCACAAATGAGGGTGCAAATAGTGAGAAATAGCCAGGCTCAGCCCAAGTGCAGCTTTGTCTTCAACCTTGTGACAAAAATGCGCGCCTGTATGTTCAAACTGGGAATTCTTGCATACGTGCTCTAAAGCAAAAACTCACAACACAAAAGTTATAGCATTTTTCAACACGATTTCAACCATGTAAAGAACTTAATCTTACTCTCAAAGACCAGAGAGAATTTCTCTGGCCCTAATTTCTAACCTAACTTTTTCAGAAAGTTCATCAATTAAATTCTCCCAACTCAGTAACTTAAATAAAATCTATGCATATGTACAGCTTAAGGGCAATGAGTACTACATTTTTTATTCACAAACCTAAGCTTAATGATGCCTAAATAGAGAGATAGAAAGTTAGAAAATACCTGTTTTAGTTGAACTCGAGTATGGCAATGTGGAGGTTTTCAATGAGGCCAGAGATGCTTGGGAGCTTGCTTGAACTTCCTTTTACCTTCCCCAATGCTTAGTTTGCTTTGAGTTTGCTTGAATAAGCCAATAGAAGTCAACCTGCACAAGTAGAATTTAAAAATGGTGAAGCTTGTAAATCGAGTTACAGTCACTGGCCAATGGTTGGGAGAGCTTAGATGGGCTGTATAGAGTGTGTTGGAATAGGTTTGGGACAAAATGCACGAGTGGTTTGTGAGATGGAGGTGCAACTGCAGAAGTTGCCCTGTTTTACAAGAATATGGTGTTTTGGTGTTTTGGAAGGCTTGAGAAGTGGTTAGCTCGTGCTTCTGACTTAAGGCAATGTGCAAACCTTGTTTGGAATGGTTACCAAGCCTTGTTATAATAGATACAAGAGTTCTCTTTGTTTTTGCAAGTTGACTTGGCTTTTAAGAAAAGTGTGAAATGACAATGCAAAGGGTTGTACCATCTAGATTAGGGTCTGCCAAGAGTTGGTATACTTTCCCCTATCTTTGTGGACTTTGTTTCCTGTGAAAGAAAGGTCCAATTCTCAAGAGAAACAAAAATGCATAAAGGTGTGCTTTATGAAAATAGCATAGTTGCCTTTTTGCCAAAAATGGATTAAACCCTTGTGTAATCCTCTAAAGCTTAGAACAATGCCTCTAACCAAAGTGTTTGCATTCAATTTTTCAGTGTGGAAGGGTTTAGATACCTGTAAACAAGTACAAACAAGGCTGGATAGAAATTGCAACTTGTAGCATAGTGAAAAATGCCATGGATGAAAGTGATATTTTTCCAAATTCAAACCTTCGATTCTCCCTAACCATAAATGATTTTGGAGAGTTCTTGGACATTTTGGAAATCTTGTAACATGCTATACAATCCATCTTTGAAATTAATTTTGAGATTCCAATGGGAACTATGTGAAAAAATGCCATGAAGATAGGTCAAAATCCTGCCTAAACAAGGGCAAAATTTCACTAAGTTAGAAAGTTTTGGAACCTTGTTCATAAAATCATAACTTGAGATCCAAGAATGTTTTAGGAAAACTTTGTGAATCAAAGTTGTAGAGTTTGTGGAGGAATACAACTTTCATGTTGGACGTTTTGTTTGAATCCAATTGCATCATGGTGAAAATGTTGGGCAAAGTTGGGAAAAAATAAGAAAATTTCATAACTTAGAAAAATTCTAAGTTATGAAATTTTTCAATCTTAAACCCTAATTTGCAAAATTAAGTTTCTTGATGTACAAGTTTCATGTTTTGACACATCTTAATGAAAAATTTCCCTTGGCACTTGATTTTGACCAAAAAGTCAAAGTTTGACTTTTCAGTATACAATTGATTTTTGATTAGTTGACTGGAAAATTCATCTGTCAATCCAATGCATTTGAGATCTTTTGAACCTTGTGATTAGGTCCAAATAATTCCATTGAGTCCTTGAATCCATGCTTGAACCCAATTTTCCATTGGCTAGGTTAAAAATTAGAAATTGCCCTTCTGTAGTCAAAACCCTAAAAATGACCATTTTGCCCTTTTGATGATCTGATCAAATTTCTTGAGGAGTTATGGTCCAAACTTGATCAAATGGTCCATATGAGTCTATAATGTTGATGTTGATAATAAATTATGAGGTTTGACTGTAAATTGGCCACAGTTGAATTTTTCCCCAATATAGCTGATTTTTAGGTCAACTGTCCAATTGACTGGGCAAAAATTTGATTCAAGGCATGAAACTTGGTATGGGCAATCTTATAAGTCCAACATGAAGTATTAAAGTCACATTAGGCATTGGAAGTCCAAAAATCCTTGTGCAAATTCAAAACCTTATTTCAGGTCAACAGTGCAAGGAGATGTCTTGAGTAGAGCAAACCCTAGCTTGGTCTTGAGTTCAAAGAGTCTTGTGAAGGGAAATCTTGATAAAATGAGAGGGAAAATTTTGGGGTACAACACGATGCATCAGAAATCTTCAAAACGACGTAACTTGAGTTTCAGGAGTTCGTTTTACACGTCGTTCAAAGCGCTGGAGAGCTAATGTGATTTACTATATTAAGATTGAATTACATGAGTGTTTTGATGAATGATTCCAATATATATGTTTATGAGATTCATTTATTACATGTTGAGATACCATGATGTGTTATTTTAATGATAAACATGATGTTGATTATGATGTTTTACCGTGGTTATTTGTTAATGATGTTTTTATGACGTAAATGATGTGATTCATGATGATAATTTGGTGATATGTGTATGCAAATATAATACATACTATTGTGGTGATTTTTGTATGGTTTTGGTGATATGTTGTGTTGTGAATAACTCGTGCTCAAATTGATGAAAGTACTATGTTGAATTTCCATGAGTTGGTGTATATAATGTTTATAATATTGTGTAGTTGTTATACAGTGATTCTATGTTGAAAACTATGAGGATTTGGATTGTTTTGGTGTAACATCGTAAAAGCATTTGGGACAGAAGAGGTGCAGGATCTCAAAAGGTAATTGTTTTCTAGTGTGCATCGCCAGGAGGTGAAGAAGGCGTCGTCGGGCGATGGAACTTTGCTAGGCCGTCGCCTAGAAAAAGTACGAGGCGATGGAAGGCACATAAGAGGATGGCTATTGGAGTGCTTCGCTCGCACCTTCGTTAGTCGATGTAGGAGCGAAAGGAGTTTCATCGGGCGATCAAGAGTGTAACACTCCATTTCTATCCAACGAATTATATGAAATCAGAGTTACAAAATTTCCAACAAATAAATGGAATATTACACTTTCAAATTGGAAACCACAAAATTCAATCGCCTATAGTTCGGATACATAACACATAGAATTCGGATGAACCAATAACAACCTGTTTAGTATTTAAAAATAAAACAAGTTTCGTTTTTATGTAGCGGATTCACAAATTCAACTGAAAGCACCATAACATCTTGTCTAACTCAAAACGGATTTAAGACAACAAGTCTTTAATGAAAACAACTTAAAAATTCAGCAACATAATGAAAACAAAAAATAAAGAAAACACGCGTTCATCCCCCCGAGTGCTACGTATCAGAGCGACAACACCGACTCGAACTAATGAAGGTAACAACTATCCTTCTTGATAACCTGCATGTTACCAGCAGAGGGCAACATTCAAATAGAAGGGGTGAGATATCGAACCATATAATTTAGTGTATGATAAACAATTTATTATATAAGATTATATAAAATCACCACTTAACAACTTACAACCAACATCAATCATCACAAGTCAATAACACAACATGTTAAATATTCAACACAAAATACGACTCGTTATAATTCTATAGCAACAACATAATTCTATAGCAACGCAACAACAAACCAACATTGGCCATAAGCCCACAACTTAATATTTTCCCCATAAATAGAGGAAATTCAACAAGATACAACGTCACATGAAAATTCTCATTGTTCAACAAGGAACACGATACCATGAATCAACCAAAATTTACTACAGCTAAACCGTGTAATGATTCGGACTATTACAACTATTTTTGGTTAATTAATTATCTAAATGCTTATTTCTAATTAAAAAACTCTTAAAATTATTTTATTAATAATATTAACTCATAATTACTATTATTATTATTATACTAATGAAATATATATACACATATTTTTGTAATTTGTAATGCTGAAACTGTTTTTCAATTGATCTATAATTTACACTACATTATATACCACAAAAATCTTATTCTCAATTTAACTCATATAAGTCATAGTACCATAATTTAATTGGTATAGGAACATGACATGTTGTCTTAGTTTGGATTTGACGCTTCAATTAACTATATATGTTAATTTGTTTTTCAAAGATAACATTACAGTTTATAATTTCACACAGTAATGCTAAAAGGTGTAAGCTCTATTATTAATTAAATAGGTGTATACTAGTAAAATTGAAATGCTATCTCAATTTCACCTAATGCCACTCTGCTACAGTATCCAAGCATAAATGCATTGTGTTTTTTAGCTACAGTATACAAACATATAGACACTTATTATATTTCGCTACAGTATACCCGACATATATGTATTAATCATATACCACACTATCACTTTATTAATAAACCTACCACTAATTCATGGTACTTATCTTAATTTATTCTAGTGGCATAATACTACAATTGATTAAACAAATTTCCATTCTGATAATAAATCATAAATTAGCAAGGATGTAGTATTATTTGGAAACTCCAACTTAACCTACTGACAACTCTAAACTTGTCGGAATTACGCAAAACAAATAAAAGTGACTTTTAATGATACAAAAAAACTCTATTGATAACTTTAACAACACCATTGACAAGTATAATAACCCTATTGACAACTCAATTGACAACTCTAACAATTCTATTAACAATTCTACGGAATTAGAAATAACTTAAATTAACTAAATAATTTAAATATTTATATCTAATTCAAAATTATTATAAATTTTAAACTAATTATATTACATTATTTCAAATATATTTATAGAATTTAGATATTAATACTCAAAGGGAACCATAGTTCAATGCAAAACAGTAACTCTTATAGCAGTGAGAACTTAGCCAATTGTGTATAATATTCTCGTCATCACTCATATGATTAACCTTCTTATAACTAGTATTTAAATAATTATGCTAGGTGTTTCAAAATGAGACCAACATAATTTATCAGTGACGGAAACTGGAACACGTGTTACAAGTAATGCATATTTTATGGACATATTAAGTCTAACTACACAATCCAATATCATATAATTTTAATTATTATAGAAATGTGATATGATTTCTTTGGTTTAACGCTACAGTATAGTAACAGTACAGTATAAAAATATTAAATTGTTATCTATCCAATTCATCCATTCTATCGATAGAATAAATGCTTCTTAAGTTATCTCTCAATTTCCCCAATATATCAATTTCAAACACAAACACAAACAATTTTACAACCCAATCTAACATACCATTCATCACATATTTTATTATAGAGTCCGAACCCTACCCTTACCTTGGATAGAAGGTTATTCTAACTCTCTGATTGAATGTAGCTTTTCCTCCTCTTTGCACTTTTATGTATCTCTTCTAAAACCCTTATTTCTTCTTCTTCCAAAACATATCCTTTCTCCTCTTTTCTTTCTACTGATACTCCTATTTTTCCTAGTATTTCTAAACATTTATTATAATATAACTACTATACTATTATTCTTATTTTGCCTTGTTGGGTTTAAATTTCTACACCTCCCTTTCTACTACTTTTAATATTAAAATAGGCTCACATGAATAATAATAGTATTATTCAATATTAATCCTACAACTTAATCAACTAATTAATTCAACTAAGAACGACACAACTTAAATCAACATTTTACAACTTTGAAAGTTTAATCAGAAAAATATTCAAAAATATTTAATTAAATATTGGGCGTTACAACTCTCTCTCACTTAGAATATTTTCGTCCTCGAAAATCTACTCGATACTACCACTCTTAACGCGGATTTCACATCTCACTCTTTGATCCCCAAGTTGCGTTAGACAACACTTTGACCACTACTTTCTTGACATAACAATAACTCAACACAATTTAAATCAAATACACACATGCTAATCATTCAACACCTTTGCGACATAATCGTTAATAAATTATCAACCACTTTAATAATATTTTGACATATCAACATTTTAAGTAGTAACAACCATAACATACTTATGTTAGAACAAAGTTTGAATCTACTACCCTAAGTTTAAGTTTTGATGATAACAAAATGCAAAGATATATTAATTGTATGATTCATGTAAGACATATGCTACCTAAAAAATTACATTCTGTTTTACAGAAACTCTGATGGGTATCAGCAAGAGAACATCATCATCAGCATCAGAAGATGAAATATCAACATCAGCATCAGAGGATGTTATATCAGATGCCAGAATCAGAAGATCAACATGTGCTTACGCTGAAGCTTGATGAACAGATCTGCGCGTAAAAATCTGAACTCTGATTAAGACAACAACAATTCATCAGCACCTAAGCAGCGTCAGAATGAGCCAAAGCCAGAACACGCTTTAGTGGCAACGGTACTGTGCATTCAAGACTATTTATTATCAACGACATTATTCCAGACAAAATCTGCTTATTATGGAAAGAATGTTATTGGCATTGAAACGAAATTACTGACTATAACGTACCATTTTCCAATGCTATATAAACAAGTCAGTGAAGATTGAATTGGCTAATGCTCTACAACTATCTACACGCCTAAAGCTACTTATCATCTTCCTCACTCTCAGTTTGCTAAAGCTCTCAAATTCTTTACTCAATTATTTTAGCACTCTAGTTCTCATAAGCTTAACGTGTGTAGTATCACAGTTGTGATAAACAGTTTTTGTAGAAAACATTCAACACACTTAGATTTCATTTATCTGTAAGAAAGTATTCCCTTGAGAAACCGGTATGTGGTTTGACTCAAGAAGGCTTTAGCAGTTGTTAAAGCAGTTGTAATATTCAGTTGAATATAGTGGATTAAGACCTCGTTGGAGAGAGGCGAAATCACCTTGACGGGTGGACTGGAGTAGTTTGAGATTAAACGAACCAGGATAAAAATACCGTGTTGACTTCAATTGATTTCCAGTTTTTATAATTCAACCCCCCTTCTTGTGTTTTTCACTTCTTCAATTGGCATCAGAGCGCCTGGTTCTGAGCTAAAACACTTAACCGTGTCAGTACAAGATCCAGCGTCAGAAAAACACAATGGCAGGAACATATCAACACACCAGCAATGACAACAATGAAGACAGAGACAGATTCAGCGGCAAACCTCCAGTCTTTGATGGAGAAAATTTTAATTACTGGAAAGACAGAATTGAAAGCTTCTTTCTGGCACATGATTCTGATATGTGGGACATGGTGACAGATGGATACACGCACCCAGTGAATGCAAGCGGTCAGAAGATTGACATGAAAGCAATGTCTGATCAACAAAAGCGTGACTTCAAAAATCACCACAAGGCCAAAACCATTCTTCTCAGCGCCATCTCTTACGCTGAATATGAAAAGATCTCTAACAGAGACACAACAAAGAACATGTTTGACTCACTCAGAATGACGCATGAAGGCAACATCCAGGTCAAAGAAACTAAAGCTCTTGCGCTCATTCATAAGTATGAGGCATTCAAAATGGAAGAAAGTGAATCCATTGAAACAATGTTCTCCAGATTCCAAATTCTGGTGGCTGGTCTCAAGGTTCTGGACAAAGGATACTCTACTGCTGATCATGTCAAGAAGATCATCAGAAGCTTGCCAAAACAGTGGAGGCCAATGGTTACAGCGCTGAAGCTAGCTAAAGATCTCAACAAAATTTCTCTGGAGGAACTTATCAGCTCCCTCAGAAGTCACGAGATAGAGCTGGAAGCTGATGAACCTCAGAAGCAAGGTAAGCCTTTAGCATTAAAATCTAACAAAAAATCTGAGTCTAAAGTTTTGCAGGCAGTTGAAGAAACATCTGATGGATCCTCATCAGAAGAAGACGAACTTTCCCACCTCTCCAGAAGAGTGAACCAACTATGGAAGCAGAGGCAAAGGAAGTTCAGGAATCCCAGAAGATCTGATCAGAATGAGTCCTCTTCCAGATACAGAAGGTCAGATTCTTCCTATGGATACAGAAGATCTGAAGGCTCCTCAGGAAGCAGAAAGCCAAACACCAAGGACATCATCTGCTATGAATGCAATGAGAAAGGACACTACAAGAGTGACTGCCCAAAGCTTCAGAGGGAAAAGCCCAAAAAGAAGTTTGGAAGAGAAAATAAGAAAAGTCTCATGGCTACATGGGATGACTCTGACTCGTCTGAAGCTGACTCAAAATCAGATGATGAGAGAGTAAACATAGCTCTCATGGCCAACATTTCAGAAGACAGTGAAGCTTCTGAATCAGACTCAGAATCAGACACTGAAGAGGTATTTCCTGACTTTGCAATTAATTTTACTAAGGCTGAACTTGCTGAAAGCCTTAACGAAATTTTGGAAAGGTACCAGCAGATTAGAGTTAAATTCAGAAACCTGAAAAGGAATCTTGAATCTGACTCTGATAAGACTGAGAGTCTTAAATTGGAAAATTCTGAGCTGAAAAATAAAATTTCAAAGTTAGAAAATGTTTTACAAAACTCTCAGAAGGAAACAATTTTTGAAACTCCCAACAGCGCTGATGAGATCATCAAGGAGTATGATCATAGTTTTCAGAAGTTCCTTGCTAAAAGCATAGATAGAAGCAAAATGGCTTCAATGATCTATGGAGTTAGCAAAAACGGCAGAAAGGGAATAGGATACCAAGGTAAGGTACCTACACCAAAGAATTCCATGGATTTAACTATCAAACACACTCCTCTGAACTCACATTGTGTGTATGGTCACACACATGATATTAAATATACTAGCAGTAAGTATTCTGTGAAACCAAAATTCAACCAGAGTTTTGGTAAATCTAACAAATCAGGACCCAAGAAAATCTGGGTACCTAAGGATAAAATAATACATGTTACAGATATCTTTAGCAGCAAATCAGAAACACCAGTCATGGTACCTGGACTCTGGCTACTCGCGACACATGACGAGGAGAAGGCATATGTTCCAAAGCCTGGAACTTAAGCATGGAGGCCATGTAGGCTTTGGAGGCAAACAGAGGGGAAAGATCATTGGCTCTGGAACTGTAGGTAATGGAAATCTTCCCTCTATAAATAATGTTCGGCTAGTAGATGGATTAATGCATAATCTGTTATCCATAAGTCAATTAAGTGATAACGGTTATGATATAATCTTTAATCAAAAATCATGTAAAGCTGTTAGTCAGAAAGATGGGACTATCCTATTTAATGGAAAGAGGAAAAACAACATTTATAAAATGAAACTTTCTAAACTGAAAAGTCAGAATGTAAAGTGTCTTCTGTCTGTTAACAACGAGCAATGGATCTGGCACAGAAGATTGGGGCATGTTAGTACGAGAAGAATATCTCAGATTAACAAACTCAATCTGGTAAGAGGACTTCCTAATCTGAATTTCAATTCAGATGCTCTGTGTGAAGCATGTCAGAAAGGCAAGTTTGCAAAACCTTATTTTAAATCTAAAAATGTTGTTTCTACCTCTAAGCCATTAGAACTTCTGCACATTGACTTATTTAGACCAGTTAAAACTGCTTCAGTCAGTGGCAAGAAGTATGGGTTAGTAATCGTAGATGACTATAGCAGATGGACATGGGTAAAGTTCTTAAGACACAAGGACGAGTCACACTATGTGTTTGTCACCTTCTGTAACCAAGTTCAGAATGAAAAGGATCTTAGAATCGTTAAAGTCAGAAGTGATCATGGTGGAGAATTTGAAAACAAAGATTTTGAGTCATTCTTTAATGACAGAGGCATTCTGCATGATTTCTCTTGTCCTAGAACTCCCCAACAAAATGGAGTTGTAGAACGAAAGAACAGAACATTGCAAGAAATGGCCAGAACCATGATCAATGAGACAAACGTTGCTAAGATCTTCTGGGCAGAGGCAATAAACACAACGTGCTACATTCAGAATAGAATCTCAATAAGACCTATTCTGGAAAAGACTCCATATGAATTGTGGAAGAACAGAAAGCCCAACATATCATATTTTCATCCATTTGGATGTACTTGCTTTATGTTAAATACAAAAAATTATTTGAACAAGTTTGACTCTAAAGCACAGAAGTGTATTATGTTAGGATACTCTGAACGCTCAAGAGGGTACATAGTATACAATACAGAAACACAGATTGTGGAAGAATCAATCAGTGTTCGTTTTGATGATAAGCTTGACTCTGAAAAGTCAAAGCAGAATGAAGTCTTTGCAGGTATGGAAATTGAATTCACAGGTTCTAAAGACAAGTCATCAGAAGCTCTCAACAAAGACACCCCTTCAACATCTGAAAGGAGCACTGCTAGCAATCCAACAACACCTGTTAATCAACCTCAGAAAAGACTACCCAGAAGCAGCCTGGATCACCCAGAAGAAACCATCTTAGGAAGAAAAGAAGATCCAATCAGAACAAGAGCCAGCTTCAGAAACTCTGAAGAATCCCTCATGGGACTTGTGTCTCTGATTGAACCTTCTTCTATTGATGAAGCACTTCTGGACAACTACTGGATTCTAGAAATGCAAGAAGAGCTGAATCAATTCACCAGAAACGACGTATGGGATCTTGTTCCCAGACCAAAAGGATTCAACGTCATTGGAACAAGATGGGTGTTCAGAAACAAACTGAACGAACAAGGTGAAGTCATCAGAAACAAGGCACGACTGGTAGCACAAGGTTATAGTCAGCAAGAGGGGATAGACTATACAGAAACCTTTGCCCCAGTCGCCAGGTTAGAATCCATCAGACTTTTAATTTCATTTGTTGTTAATAAAGGCATCACTCTGTATCAGATGGATGTCAAGAGTGCATTCTTAAATGGTTATATAGAAGAAGAAGTTTATGTGCACCAACCCCCTGGTTTTGAAAGTACAAAAAAACCAGAATATGTTTTCAAACTAAAGAAGTCACTATATGGTCTGAAACAAGCTCCCAGAGCTTGGTATGAAAGACTAAGTAACTTTATGTTAGAAAATGAATTCACCAGAGGGAAGGTGGACACTACCTTATTCTGTAAGTCAGTTAAGAATGACATCTTAGTCTATCAAATTTACGTTGATGATATTATTTTTGGATCTACTAATCCTTCTTTTGGAAGAAAATTTGCTAAGTGTATGCAGGAAGAATTTGAGATGAGGCTCATGGGAGAACTGAAATTCTTTCTGGGAATTCAGATCAATCCAAATCCAGAGGGAACTTACATTCATCAGAGCAAATATATCAGAGAACTTCTGAAGAAATTTGACTTCTCAGAATGTAAGCCATCAAAGATTGCAATGCATCCCACGTGCATTTTGGAAAGAGAAGAGGTAAGCAAAAAGGTAGAACAGAAGGTCTATAGAGGTATGATTAGTTATCTCCTTTATCTGACGGCTTCAAGGCCTGATATCTTATTCAGCGTATGTATTTGTGCTAGATTCCAATCAGATCCTAGAGAATCTCACTTAACAGTTGTTAAGCGAATTTTCAAGTATCTGAAAGGTACTACTAATCTGGGTCTATTTTATAGAAAATCTAGTGATTACAGCTTAGTAGGCTACTGCGATGCTGACTTTGCTGGAGACAGAGTAGAGCGTAAAAGTACTTCTGGAAGCTGCCAGTTTCTGGGAGAAAATATGATCTCTTGGTCCAGCAAAAGGCAATCCACAATTGTGCTATCAACAGCAGAAGCTAAGTACATAGCAGCAGCTGGATGCAGCACACAAATGCTCTAGATGAAAAGTCAGCTTGAAGACTTCCAGATTTTTGAGAGTAACATCCCTATACTCTGTGACAATACTTCTGCCATTTGCTTAAGTAAAAATCCTATTTTGCATTCTAGGGCTAAGCATATAGAAATAAAACATCACTTCATTAGGGACTATATTCAGAAAGGAATTTTGAACTTAAAATTTATTGATACAGACCATCAATGGGCTGATATCTTCACTAAACCACTTTCTGAAGATAGGTTCAACTTCATTCTGAAACATCTCAGCATGAAGCTCTGCCCAGAGTGAAAATGTTTTAATTTTATATATTAAACTTCAGAATGTGTTTTCTTTTTACTGTGAACTTCTGATCAATCTTCTTTCAGAAAGATAGACATGCAGATTGTATCAGATTTTATTCTTAAAGATCTGAGCGTTTCAGCTCAAGGATAGACGTGCTGCTCACTAAATCAAACAAGTGTCATCCAATCATCAGCAAATCTCTGAAGCAGAACACGCGTGCACGCTTCTGAGAAGGCAAAATGCTGATTGGATGCATTGAGACACATGTCTGGTAACCGTTTCAAATATCTTTCTTAAATCCCCCAAAATCAGCAAGCATTAAATGCACGTAATCATGAGTTAAACTGTAATCATGAATTAATTCTCTTTCTTAAAACCGTTTACATTTTCAAAACTCATTTTGAAATCTATTTAAGCACATTAACATCATTCATTAAACTTTTACCGTCTCTTACAATCATCCAAAATATTTTCTGCATTTTCACTTGTGTGTTCATCCTTTTTCAAAAGAAACCCTTTCTCAAAAAAATTTCTCAGAAAACCCTAAGTGTGAACATGGCAACCTCTAGCAATGTTTCTGCAGGCTCTCAGAAGGAGGCTTCATCTGAACAATACCAAATTCCCTTCAGAACACTCCTTACACCAGTGAAGAACTTGGAAGTTCTGTCTGAACTGATTGTTGATTTCACCAGTCTGAAAGAAAATGGATTCGATTTGACAGAAGAAGTTAGGGCACAAGGATGGGAGAAGTACTTTGATAGGTTGGTGGGACCAACGTTCCCAGTATTGGTCAAGGAATTCCGGATTCATGCGTCTTCATCAACACATCAAGTTACTTCCTATATAATGGGAAAGAAGATTGTGATCACTGAGGATCACATTGCAAGATTGATTGGATACACTGGTGGTGGTATCCGCTGTATCGACATGGCAGAAAGATGCTCAGATGCTGCTGTCATTGCAAGAGAGATTTTCACCCATGGGGTTCCCAGCAGCAAAATCAGTGACTTGAAGGATCAGCACAGAATATGGGCGAAGACTATTCTGGGGTGCTTCAATCACAGGAAGCCCACAAGCTCTCCTGATTATATAAACATAGATCAACAGTTTCTGATCTATTTTATTAATCAGAAGGTAAAGATTAACTTGGCTCATCTTCTGTTTAATCACCTCAGGACCAGCGTCAAGGAGACAAAAGAAGAAGAAAGGACAAAAAGGGATTGGATACCCTTTGGCAGGTTAATATCAGATATTCTAACTGAGAATAGGCTGATAGAACACCTTACAGAAGCTCAGGAAGTAAGCTCTATTGAACCTACTGTTGGCAAGCCTCTGAATGCCAAGAATCTGAAGAAAATGAAACTGATAGAGAATATCAGAAAGGAGCCCAGCGTCACTCCTCTTGCTGACATCACCAGCAGAAGAGTCCCTCTGGACGACTTTCCAATATTTTCTGAGATTGACTCTAAACCAGTCATTGTTCTTAGATACTTGGACGCTTGCAAGGCTGATGGAACAAATCCCACTCTGAACATTAAAGATCTGCACCAGCAAAATCCAGAAGTTACTGTGAAGAAGACGAAGAACAAAAAGGCTACTTCAGAAGGACCATCCCAGCAGACCCCTAAGAAGAGAGGTAATCTATCTGCTGCTAATGTTTTAAATTCTTCTGCTATTCCAACATCAATCCCAACCCCAGCTTCACATGAACTCCCAATCCCCATACCAACCATTGATGACACCGAACCAGAGGCTGACCCTTCTGAGTCACTAACTCTCAGGAGATCCCGCACCAAATCCCAAAATCCAAAACCCACAACATCAACAGAATCAGAACTTGATAAAGTTCTTTCTGAAATTGATCAACGTTCTTCCGCTCCCCTCTCAGAAAATCCAAACACTCAACCACAAACTGCCCACTCACCTCAACCAGCACATACACTATCTCTAATACCAGAACAACCAGAAATTCCACCTCCTTCTCCACAACCAGAAATTCCACCTCCTTCTCCACAACCAGAACTTCATCCACTTTCACATCAACCATCATCTCCACAACCAGAGTTTCAACACTCTGAAACTCCATCACCTGAACCTCAAACCCCTGAACCTCATTCTCCTCAATCCTCTGAACCTCAACCCTTGGCAATCCAGCTGCCATGTGGTACAACTGTAAACATACCCCAACTGCCATCCTCACCAGAAACTACCCCTCCAAATACTCCAAACAGTCCAATTATCATTTCTGATTCTCCCACTCCATCTCCCAAACAAAATACACAAGACCACAACAGGACCTTCATTAATTTAACAATCCTTGACCGTCTTGCTGACCTTAAAAATAAAATAGCCATCCCCAAACCCAAACAACTAGATGTTGGTGCTGGCATTTTGAATTTTGAAACAGGCTTGCAGAATTGGATTGCTTCTCTAAAGCAGGTTTGTCCTCGAATGATTGATCCTGCTGCCTCAGACCAACTCTGGACACATTTCAGAATGTGGGTACGCGCTGAAGCCCTCAAGCCGCAAGACATAAATTATGAACAGGCCCAACAGAACTTCAGCAAGCTGCTGAAGGAAGTTGAAAGTCAGTTGCCAAAGGAGGAAGTGCTACTTCTGGATAGTGAGCCATGGTCTGAAAAGCGTCCAGCTTCAAAAGTTCAGCAAGCAGAAGATCAGACATTTCAAGATGAAGATGTTAGTCAAGCTGAAGATGCTGCAGAAAGCTCTCAGAAGCATCCTGTTTCTGACGTTTCTCAAGCTGCCTTGGACAGGAAGACTCTTGAAGAGCTGAAGTAGAATGATATTCGTCTGCAGCAAAGAATGAATGAGAATGATCAGAAAATGAAGGAAAGGATGGATGTGCAAGATGGCAAGATTGATACAGTTGTCAGCATGGTGCATCAGCAGAAGGAAACTGCTGATCAGATCAAGAACATGCTAGAAGCTTTGTTCACACGCTTTCCACCCCAACCTTAGTTTTTCATTCATGATGTTTTCATTGCTTTCTTTCCATGTTTTCTGTACTATCTTCTAAGCTTTGAATTAAATATAACAGTTTTTCTGCTCTGATCATTTTAGCTTATATTATTTGCAATTTTTGATTGCTGACAAAGAGGGGGAGAAAAAGAATGATATTTTTCAATAACGGACTACTGAGACAAAAAGTCTCAAACATTCTAACACTCTGATATACTTGAATGTTTTTGTTTTGCATAAGCCTACAGGTACAAGAAGTTAATCATCTCTGATACACTGAAGCTCTGATGTTCTGATGTTCAAAGAAAGTCAACAAAGATCTGATCCTGAAGGACTCATGGAATTAAAAAGGCAAGTAATAAATTCAGGGGGAGTATCTCCGATCTCAACTCTGATATCTCTTTATCCCTTATCCTCTTATCTTTGATAACTTCCTATTTTAATTCTGATACTCTTTACTATTTGGTTATCTCTGATACTTTTTACGTTAATTTTCAATTGAAAAAATCTAGTTTTTGTCATCATCAAAAAGGGGGAGATTATTAGAACAAAGTTTGAATCTACTACCCTAAGTTTAAGTTTTGATGATAACAAAATGCAAAGATATATTAATTGTATGATTCATGTAAGACATATGCTACCTAAAAAATTACATTCTGTTTTACAGAAACTCTGATGGGTATCAGCAAGAGAATATCATCATCAGCATCAGAAGATGAAATATCAACATCAGCATCAGAGGATGTTATATCAGATGCCAGAATCAGAAGACCAACATGTGCTTACGCTGAAGCTTGATGAACAGATCTGCGCGTAACAATCTGAACTCTGATTAAGACAACAACAATTCATCAACACCTAAGCAGCGTCAGAATGAGCCAAAGCCAGAACACGCTTTAGTGGCAACGGTACTGTGCATTCAAGACTATTTATTATCAACGGCATTATTCCAGACAAAGATCTGCTTATTATGGAAAGAATGTTATTGGCATTGAAACGGAATTACTGACTCCAACGTACCATTTCCAATGCTATATAAACAAGTCAGTGAAGATTGAATTGGATAATGCTCTACAACTATCTACACGCCTAAAGCTACTTATCATCTTCCTCACTCTCAGTTTGCTAAAGCTCTCAAATTCTTTACTCAATTATTTTAGCACTCTAGTTCTCATAAGCTTAACGTGTGTAGTATCACAGTTGTGATAAACAGTTTTTGTAGAAAACATTCAACACACTTAGATTTCATTTATCTGTAAGAAAGTATTCCCTTGAGAAACCGGTCTGTGGTTTGACTCAAGAAGGCTTTAGCAGTTGTTAAAGCAGTTGTAATATTCAGTTGAATATAGTGGATTAAGACCTCGTTGGAGAGAGGCGAAATCACCTTGACGGGTGGACTGGAGTAGTTTAAGATCAAACGAACCAGGATAAAAATACCGTGTTGACTGCAATTGATTTCCAGTTTTTACAATTCAACCCCCCTTCTTGTGTTTTTCACTTCTTCAACTTATACTTGGATATACAACATCACGTTATCGTCTTAACAACATTTTCAACACCAAAACACATACACAATTTCAGTCCCATATATATATATATATATATATATATATATATATATATATATATATATATATATATATATATGTCAATTATCAACAAAATATCAACAACTCTATTCATATCTCTGTATCACCCTTATAGTGTCATCAACATAGCTAAGATAATCAACTTCGTCCTATTATGGATTATTATTCATCATTTATGGTAAACAACAACAACATCACGACAACGGGAACAAAATCATTATAAAGTTAACTTAACAGTATAACTCAATAAATATACACACAACTCACCATCAACCAACAACCATATTAATATCTTTATAAAATCAGCAAATATTTACGAGAAAACACAATACCCTGGCATGTCATTCCTATATCAACAATCCAACAAATCAAACATGTAGATCAAGACATATCATTCCCATAGGCTTGTGATATTTGTTCCTTCACTTCTAACAAGTCATACAAGAATAGCAACTGCGCCATATCACGCTTCAACCTAGTTTCATAATTTCTTTGACATCCACCCTAAAATCGTTGTTCACTTGATATTCTCAATCTTTCATTTTGAGATGTTAGCTCGCATATAAACCTGCTACTCTGAATTATTCAATACGACTCAACTATTTCCTAGCCACTCCTCTATTAATTAACACAAACTGGTGAGCGACTATCCTCACGATATAACATAAATCACATTACACACTGTTAAGATAGAAACACAAGTCTATACCATCCAACACGATCTCGTTTACTATCAACAAGAGATTAAGGGTGATCAATTCCTCAATTTGTCAATAGATAGCCGACAACCATAATGGAATATAAATCATCATTACCAAACTATAATAGTGTTCCTTTAGAACTTGTACGCAAGTCACCTAAAGCACCATAATCCAATAATTTCCAATGAGGTTTACAAATACTCCCATAATATCCCTCCCATTTGATCTTGTCGATGGGACACCAACGCTTAACATATTACACGGTCTATATTAAACTCACTTAGCCTCACACGAAGGTTAAGTATTCTCCAACTCAAGAATTACTAATATACCAGTACATTACACGTCGTCTCGTTCCAATTTGAAATCTCAACAATACCATTCCACACTGTTTTGGTGATCGAACCTCCCCAATTCTTCTTTTACACACGCCACTACCTTGGCATCATAAACACGACTCTAATTCCTCCTAAAAGTATCTTCCTTTAAAAGGACATCTTCATTATAATAATTGTTAATCATCATAAGTTGCATCTCTATGCGCTTCTCCAATACTTTCACATCCTTTTTAATACTGAACATCTCATTTCTCAACTAATTCGCCAACATCATATTACGCTCGACCTCGTCTCGAAAAACTGTGATAATAACCATTTATGCCCAAAAGCCTCTAGTTCCATAACCGACTTCAAATTCCTTCCATATAGGAAAGCATCTACCATATTCTAAAACACTTTCATAGGATAGAATATATTTTTATCTCCTCATAGGTTCAAACGGAATATCAATCTGATATTCAGAACACAAGATATGAATTTCCAAAGTTATCGGAAAATGTGAACACCGGTGTCATCTAGTGACATACTATTACACACCTTACAATAACATCAAAACAAAATTTATTTGTACTAGTACCAACACTTACCATTCTTGAAATCATACTCATCTCCTCACATTTCCGACTCGCGATTCAAAACATTCCAATAACTTTTACAATCACTCACAAGGATCCCAAAACAAGGTCTACAGAAATCTGTCACTCTATCACCATTCAAACATCGACATCTTACGCAACGGCTACCCAAACCGACAACTTCATAGTCCACCAGTAGCACTGAAACATCATAACTTTATAAATTCCATCTTCTAAAAATTATCCTTATTACTTAACAATCACCTTCAGAAACATCAGAGATTTACACTCTACTCATATATCAATAATTGTTACATTGCTCCTCATCCTTCGAGAAGTAAACATCAACAATGTTTGATCATCCTCCCTCAAGACGCTCCAACTTGATTAAAAAACATAATCTTGAATCCATGTCACCTTCGGATTTGGGAACAACAAAACTTCAACAATATTTGCACTGTTGCCATCAACAACATATTAACTAACATCTTACAACCAAAACATATTCGAGAACCAAAGCATCACACCTACTTATCTTCAAACTAACTCCTGCATACAATCAATTTGAAAAGCAAACAAGTACCGACAGTGTGCCGCACACATGTACTAAGAAACAACACATCAATAATATTCAACTGTCACACTACTCTATTGATTCAACAACTTTATCAGACAGACCGACCTGCTCTGATACAACTAATGTAACACCCCATTTCTACCCAACGAATTATATGAAATCAGGGTTACAAAATTTCCATCAAACAAATGGAATGCTACACTTTCAACTTGAAAACAACGATATTCAATCGCCTATAGTTCAGATACATAACACATAAAATTCGGATGAACCGATAACAATCTGTTTAGTCTTTAAAAATAAAACAACATTCGTTGCTACACAGTGTATTCACAAATTCAACTGAAAGCACCATAACATCTTGTCCAACTCAAAACGACTTTAAGACAACAAGTCTTTAATGAAAACAACTTAAAAATTCAACAACATAATGAAAACCAACAATAAAGAAAACATGTGTTTATCCCCCTGAATGCTACGTATCAAAGCGACAACACTAACTCGAACTAACGAAGGTAACATCAATCCTTCTTGATTACCTGCACATTACCAGCAAAGGGAAACATTCAAATAGAAGGGGTGAGATATTGAACCATATAGTTGAGTGTATGATAAAGAATTTACTATATAAGATTATATAAAATCACCACTTCACAACTTTCAACCAACATCAATCATCACAAGTCAACAACACAACATGTTAAATATACAACACGGAGTGCGACTCGTTACAATGCACATGCATGTGGTACCAATGGAGCAAAACTCCCAACTTAGAAATCTGCCAATTAATAGATGCATCAACAAGGCATAAGCCTTCAACTTAATTTTCCAATCAATTCCATCTTACCCAACATCAACTCCAACTATATATGCTATGTATTCGACCCAATATGAATGTCAGGATAGCAACAACAAAATTTCATAGCAACGCAACAACAAACCAACATTGGTCATAAGCCCACAACTTAATATTTTTCCCATAAATAGAGGAAATTCAACAAGATACAACATCACCTGCAAATTCTCATTGTTCAACAAGGAACACGATACCACGAATCAACCAAAATTTACTACAACTAAACTGCATAATTATTTGGACTATTACGACTATTTTTGGTTAATTAATTACCTAAATGCTTATTTCTAATTTGTAATGTTGAAATTGGTTTTTCAATTGACCTATAATTTACACTACATTATATACCACCAAAATATTATTCTCAATTTAACTCATATAAGTCATAGTACCATAATTTAATTGGCATAGGAACATAACATATTGTCTTAGTTTGGATTTGACGCTACAGTTAACTAAATATGCCAATTTGTTTTTCAAAGATAACATTATAGTTTATACTTTCACAAAGTAATGCTAAAAGGTGTAAGCTCTATTATTAATTAAATAGGTGTATACTAGTAAACTTGAAATGCTATCTCAATTTCACCTAATTCCACTCTTCTACACTATTCAAGCATAAATGCATTGTGTTCTTTCGCTACAGTATCCAAACATATAGACACTTATATTGTTTCGCTACAGTGTGCCCGACATATAGGTACTAATCATATACCACACTATCACTTTATTAATAAGCCTACAACCAATTCCTGCTACTTATCTTAATTTATTCTAGTGGCATAATACTACAATTGATTAAACAAATTTCCATATAGATAATAAATCATAAATTAGCAAGGATGTAGTATTATTTGGAAACTCCAACTTACCCTACTGATAACTATAAACATGTCAGAATTATGCAAAACAAATAAAAGTGACTTTTAATGATACGAAACAACTCTACTGATGACTTTAACAACACTATTTACAACTCTAACAACCCTATTAATAACTCAATTGACAACTATAACAATTCTATTGACAATTCTACGGAATTAGAAATAACTTAAATTAACTAAATAATTTAAAGATTTATATCTAATTCAAAATTCTTATAAATTTTATACTAATGATATTAAATTGTTTCAAATATATTTATGGAATTTAGATATTAATATTTAAAAGGAAACCATAGTTCAATGCAAAACAATAACTCTTATAGCAGTGAGAACTTAGCCAATTGTGTGTAATATTCTCGTCATCCCTCATATGAGTAACCTTCTTATAACTAGTATTTTAAATAATTATGCTAGGTGTTTCAAACTGAGACCAACATAATTTATCAGTGACGGAATCTGGAACACATGTTAGAAGTAATGCATATTTTATGGACATATGAAGTCTAACTACACAATCCAATATCACAGAATTTTAATTATTATAGAAACATAATATAATTTCTTTGGTTTAACGCTACAGTATAGTAACAATACAGTATAAAAATATTAAATTGTTATCTATCCAATTCATCCATTCAATCAATAGAATATTGGCTTCTTAATTTATCTCTCAATTTCACCTATATATATATATATATATATATATATATATATATATATATATATATATATATATATATATATATATATATATATATATATATATATATATATATATATATATATATATATTTCAAACACAAACAGAAATAATTTTGCAACCCAATCTCACATACCATTCATCACATACCCTATTATAAAGTAAGAACCCCACCCTTACCTTGGATAAAAGGTTGCTCTAACTCTCTGATTTCACTTAGCTTTGCCTCCTCTTTGCACTTCTATGTATCTCTTCCAAAACCCTTATTTCTTCTTCTGCAAAAACTTATTCTTTCTCCTCTTTTCTTTCTACTGATACTCCTATTTTCCTATTATTTCTAAACATCTATTATAATATAACTACTATACTATTATTCTTATTTTGCCTTATTGGGCTTAAATTCCTACACCTCCATTTCTACTACTTCTAATATTAAAAATAGGCTCCCATAAATAATAATAGTATTATTCAATATTAATTCTACAACTTAATCAACTAATTAATACAACTAAGAACAACATAACTTAAATCAACATTTCAGAACTTTTAAAATATTTAATTAAATAATTAATTAAATATGGGGCGTTACAAAGAGTCTTCATCGGGCGATGGTGTCCATAATTGAGACGTTGATTTGGACTTTCTTAGAAGAGTCGTAACTTGAGTTTTAGAACTCGGTTTGAGGTGTCATTAGAAGCATTGAATAGATAGCACGATGAACTTTATTTAGGGGTAGTAAAATGAAGAATATGAAGTATATCCCTAATATCTACATTAGAATGAAGTTATGTTCCCCGTGTTGGATTATGATAATGATGGTTTATAAAAGATGATTAGAAGATAATAATGATGATACCTTATATAATATGAGGACATGATGATGAGTTGTATGTTATGATGATGCTTGGAACTGTGATGATTAGTTGATGATAATGATGTTGTGATGATGATATGATTGTTTTTTATGGTGATATGATGTCATGATGATATGATGATAATGATGTTGTAATGATGATATGATTATTTTGATGATGCTATGGTGATAATGATGTTGATGGCCTGAATTTGTATAGTGTTGAAGGATTATGCCTTGCGGTTGTTTAATTATGTTGTTTCATGTTGATGTTGCATGCATTCATTGGTGAGGGGTTATGCTCTGTTGTTGGCCTGGAATGGCGTTGTGTTGAGGGATTATGCTCTGGTATTTCCCAATTAGCATTATGTTGGGGGCTTATGCCCTGTTGGTACCACATGCATTTAGTTGTTGTCGGTTGCGTTGCATTGCACTGACTTGATTTGATGTCGTGCTATTTGAATGAAGAATGTGTTTTTGATGATTTAGGATGAAGATGTGAATATGTTATTATGATATAAAGGTAGGAGTATAATACTTGATAAATGAGGATGTACAGATTTCATGATTGATTTTTTTTATAACTACTATATCTTTTCCTTATATCTTTTATAATGAATTGTGATTACTCACCCTTTCTGTTTGAATGTTGCCTCCACGTGGGTAATGCGCAGGTGACCGAGAATAGTTCGTAGAAGCGTGAGGATAACTTGAAGTCTTTAGTGTGTTTCTTTTGGATAGATAGGGTCTTGCTCTAATATGTAATATGGGATTTGGGAACTTGCTATGTTTTTTCATTGTTTTATTGTTACGTATCTTAACCCATACTTATGTTGAACCACAAATTTTGTGGAGAATGTTGTTATTAAACATGTGGTGCTATGAAAATGAATAATTGGATATTTTCGTTGTGTAAATGATTTTTTATGAGAAATAAAGTAATCAATTGATTTGAAATGTTATGAATTTTTGAAGATGTGACATCCTACTTGTGTACTCTGATATATTTTCATATATTATATTATAATTATTTATATGGGAAAGTGGGGTGTTACAATTGGTATCAGAAAAGGTCGGCCCATCTGACCAGGTTGTCTAATGTTGTTTGTTCCTTAGTATGTGACATGTGTGTGCAACACTGTCGGTACTTGCTTATTTTTCTAACGGTTTGTCCGCAGGAGTTAGTTTGAAACAAGTGGGGGAGAAGCTTTTTCTTTTCTGAGATAGTTAGAGGACAAATTTTAGAACTTATGAAAGCATTAAGAATATTTGGATTAGTTTGTTGTGGTGTTTATTGAGGACATTATGAGTTAATCTAAGTCAGAGTAAGGGAATGTTGAACATTGTGATTTGAATTACAATGTTGAAAGGGAAGAAACTTTATGCTAAGTTATCAAGGTGTAGATCATGGTTTGAGAAGGTGAGTTTTCTTGAGCATGTTATTTTTGGTGATGATATTTGTGGATCCATCCCAAGTAGATGCAGTTCTACATTTAGAGACTCCCAAGTCGGTTATGGAGACAAGAACTTCTTGGGCTTAACTAGTTATTATCGCAGCTTGTTTGAGATGAGGCCAAGTACGAAATGTTGTAAACAAAAGAATTGAGGGAATGAGATGTTTGGTCCTAGGAAGGATGTGAAGATATTGTAGAAGCGTGTGGAGATGTAACTTATGCTGAATTATAATGATTAGAGTGACAAAGATTAATTGGACCATGGTGTTGTAGGTAAATTTGAGCATATGTTCAAAAGAAAATGATATTATAGTTTAGTAATGATGGTTTATGTGCCATTATGTTTGTCGGCTACCTATTGACGAATTGGGGGACTGATCACCCTTAATCTCTTGTTGATAGTAAATGTGATCATGTTGGATGGGATAAACTTATCTTATTAGCTTAATGGTGTGTAAAGTGTTTGACATTCTATCAAGAGGATATTCACTCATCATTTTGGGTAAACCTAGTGAATAAGTGACTGTGAAAGAGTTGCAACTTATTGAACAATTCAGAGACTTGAGGTTGTATGCAAGCTAATGTCGCTGAGTGGAAAGTTGAGGTTATCAAAAGTGAACAATGATTTTCTAGTGGGTATTAAAGAGAGTCAGAGGTTATAGATGAAACTTATGGATCTGATGGTTGATGGAAATCAAAATGAGGGAAATGACTTTAAGGAAGATAATTAGAGTAGTGCAACTGAAGCGTGATATAGTGCAGTTCGTTATACGGTGTGACTTGTTATGAGTTAAGGGTTAAACATCGGAAGCCTACTGGAATGATGCAAACCATTGGGCAATCCATAAGGAAGTGATAAGTGATAGGTTTATATATTATTTGAGTCACCGCCATGTCAATAGATGTATCGAGTTACATGTTCAATTGATAAACTATAGCATTGTTGTACTAATGTTGTGTGCCAATGTTGCCAATGTTATGGTTATGTTGATGTTCTTATGATGGTGTTGATGTGTGATGAAATGATAGAGGCGATATTCTTGTCGTGAAACTCTATATTCTTAAATTATGTTGTTACCTCGTTGTCGGGGGTTCGAGTTCGAGTAGCTCATGTTCAAGAGTAAATGAGATCCTAGGATGATGGGACAAGAAGTGAATGAACCTATGTGTTCATAACTCGGTAGTGTTGCATCTTGTTAGATTATTGTGGTTAACAACATCGAGTGTTTATTAGTGATGATTGAAATGTTTCCAAACGTGATGCTGGAGTTGGAGAGGAAGACGCGAGTCGTATCAAGAGTTGTGTACATCAAGTAAATTTTCGAGGACGAAAATTATTTAAGTGAGGGAGAGTTGTAACACCCCAAAAATCATTATCAATTATTTAATTAGTTATTTGTGATTATTTGAGAATTATAATGATTTATATGATGCATCACGGTGTTTGGTGTTGGTATGTTGTGGGGTAGTGTTGGAATAATAATATATGAGGAGTATTTGACTAGTTTATAATTATGTAGAATTTAAATAATTATTTGGGATTTATTGGATTTAATAATAATATTTAGAATTATTATTATAAAGGAAATTGTGGTGTAGAAACAAGAAGAGCTAAATGGTAAAGTAATGTGGAATAAGTGACGACATGATGGGAAGACCAATATTAGGGGTCCAAAGGTTAAGTTTGATATAAGGAAGGTTTGAGAATTTTGATCGCTCATTTTGTAAGATAATTTTTGGGAGAAAGAAGCAGAGGCATAAATAGGGCACAAAGAGGAAAGAAGGAGCATAGGAGTTTCGGTAAAGCACGAAGAGGATACGATTGCTCGTAATGATTTCTAAGGTAAGGGGTTTAATCATGTTTATTTTAATTGATATCTGGTTAAAGTGTTGGTAGGTTGTGTTTTGTGTGTTGATTTTGATGAGGATTGATGAAATTGGGGAAAAATCATGTGTTGAATGAATGAATGAATCCTTGATAAACTTATGATGTTAGGACCTTTAAATAAGTGTTATAGGTTGTTAAGAATATTGTATAATCATAGGATTTTGAATTCTGAAACAGGGACTTTTTATGGAATCAAATTGAGAGGTCTGGAAGGTCTCCAACCATGGAAACTAGCAGGGAGGAGAAGTGTTGTCTGGTTAGCATTGTCGGGCGACGCAGAAGTGATGCAGAGGTGGCACAAGTTTCGACAAGGTGCACAAAGGATGTGTCGGGCGATGGATGGCAGAAGCGATGCAGTAGAAACCTTTAAAACATTGTAACTTGAGTTTCAAGAGTCAGTTTTACGCACCGTTCGAAGCGGTGGAGAGCTAACATGATGCACTATATTAAGATTGAATTACATGAGTGTTTTGATGCATGATTCCAATATCTATATGTTTATGATATTGATTTATTACATGTTGCTATACTATAATGTGTTATTTTAATGATAAACATGATGTTAATTATGATGTTTTACCGTGGTTATTTGTTAATGATGTTTTTGTGATGTAAATGATGTGATTCATAATCATAATTTGGTGATATACATGTGCAAGTATAATAAATACTATTATGGTTATTTTATGATGGTTTTGGTGATATGTTGTGTTGTAAAGAACTCGTGTTGAAATTGATGAAAGTTCTATGTTGAATTTCCATGAGTGTTGTACCCCAATTTTTACCCCTAAGATTCCTGCATCATACCATATTGTTTCAATCACAACAAGATCACATTAGGGTTTTGGTTCTTCTCCCTATCTTTAGCCTTGCTCTTTTGAGGAGTTACCAAGCACCTTGACTTGTTTTCATTTGTGATCATGGATATTTTGCTTTGATTTTCTCTCTAATTAATAAAATGCAATATTGGTTTGTCTTACTTGTTAATAATGTAAGTAAAGGCAATGAGGTTTAGCAACTTTCTTTATGGGTTCATGAGTTTATTTCCATGCCCTAGTCAATAGCTTGAGAAATTCAAACTTCACTATTGGAGTGATTTTGGAAGAAATGGCATTACAAGGTTCATTTTGGTTCAACATATTTCAAATTTATCAAAATTGATTCAAAAGTACAAAGGGTTAAGGGAAGGAGTTGTCATGATTGGACAAGGTCTTATTCCTATTGGTCACAAGAGCATATTTCTCTCTAATTTCAAGATATGGAAGTGGTTTTGGTGGCTATGAGTCCTCATCATCATCCTCAACAACTTCTATTCACAAAGGAAGAATATTGGCACAAAAAGCTTGTTCAAACTAGGAAATTTTCCTCAAAGCATTCTCTTGATCTAGAGGCTAGGGTTTTGGACTTCAAAGAAGCATATCTTGCTCATATTTTGGTATTTTTGAGTGATTCCAAAAACATCCTTCTCTTCAAATAGTTACCAATAAATCATTTCAAAAGTTCCAAGGAGTTTTCATGTGGAAGGAACTTGGTGAAGAAGAAAGATTACAAGTCACCCAGATGAATCCCCAATTTTCCATATGTGACTTCAAATGGTCATAACTTGGTCAATTTTTATCACCTTGATCCCATTATTTTTTCATTATGATCTTAAGGATGTGTACTTCATGCTTTCTTTTATGTTCAAAGTAAGAAAATGGATGGAAGTTTCCTTAAGGATGCAAAAGATTATAGGTCATTTCATGATTTTTTGCCAACTTCAACAAGTCATAACTTGCTCAATTTTTGGAGATTTTGAGTGGTTCAAATTTCAAAATGTCATTCAAGATATCTACTTCATTCCATCTTTTTTGGTCAAGAGCAAATTCTAAGTGGAAGGCCATGTTTGGATGCAAACGATTATAGGTCATTTTAAAAGAAGAATTTGAAATATTTCTAAGTATGGAAAGTCAACTCTTTTTCTTCAACTTTGACTCCATGTAACTTTCAGCTCAAGCATCCATTTGATTCCATTCTTTTTCCATTGCAAAGCTTGTAACCTCATCTTTCCAAAGCATCAAGAATTATGCCCTAAGACCCCTTGAGGTGGAAATGCCATGGATTTGAATTGGGTAGTTTGAAACAGAATTTTTCACAAAGTCAGGATTTTGAAATCTTTGTTTTGGCTTCTAATCACAAGATTTCCACGCGTTTTTGGTTCTAATCATGTTTAGCAACTTGCCAGAAGTAATTAGTATCATGAAACGCAAGATTTGGCTGAGTTTTGATCAAGTTTGAGTCACACTTTCTTCATGATGCAAACCCACACGAATTCCTCTAAAATGCATCATTTGCTATTTCTTTTGATCCCATTTGCTTCCCTATAAATAGAGGGTCATCCCCCATTCAATTTCCCAAGCTTAGATATTTATCCCCCAGAATTCAGCAACTTCGAAATCTATTCTCAAGCCTTTTTCAATCCATTTTCCCTCAATTCACCTTCATTGATCTTCCCTGAAGCTAACCATATAATTAATTACATTCAAGAATTGTGCCCTATACTGCTCCATAGAAGTTCAGTTTCAGAGCTCTGCAACTCAACTTCAATAGGTAGATTCCTTCATCAATTCTTCAAAACTCTGATATTATTGTGTTTCTCTCATTGCCCTGGTTCTAGTTGCAACACTTACATTTCATTGGGAGCACATTTTGACCATGAATTTTCAAATCCCTTTTCAAAACATTCCTTCCAAATTGCTTCAGCTACAGTTTATATAAATTTGGCGCGAGGGTGTGGTTGTTTTCGTCTTGAAGAGACGAAGCGATTGGCATAGATCTGAGCTTCTGATTTTACAGTTTGAGAGACCTGCAAATCACGTTGGTTGGAGGTTGAAGATGACATACGTGTCATCTTCCAACCAATGATGGCGTGCCATTTGTGTTTTTCAAAAATCTGATTTATTATTAACTCTGTACATTATTCATTAATGACCATGATATGCATAGCGTGCCAGATCCTTTGGATTTGATTACTAACACGTTTGGACTCTCATCCAATGGTCCACATCTTTTACTTTTATTTTCTTTTTCTGATTTTTATATTTTAATTGTTTTAAATTTCAAAAAATCATAGAAAATTCATTTTTAGTCCAAAATATCTGAAAAAATTATGAAAAATATTTTTGATTATTCTCTTTCTGATTTTTATTTTTTCACAATTTAATTTTGTGTTTTGGTATTTTTTATGAATTTTACACTTATTTGATTTGTTTAAAATGTTTAAAAATACTTTTATACATTTTTAAATTCTGAAAAAATTATGGAATGACCCAATGGTATTGTGACAAATATTGGTGACCTTATTTTACTTTTGTTTCTGACTTTACTATTTTTTACTATTTTTGTTTATTTTACCCATTTATTTTAATTTTTAAAAATAGTTTCTGACTTTTACAAATTACCAAAAATTTTGTAAAATTACTTGGCCTCTTTTCTGATTTTTCTATGATCTTATTTTTCATTTATTGATTAATTTGAATATAATTGATATTTTCCTCATTATTTTCCATTTTTTAAAACATTTTTAAACCTTTTAATGTATATATTAAATACATTATTATTTTGTGATTATTTTCTGGCTCTCTTGGGTTGATTTTTTTTATCATGACTTTATTAACATCATTGGATCCATGGTGTTGAGTTTAACTCCACAAAAAGTGGTTTATTCATTTTTACCCTAATCCCTCTTCATCTTATCCCCTTCTCATTGCACTAAATGTTGTTGGAGCATGATCTCTATATCATGTCTCAAAACAAATGGTGCATAGATTGCTTTGACCGGCCTCAAAATAGGTGCGACTTCTGTATAAGTCAACTTACGATTGCTTAACATAGCGCTAAATTTTGTCACGATTCGAATAACTGATCATTCATGGCCCAAACTTATGATTGCAAGCCCAAGTATGTTAATTTGGTCTCTTTGATCCAATAACCTTGAGATTCATTGTGTGGAGGCTTTGGTTCTACCAATCCTCTAATGGATCTACAAAACCTTTGGTCAACGCGGATCACTTAAACATCGTTGATCATTAAATGGTACTTATGAGAATTCCAAATGGATGATATACTTGACAAAAAGCAAATGCAACTTGTTGTGTGAAGGCTTTGGTTCTACCAATCCTCTAATGAGTTCCAAATGCAAGTTTCAAGATGGTCATCCAACTAACCACTAATTATTGACTTGTTTATTTTATGCTTTTATTTTTTTATGCTTTATGTACTATTAATTTTTTTAGCATTTTTCATTTCATGCCATTTTCATCTTTGCTCATTTGAGCATTTATTTTCTTGTCATTTTTACTTTGCTCATTTGAGCTTTTCTTTTCTTTTCTTAAGATACTTAATAATCAACATAAACCCTAAAAAACTCGTAATGGTACTTGGACTATTTGGTTACTATCCTTGGCATTATGGAGCATGGGACTTTTTCTTGGACTTAGGATTAGAAACCTTGGCCTATCTTGGAGACCTTGTGATCTTATCTGATTATTTTGTCTGGAGTTCTTGAGGTTTACCTCAATACATTGGGTTTCTTGTTTGTTTTTATGTGCAAGTTTTTGTGATTACATTCTCTGTTTGTAATCTGGAATTCACCCGTATACAGCCGTTACTCTGCCCAATTTTTTTGAAGACTTAATACACTTGAAGTTTGGTTCTCGCAAGAAGTCTAGTATCTTTACTTGCTTGGTTTCAATCCAAAAAATGGGAATTCTATCTTGGCACATAATGTAAAATATTGGCTTCTCATTGGTTAGATGATTCTTCCCCTTAGCTTTTACCTTATGCTTTAGGATAGCCTCTTCTACTCCTCCCATCTTCTTTAATTTCAAAAATATTCTCCCTCCTTTTTAAACTCTTCTTGTTTCTAAACTTGAAACACTTTCATAATAAACTTGGACTTAGGTCCATGCATTTTCAAAACATTTTCATCAATAAACTTCAATCAATTTAATAATACTTAGACACCTTTTGTGAGAAGACTAAAAGTAAATCAATCTCATTTCAAACCATTTTTCCACTTTGGATTTTATCTTTAAACTTTTCTCAAAAGGTTAGACTCTTGTCAATCCTTGTAGTGATGCAAACAACTATACTTCTACAATATGTAGTGAAGTGATATATTTTCCACTTGGGTGTTGAGTGAGGCATTGTTGATTTTAAAATCCAAGCCATATCCTCCACTTTGAGATGGTGCAAATTATCCTTTCTCATGATTGTGGGTAGTAAGTATGTTTTCCACACGGACAATGGTGATGATGTCTTACCTCATAAAAATAACCAACACACTTGTGTTTCAAATTTTTAAAAGAGGAACTACGTGTACCCTGATCCCCTATTGCATGAAGGTGGTACGTAGGCACTAAAGGTTCGCAACCGCGGCGGGTGCAAAAATCAATAAAAAATATGTTTCTTCTCTCACTTCCACCATCCATTTTATACAACACATTTTATAGCCAAAATATAAATATTTTTCAAAGAGGTTCCTGCGGAGTACCGTAGATGTTTAAGGTGCTAATACCTTCCCTTTGCATAACCAACCGCCTTACCTTGAATCTTTCCCCCTTTTTTGGGTTATTCGCTCTTTTCCCATTCCTTTGGAAACAATAAAGCACGGTGGCGATTTTTATTTTTGATTTGTATAAAGTCTAGTCAATCCAATGGCTTAGTCTTGAACATTTCTACCGCTACAGAAAAATGGAGACTTCATTGGGGAAAGATTGACCTCTTGCTGGTCCATCCCTAAGTGGGTTGAGCCTATCTTTGTTTATTATATGTATATGTGCTATTCTTGTTTATGTGTTATATTCTGTATATATGTTTGTCTGGATTTTCCTGGTTTTTAGGGTGCTTGGTGATTACTCATAAGTCCTATACACGAACTTGGTCAAACTTTAAGATAGGACGGGCGGTATAGTCATGTTAACTTTGAGGGAGTAATCCCAAAAAAGGAGGCATGAGATCCCCCACTCAATGGAGGCCCCTTTGACTATAGTGTCGTTTACCGAGTAATCGAGAAGACTTACTGCTTTCGACCTGGGAGCCTGCTGAAACTGAATACCGTAGAATAACAAACCCATCTTGGCCTTTTAGGTGTAGTGCGGAAGCTACGACAGAGTAATCCAAAAATAATTGTCATGCGATACTACGCTCGGACGAGTCTTTATTGAGAATATTACTAATTACCGAGTTAATCGGGATCTTGGTAATATCCGAAGGAAGGATGTAGACTCTGGGAACCTCTAGAACCTTGTTCGACAGGTGATAACTTTTAGACCAACACCTTATGGGTAGTACCTTCGACCTCATGCTCGTGACGTTGAACCTATGAACCCTATATGTGTGATCTTGTGTGTGATTGTTGCATCATGCATCCATGCACTCATAAGCATCTTTTGAAGAAAAAAATATTTCAAGGGATTTAAAGGTTGACTATTTGTGAATATCTCAGGTACTGTTAACCATGGATTCTGGAAAGAGAAAGACCGGGAAATATAGTTTTACGGATCCCAAGATAGATGAGTTGATCAGTCTAATTCCAGAGATCGAGTGTTCTACAAACTTTCGGAAGAAGTATGGATCCATTATTCATCTCATGAAGCTAAAGATGAAGGAGGGTATTCTCTCGACCTTGATCCAGTTCTATGATCCGGTGTATCACTGCTTTACTTTTCCCGATTATCAGTTGATGCCTACACTGGAGGAGTATTCCTATCTATTGTATTTACCTGTTACCGATTGTGTTCCTTTTACTGGTTTAGAGGGTGAGCCAAAACCACATGAGATAGCTGCTTTGATTCATCTGGGAAACTCTGAGGTGAAAGCCCATATGAATACCAAAGGAGGGATTAGAGGATTACCAGCTCAGTTCTTATTGGAGAAAGCTTGTTACTTTTCCAGGATGAAGAGTACGGCTGCTTTCGAGGCCATCTTTGCTTTACTTGCTTATGGATTATTCTTATTTCCTAATGTGGACAAGTTTGTCGACATTAATGCTATCAGAATTTTCATGATTGGAAACCTAGTTCCTACACTATTGGGTGATGTTTATTACTCTATTCATCTTCGGAGTTCTTATCATGGGGGAATGATTATCTGTTGCACGCCTGTGTTGTACCAGTGGTTCATCTCTCATATGCCTCAGTCTGATGCTTTTTTGGGATGTCAAGAAGGAACCCCGTTGGGCTCCTAAGATCATGGAACTTACTCACTCGGATATTGATTGGTATCATCGAGCTCCAAAGGGAGGAATTAATTATAACCTTGTTCTTGCACGGCGGCATCTTGGTTATCCGATAAGGGATAAACCAAACAGTATTCATTTGAGTAGTTTCTTTCTGAAGGAAGGAGAATACCACAGGGAAGAAAGGGAGAAGATTGTAAAGGCCTGGTGTCACATTCATAAGAAGAGTAGGAAGGATTTGGGACCTAGGGGTGCTGTTTCTTTGGAGCCATACGTTCAGTGGGTCCGATCGAGAGCCATTCAGTTGAAGATGTCGTATACTTGGGAGACACCCATTCCCGATCTATTTGTGAAGACCACACCTCCCTTATTAGATGATCTAGAAGAGCTGCAGCTTGCTTTGGTCAAGATGCAATAGGAAAGGGATGCTTGGAAGAACAAGTTCCAGACATTAGAGAGTTCCTACAGAGCAGGCCTGAAGGAGAAAGACGATTTGATCGAGATCCTCGAGAGTTGAGCGGTGGAGTCTATGGAGAGGAAAGGGGATTTATTTTCCCCTAAGCCTCAAATAGGTGTTGATTACTCATTTCCTGATCCAGATGGTTGGAAGGAGGTTGCCACCAGACATGTGGAAGAAATCCAGAGGTTGAGGGCTCAGATTTCCAGGCTCACAGGGAAGCGCCAGTGTACAAATTGATCTCTATCATTTCTTTTTCTCAGGATTTTTAGATTGTATTTTCATCTTGTACTTGGGATCATTGAAACTTGTAATCCATTTTGAAGTTATTATAATAAAAAATTTCAGTATTTCAAAAGCGTTATTACTTTGATGTTTGTGATATGTCTATAAATGTTAAATCCCTTGAAATATTAAATGATAAAGTAAAAAATAATCATATGCATTGCATATCATGCATCATATTGCACATATTTCTTGCATTTATTATGCATATCCAGGTGCCTTACCCAGCTTCTTACTTCGTTCAGCAAGCTGACTCATCACTACAACACTCGGCCTAACTTCAAAAAGAAGATGGACAACTTGGAACAGGAGAATCGCGAGCTACGCGAAGAAGTTTCTGCTTTGAAGGCTGGCTTGGCCAACTTGAATATTCTGATTGAAGCTCTAGTAGTTGCTCAGAATCAGCCACTGAGTGTTCAACCTCAACCAACAAGGGCAAATGCTGAAGTTTCTACTGTTCCTGTATCCGCTACTCCGGCTGTTGTTCAAAATCGTATGCCTCAGGGTTATCCGCGGGGAATGCCAGAGAATTTTGCACCTGAAGGTTTCAATTTGGGCCCCCAAGATGCTCTAGTGGTTCAAACTGTTGTTAGTCCAGCACCTCCTGTGGTGCATATTGTTCATGTTGCACCTCCTTCAATGAATTTGGTTCCGTTTGTTAATGAAGATGTGTGTCATCCTTTCCCTCCGCCGAGTGAAGACTTGGGGCTTTATGACAGAATGGATTATTTCCAAGAGCAATTTGATAGAATGCAAAGAGAGATGAAGGCTCTTAGGGGAAAGAGCTATTTGGGCAGAATGTAAATGAGTTGTGTTTGGTCCTGAATGTTAAAGTGCCTGCTAAGTTCAAGGTCCCAGAGTTTGAGAAGTACAAGGGCAACACTTGCCCTCGTGCTCACTTGGTGATGTACGTGAGGAGAATGTCTACCCATACCAATGATCAGCGTCTGATGATTCACTTTTTCCAGGATATTCTGACCGGCGCAGCGTTGAAATGGTACATGAGTTTAGACAACACCAACATCCATACTTTTAATGATTTGGGAGAAGCATTCATTAAACCATACGAGTACAATGTGGACATGGCGCCCGACCGTGACCAATTTAGGGCCATGTTTCAGAAAGACAGAGAATCGTTCAAAGAGTATGCACAGAGATGGCACAAAGTGGCTGCACAAGTAATTCCTCCCATGTAGGAGAAGGAAATGACTAAATTTTTTTTGAAGATGCTAGGCGCTTTCTACTATGAAATAATGGTAGCAAGTTCCCCAAGTGATTTTACAAAGATGGTAGGAATGGGTGTCCGCATAGAAGAGGAAGTAAGAGAAGGTCGTTTGACAAAGGGTGAAGGATCTGGAGGTGTGAAAAATCAAGATTAAGGGTTTACAAAGAAGAAAGAGGGGGATACAAATGTTGGCATACAAGAGAGGAGAGTGAACGCTCCTAGAAGGAATTATCAGCGTCACCAGCAAGTTGCCTCAGTTACTCCTGTTATGAATGCCGCTCTGACTACTGTTGCTTATCAAAGACAGTCCCAGCAGGGGAACCAGGGGAATAATCAGAGAAGGGAGAACTATGACCCTATTCCCATGAGCTATGCAGAGCTACTACCAGCATTGATTCAGAAGAAGTTGGTCCAGACACGACCACCTCCCTCCGTACCATCACCATTTCCTTGGTATTACAAAGCAGACCAGATGTGTGCCTTTCATCAGGGAGCACCAGGGCATAGTGTTTAAAATTTTTATCCTTTGAGGACTGAAGTGCAAAGGTTGGTGAAGTTTGGAATTCTATTTTTCAAAGACATGGGACCTAATGTGAAATACAATCCTCTACCCAAGCACGGTGGGGTGAATGCTGTGAATATGGTGGCCGGTTGTCCAGAAGACTTTCGGATTTTTGACATTAATCTGGTTAGAGGAGATTTGGTGAAGATGCACGCAGACCTCTGTGAATCCAGTTATTATACGCATGATCGTGCCGGTTGTGCTGTTTGTAGTACAGACATACAGGGTTCTGAGAAGATAAAGGCTGATTTACAGGAGATGATGGATGAAGGTTTAATCCATATAATCAGGCCTAGGGAAGAGTATGAAGAGGAAGTGGATATGGTTTCTGGATGTCCAGGTGAATTCAGAATTTTTGATGTGGAGCATTTGAATGAGGATCTCGTGCAGTTGCGTGCTACCTTCTGCGTACTGTTGGTCAGGTGGAACACCAATATTGATCTTGCATAATTTGCTGTCGAGACCCCCAAGGATGTTCTATTGTAAGAGAGGCTGTTCAATTGTTGTTAGACAATGGAACTATCAAGATCACAGGTCAGAGAGATGATTATCACGAGATTGATATGGTTGAAGTTTGTTTGATGGAAGAAGAGTCAGAGGAAGAGTATGCTTCTGCGGATGAGTATTTCTCTTCAGACGAAGATTTGTTTGCCGGAAATGACCTTTTGATGGCTGATTGTGTTAAGGAAGGGGTAAATGTCATTGTACCTTGTTTTGGTGCACCCGCTCATCATGAGGTAGAGTACCATAGCAAACCAGGTATTACCCCATTGGTAATTAGTCTGCCAGGTCCTGTTCCCTATAAATCAGATAAGGATGTGCCTTACAAATACAACGCTACAATCTTAGAAGATGGGGTGGAAGTTCCCATCCAGCCAATGCCAGATGTTGGAAATATAGCTGATAATAGCAGGGTGACCCGTAGTGGTTGTATGTTTACGCCGGTTGTACAAAGAGATGTTGTTGCTGGAAATAAAAATGCTGAGAACGATGAGCCTAAGAAGGCTGCAGGAGAGACTAGCGAAGCCACATTAGAGAAAGAAGTGGATGATATCTTGAAGATAATTAAGATAAGCGATTACAGAATTGTAGATCAGCTATTGCAGACTCCTTCAAAGATATCCATCCTAGCTTTATTAATGAATTCCTCTACTCATAGAGAATCACTGATGAGAGTACTAGACCAAGCTTTTGTGGAGAGTGACATGCCGTTAGATCAATTCAGCAGCATAATTGGAAACATTACATCATGTAACAACTTGAGTTTCTGCGATGATGAGTTACCAGATGAAGGGAGGAATCACAACCTGGTCCTCCACATATCTATGAATTGCAAGAATGACTCGCTATCCAATGTGCTAATTGATAACGAATCCGTGTTGAATGTTATATCGAGGAGTACCCTCATGAAGTTAAAGTATCAGGGAACACCTATGCGCCTGAGTGGCATCATTGTGAAGGCTTTTGATGGGTCGAGGAAATCTGTCATCGGTGAAGTGGACTTGCCCATCCATATAGGACCACATTTGTTCTTGATAACCTTCCAGGTCATGGACATTATTCCCGCATATAGTTGTTTTCTAAGACGGCCATGGATACACGAAGCAGGGGCTGTCACTTCAACTCTGCTTCAGAAGCTAAAATTTGTTCGTGAAGGGAAGGTAATGGTCATAAATGGGGAGCAGGCATTGTTGATATCCCATCTATCCTCTTTCAGTATTATAGAAGCGGATGAGGCTGCTGTTGGAACCCAGTTCCAAGCCCTATCCATTGACAACATAAGGAGGAATGATAATTTTGTAGTTTCCCTAAAGGATGCGCAGCAGGTTGTGCGCAATGTTCATAATGCAGTTTGGGTACGACTTGTGGATCCACCCATGAACAAAAATAGAGCTGGTTTGGGTTTCTCTTCGAGGAATGGAAAAGGCGAAAATTTGAAGTCAAAGTCTTCTGTGAACAGTTATCATGATGTTTTCCGCAGTGGAGGCTACCTCCATCTAATTGGTTCTGGAATTAATGTTGTTGAAGAGGATGAAGCAGAGCAGGAAGTACTGAATTATGTGACGCATGGAGTCCGAGTTCAGAACTAGGTCACCATTGATGTTCCTTCTTTCATACATGCTTCAAAGTAATTTGTTTTGTTAATCTGTTTCTTTCTATTAAAAAGCTTTCACTCTGCCCAAGGTGGAAGTATTAATGTTGTAGGGATTATCTGTTTGCTATAACTTTTAAGATCATTAATAAAAGTTGTCTTTTCTTCCAAAATAATGTCTTTTATTTTCTGCTTTTTTCTTGGGAAATGGTAATAATAAAAAAAACCTTTCAAAATAAATAATAACTGAAAATTAATCTGCATGATCACTTATTATATGTGTATGTTTCTAAAAGCAATCATAAATCATATGTGCAGATTAATTAAAAAACCTGTTGAATACAATGACCCTGCACCCTCTCCCAACTTTGATTGTCCTGTGTTTGGGGCTGAAGAAGAAGATTATGATGAGATTCCAGAAGAGGTCTCACGGTTGCTTGAGCATGAGGAAAATACCATTCAGCCATATAAGGAGCCTTTGGAAGTGATTAATTTAGGTTCAGAAGAAGATCTGAAGGAAGTTAAGATTGGAGCATCATTGCATCCTGATGTAAAGAGCGGGTTGATTGAGTTATTGAAAGAGTATGTGGATATTTTTGCTTGGTCTTATCAAGATATGCCTGGTCTAGATACGGATATTGTCGAACATCGTTTTCCATTGAAGCCAGAGTGTCCGCCAGTTAAACAAAAGTTGAGAAGAACCCACCCGGATATGGCAGTAAAGATCAAAGAGGAGGTCCTAAAGCAGATTAATGCTGGTTTTCTTGTGACGTCAGTGTATCCTCAATGGATTGCCAATATTGTCCCAATACCAAAAAAAAGACGGAAAATTCTGCATGTGCGTAGATTACAGAGATCTAAATAAAGCTAGTCCAAAAGATGATTTTCCATTGCCTCACATCGACATGTTAGTGGAAAGCACAGCAAAATCCAAAGTATTCTCGTTCATGGACGGATTTTCCGAGTATAATCAAATATGAATGGCTTCAGAGGACATAGAAAAAAACAACGTTTATCACACCCTGGGGAACATTCTGTTACAAAGTGATGCCCTTCGGGTTGAAGAACACTGGTGCAATGTACCAGAGGGCTAGGACAACCTTATTCCATGATCTGATGCACAAATAAATCGAAGTATATGTTGATGATATGATTGCCAAATCCCAAACTGAAGAAGGGCATTTAGAAGATTCGTTGAAGTTGTTTCGCTGTTTGAGGAAGTATCGTCTCCGCTTGAATCCAAATAAATGCACCTTCGAAGTTAGATCGGGGAAATTGTTGGGTTTTATTGTTATCCAGAAAGGAATTGAAGTTGACCCTGATAAAGTCAAAGCAATTCAAGAAATTCCAGCACCAAGAACTGAAAAGCAAGTCAGGGGTTTCCTCGGGCGTTTGAGTTATATCTCCAGATTTATTTCCCACATGACTACAACGTGTAAACCGATCTTTAAGTTATTAAAGAAAGATCAAGGTTGTGTGTGGACGGATGACTGCCAAAGGGAATTTGAGAGTATTAAAGAATATCTGCTTGAACCTCCTATCTTGCTCCCTCCCGTAGAAGGAAGACCGTTGATTATGTATCTAACAATGTTAGATAAATCCATGGGTTGTATTATGGGACAACAGTATGAAACAGGAAAGAAAGAGTTCGCCATTTATTATCTCAGCAAAAAGTTCACTGATTGTGAGTCATGGTATTCCACGCTAGAAAAAACGTGTTGTGCTTTGGCCTGGGCGGCAAAGAGTTTGCGGCAGTATATGTTGAATCATACCACTTGGTTGATCTCCAAAATGGATCCAATCAAGTATATTTTCGAGAAGCCTGCTCTTACTGGGAGAATTTCCCGCTGGCAGATGTTGTTATATGAATATGATATCGAATACCGCACTCAAAAGGCTATTAAAATTAGTGTGTTGGCAGATTACCTTGCTCACCAGCCGGTGGAGGATCATCAGTCTGTAGAGTATGAATTCCTCGATGAGGATGTGATGTTCCTGAAAGTGAAAGATTGTTATGAACCATTTCCTGAGGAGGGCCCCGACCCTGAATCTCGTTGGAGTATGATATTTGATGGAGTTGTGGATGCTTATGGTAAAGGAATTAGTGTTGTGATTGTTACTCCTCATGGATCACATATTCCTTTTACCGCAAGGTTAACATTTGATTGCAATAATAATATGGCAGAATATGAGGCTTGCATCATAGGTCTTGAGGAAGCTATTGATCTCAGAATCAAAATTCTAGATGTGTATGGCGATTCAGCTTTGGTAATAAATCAGATTAAAGGAGAATGGGACACTCGTCACCCTGGCTTGATCCCTTACAAATATTATGCTAGAAGATTACTACCCTTCTTCAATAAAGTTGAATTCCATCACATTGCTAGAGATGAAAATCAAATGGCGGATGCTCTGGAAACTTTGGTGTCCATGTACCAAGTGAATCCTTGGAATGATATACCCCGAATTACAATTCGACGACTAGATAGGCCCGCTCATGTGTTTGCAACAGAGGAGGTAGCAGATGAAAAACTTTGGTATTATGATATCAAGCATTTTCTTCAGACTCAGGAATACCCGATTGGTGCGTCGAAGAAAGATAGAAAGACACTGAGAAGATTGGCAGGCAATTTCTTCCTCAGTGAAAATGTGGTATACAAGAGAAATTATGACATGGTCCTGCTCAGATGCATGGATAGACACGAAGCAGATATGTTGATGCATGAGATTCATGAAGGTTCATTTGGCACTCATGCTAATGGACATTCGATGGCTAAAAAGATTCTAAGGACAGGTTATTATTGGTTGAAAATGGAATCTGACTGTTACAAATTTGAAAAGAAGTGCCATAAATGCAAGATTTATGCAGATAAGATCCATGTGCCTCCGACACTTCTCAATGTGATTTCCTCCCCATGGCCATTCTCTATGTGGGGTATTGACATGATCGGGATGATAGAACCCAAAGCTTCGAATGGACACCGTTTCATCTTGGTAGCAATTGACTACTTTACCAAATGGGTAGAGGCTGCTTCATATGCCAATGTTACCAAACATGTGGTTGTGGGTTTCATCAAAAACAATCTTATATGTCGGTATGGTGTGCCGAGCAGAATCATAACTGACAATGGATCGAATTTGAACAACAAGATGATGACAGAACTGCGCGAAGAATTCAAGATTGTCCATCCCAATTCATCTCCATACAGGCCAAAGATGAATGGGGTTGTTGAAGCTACTGATAAGAATATCAAGAGAATTGTCCAGAAAATGGTTGTTACTTATAAGGATTGGCATGAAATGCTCCCTTTTGCTCTGCATGGATATCGAACATATGTTTGCACTTCAACAGGAGTAACCCCGTTATCCCTAGTGTATGGAATGGAAGTTGTACTCCCTGTCGAGGTAGAGATTCCCTCGTTGCGTGTGATAATGGAAACCAAGTTGACATAGGCTGAATGGGTCCAGAACAAGTTTGACCAATTGAATTTGATTGAAGAGAAGAGGATGACAGCTTTAAGTCATGGGCAGTTATATCAGAAAATAATGAAGAAAGTATTTGATAAAAAGGTCAAACCTCATGAATTCAGAGAAGGCGACCTCGTGCTCAGGAAGATCATGTCTTTCAACACTGATTCTAGGGGCAAGTGGACTCCCAATTTTGAAGGCCCGTATGTTGTCAAGAAAACCTTCTCTGGTGGTGCATTAATTCTTGAAACTATGGATGGCGAGGAGTTCCCACGTCCCATGAATGTTGACGCAGTCAAGAAATACTTTGCCTAAAGAAATAAAAGAACAGCTCGCTAAGTTTAAAACCCGAAAGGGAAGTGTGATCGGTGGATCTGGAACTGACTATTTAACACTGGTTCGCGAAATGTCGCGGAAGCAAGAGTCGCCACCGTCTTTTATTTTCTCCAAATGGAAAGGACAAAATCATCGAAAAATTCCTTAAAGAGATTGCTCTCGGTTCGGGAGGTAGGTTATAGAAAGGGAAGGTGTTAGCACCCTTTCTATCCATGGTTATCCATGGGCTCTTAGATACTTGCTCATTGTGTTTTCAAAAATGGTTTGTTTTCTTTTCAACTGTGGGTTTTAAAAAGTTTCTTTGAAAATTCCAGTTCGACTCTTGTATCGGTCCTCAAGAGTGTTTGCAAAATTGCTTTCGAAAGCTTTTTGAAAATATGTTGGTGTGAAAAGTATTTTTTTGATTTGTTTTGAAATTTAGAGCAAGTATCTAGGGTCGTCTACCTACCCTAAGGAATTCGTCTGTGTAAATGTCCTTTAAAGTAGTGCCATCCCACCATTGAGAGGTAGGTAGCACCACCGTTGGAGGTGTTCGGGTCAATTCGAGGTTCGGGACATGGTGATCACCAGAGCAATGGGAAGACACCTTAGAAGCTACCCTCATGCCAGGTTCCCGGATCATGAGGACTTACTAAGACATCCTCTACTCGACGATCACCTTTCGAGGCAAGGCAACAGTGAGGCGTACCCTAGGGGTGGTGTGTGATTTGTGTGTCCGGTTCATTTGCATTTATCTTGTTCATGTCAAAGTGATCTAAGCGTTTGTTTTTATTTTAGGCCATTCATTCTTGCATGCATTTATTTAATAGTTACAAAGTGCGAAAAAGGTAAAGTTCTAAACTATTACAAAAGGCGCGGGTCCACATCGCCGAAATTTCCAGGACCCGATTTGACAGAAAATAAAGAACGTAATAAAGTAAAGTGCGAAAGATTAAATTTACACGGCTTTGGGAGAGGTACATAAATAATTAAAAGAAAAAGAAATAAATACGTGAATTGAATTAAAATTAGAAACGAGGGCGTTGGACCCTTTTAACGAAATTAAATTAAATTATTAAATTAATTGAATAAAAATGAAAAAAAGAAATTATTATTTTTTTGAGATTTTTGTATTCATGATTTTAATGAGAATTAAATGAAAGAAAATATTAACCCTAATTCTAGTTGTTTTTTAGTTTATTAAGAAAACATGTTAAAATTTAAACCTAAAATTAATCTAATTATTAACAGGCAATTTGATTTATAAAAATAAATAATATTTGATTATTAATAATGGTGAAAAAAGAATAAAAGTAATTAAAATAATTAAACCTAATTTCTACAAATTTTTGAGTTAATTAAGAAAATGTTTGAATTAAACCTAATTTAATAGCTAAAATTAATGAATAATATTTATTTACAAAAAATATATTAATTAAATAAAAATACTTATTTTTGTCTTTTTCTGATTTTTTTATTGTTTTTATGTTTTTTATGAAAATATTAAATTAAAGAAATTAATTAAAAAAGAACAATAATTGAAATAAATAAAATAATAATGAAAAGAATATTGCAAACCTAGGGGGGTCTGTCCCCATTTGGGAGGTTTTGTTAGCATTGCTGGCCCATTAAGCTCATGGCCTGATTGACTTTTGTGCCAGCGTGTAACTCCATTGACTAACGTATATGGTGTCCATTAGATCTGGTCCCTTGGATTGTTATGATTGCACGCGTGGCAAGCATGGATGTGGAGAATATGGTGGTCTTCATGGTTGAATCTGCATGGGATTAGTTTTATAGAAAAAATATTGAAAGAGAGTGGGGACCTGGGGCTCGAACCCAGGTCCTGAATATTACCAATGCTACGCTTCACCACTGAGCTATCCAACGCGCTTTGATTATATAATATGAAGCAAACAATATAACATAAAAACAATGGTCAGTGGAAAATTTAGCGCGAAATTCGAATGAACCAGTCACCGCTTGCCACATTCCCTTCTTCTTCCTTTGTGCCTGAAACAGAAAAAGGTTAGCAACGGTTTTGAACCGTTCCCATATACACCATATTCCAAAATAGCGATTAGCTCGTGGTAGCTCATAAATTGAGCGCGAGGGTGGCTTTGGAATCGTCCAGGCACGTTGAATTCATTCATGGCTTTATGGTGTTCTAATTTTATGGCTTTTAGAAACGCCCAATTTGGAACTCAAGGAACCCTAGCCTGTATCAATGGTGGAATCGCGTAAAGCACATGAAAACTTAATTGAATTATGTAGTTAGCTTCAGAATTAGTCAAGGAACATAAATCAAACATCAAAAATTACTAAAGATGCATGAATCGAGATGCAAGAATGTAAAAAAATTTCTATACAAGACACCATCGTTCTCACGTTTCTTGGTGTTAGGATGGATGGTTTTGATTTGAAAACCTTCCTTGAAGCCTCAGGAAGGTGATGGAACAAGTCTTTTTGCTTGAATCGACCTGCAACTTAGTTTTCAGTTTCCAATTTTTTTTGCAAAAACTCAAGTCTTGTTCTTTGTCTATGGCGCAGCTGGGAGCTTTTTAGGAGTAGGGTTAGCATATGTATATATGTGTGAGTGATTAGGGTTGAGAATTTGATCAAAAAATCCATGAATTGATGAAACAATATTTGATTTTCCATGCCATAATTTTCAAATCTTTTCATGCACATTTGCTACCAAATCATGTCCAATTACCTTTGATTCTTTCCTAACCTGATTTGCACAAAATCTTGGAGATATTTTATGCACAAAAAGATTTAAAACATTAGGTTTAGTATTTTTCACCTATTTATTTAGATTAAATGAATTATTAATAATTAAAAATCCAAATAAATAAATAAAAAATGATAAAAACTTCCCTTTGGGCCAAATGGTCGTGCACATGCCTTGGATGATGAATTGTGGAAGAAAAAGAGGCCCATTTAGCAATTTTAGGTCATTTGAAGCAATGTTGACTTTTCAAAATATCCAAAAATTTCCCAACTTCCACAAGGCACAACTTGCTCAATTTTTAAGCTTTGCTCATGTTCTTGGACATTTTGGAAAGGAATTTGAGGCCTCTAACCAATTTCTTTGGTCCCATGTCAGTTTGATTTACCAATCTCAAGTTATGGCCTTTGACCTAAAGTCCCTTTTTGTTGACTTTTGAAAATGACCTATAATGTTGAAATTGATAACTTTTTGTGAGAGCATTTCTTGGACTTGAAGTGTGAAGAGGAGTTGTAGGAAATGTCTTTCTCTTTAAAATGAGCTTTGGATGGAATTTTTCTGATAATCCATGTGAAAGTTATGCCCTGGTCAAGTTACAGTTGACTTTTTCAACTGTCCAAATATGGAAACTTTTGCATCTTGGTGATTTTTGAGCCAAGCTTTGAGAATCATGATCAAGCATTGATCAAATGATGTTTTTAGCTTCAAAATGAGATGTTGACCAAAAATTTGAACTTTTGACTGTCAAATGACCATTTTGCCCCTACAGTTGACTGTAGTGCAATTAGGGTTTTTGACTGTGCAATTTTGTGCTGTAAGTCTTGAAACTTGGTATGAGGATGCTTGACCATGTTTATAAGCATGTGGGACTTGATTGGACCCTTGGAAACTTCATTTTCTTTGTCAGAACCAAAACCCTAATTTTTGACTGTTAGGAGGCCCTTGAACTGTGCAACCCTTGGGGAGATTTTAAAGCATTGACTTGGAAAATCTTGAAGAATATGGGAGGGCAAATTTTGGGGTACAATAGTTGCCCCTGTTCAATCTTCTTAGACCTGAGGATGCAGATTGGCTGACGTGCCTTTCGTAATCCGAAGGTGGAAGAGGATTGAACACTAGAGTGCCCAGAAATTTGCGCTCACATAGTAGTGTGATGGTGGGGAATGGGCTTACAGATGCCATTTGGAGATTGATGGATAGGATGATGGGCTTATAGATGCCATGCTGAGAGATGATGGATGGTGGATGTGCATATAGATGCCATCTGGATGTTGATCGCGTAAGAGATTCCTTAGCGAGAACTTGCGTACCTGCAAAAGAAAAATGAGTACCTGACCTGTTACATGAGTTGGTCTTCAGATTCTTTGTATAGATGTGTCCTGAATGGTTACAGGAGCTGGATCTGGATCTTCAAAAGGTGATGAATGAACCAGGGATGGTTACTACCTCAACAGGAACGGTGAGAGAACCTTGGACGACTTTAACCTCAACAGCAATCGTTGAGAAAATCTTGGGATGATTACTACCTCCGCAGGATCGGGGAGAGAACCACAGGAGACTACAACCTCAACAGCAATCATTGAGAGAATCTTGGATAACTTCAACTTCAACAGCAATCGTTGAGCGAATCTTGGGATGATTACTACCTCCGCAGGATTGGGGAGAGAACCATAGGAGACTACAACTTCAATAACAATCATTGAGAGAATCTTGGATAACTTCAACTTCAACAGCAATCATTGAGCGAATCTTGGGATGATTACTACCTCCGCAATATCGGGGAGAGAACCATAGGCGACTACAACCTCAATAGCAATCATTGAGAGAATCTTGGATAACTTCAACTTCAACAGCAATCGTTGAGCGAATCTTGGGATGATTACTACCTCCGCAGTATCGGGGAGAGAACCATAGGCGACTACAACCTCAATAGCAATCATTGAGAGAATCTTGGATAACTTCTACTGAGTCTTTATCAGGAAAATCTGTTTGGGGTCGATTTAACTGGACTAGAGAAGGCCTTGGACTGGATAAGAAACAGAAAATCTTAGGGTCGATTAACTGAACCGGTCTAGGTCTTGAAATGTCTTCAACTGGATAAGCAACAGGGAGATCTTAGGGTCGATCTGACTGAACCAGAGAAGGCCTTTGACTGGATAAGAAACAGAAAATCTTAGGGTCGATTAACTGAACCGGTCTAGGTCTTGAAATGTCTTCAACTGGGTAAGAAACAGGGAGATCTTAGGGTCGATCTGACTGAACCAGAGAAGGCCTTGGACTGGATAAGAAACAGAAAAGTCTTAGGGTCGACTTAACTGAACCGGTCTAGGTCTTGAATTGTAGCTGAGAATTTAACTGGATCTTTCCTGAAAGGTAAAGGTCAGTCATATGCAATGCATGATATGGATCAAGAAATGATGTTCTCAACATAAATGAGATTGTAAGATATGATGCATATATGCATGCTGTAATGATGTATGTGATGTTTAGGAATGTATGTTTTCGTCTTAGGAAAATAAATCCTTGACGAGTGCCGGGAAGTCATTCCTGGGCTGATGTTGGAGAATAGATTTTGCTTCTGTTGGGGATGATAGTTGCAAGAATACCGGTAGGAGAAGATAACTCCGTTGGGGAATAAACTTGGCGAATCGAACATTCTGCGGGGAGAAGAGTACTATGACAATCTTGCTGGGAAGCAATACTCTGTGGGGAGAGAGGTACTTTGTTGAGTTGTTGATAATAACTTCGCTGGGGATACCATTGATATGTTGGAAGTTGCTGGGGATAAGAAAGAACTGTGTTGACGATGACCTTTCCGTAGCTTTTGGCTGAGGATAACCCAGTTATATCCTGGTAAGGAAATAACTCTTTGAATAAAACCGGGGGACGCGTTCGTGCTCTGCGAGGATAAGCTTCCAGAATCTACTGGGGATAAGCTTACTGCTTGGGGAGATGGATTCCAACTTTTCCTGGGGAAACTGGATTGGAATCTCCTGGGGAAGTTTTGAACTGTATCGGGGAAGTGACTCCATTGAATGTTTGATGTACCGCCGGGGAACAATCTTTAGGTCAAGACTGTCGGGGATGCTTGTTAAGATGGTATATATGCTGCTGGGAAATGTTGAGCTCTGCGGGAGTATACCCAACTTTCTTAAATTTTGATAATAGCTTTGGTTGAGGAGAGTGTACTGGCTTGCTGACGCACCCTCTGGGGAATTGAGATATCTGGTTATGTTCTTCAGCTGAACCCATCTTGATACCTTGGAGGACAGAACAATTAGATTGCTTAGACAACTCTTTTATTGCCCCTGTTTCTAATGTTACCTGTAATTAATCCTTTGTTTCGTATGCAAATATTCATGAGTTAGCAAATTATTATCAATGCATATATCACAAATTGAACCTTGGACGTTCTTCGCAAAACAAAACAGAAAAGGAAAAACAATTGGCAATTTTAACTGAAAAGTATATTTGTATTGATTTTTTGAATGGCCTGTGAATAGGCGTTTTATGTACAAGAGGCTGACGTCCTAGTAAGAGAACGCCGCCGAACAAAAAGTTTATACAAATTTTGTACAAGAGAAAATAAACAGTTGTGTGAAATGAATGATCCCACTGGGTTTCAACTCCAATATTGCCTTTATATCTCTGAGCGTCTCATCACTTGATGACCTAAACGAAGATGAAGCTGACTGATCGATGCCGTCTGAATTTGATGTAGATACCGGATTCTGGATGCAAAGTGATCCAATGAGACATAGTATTACGCTTTTATCCCTAATTTTTGCCTAGACCGCCCTTTCGGGTTTTCAGTCCACCGGGATACCCATTTTTGCCCAAGCCGCCTTTTCAGGTTTTCGACTTGCCGGGTGTACAGATTTTTTTTATTTCATCCCTTCATTTTGCCCGAACCCTTTTGGTTCGTCGGGAAGCCCTAATTTTTGCCTAGGCATGTCAGCCTAGCGGGTATTTTTCATGCGTAGTATCTTTTTACTATGTCTGCATTGGCGGGGTGAGGAAGGTCGTCACCATCCATGTTGGTTAGAATCATGGCTCCTCCTGAGAACACATGTTTAACCACAAATGGCCCTTCGTACGTAGGGGTCCATTTGCCCCTTGGATCACTCTGAGGAAGGATGATTCGCTTGATTACCAGATCCCCAACTTGATATTCCTGTGGTCTGACCTTTTTGTTAAATGCCCTGATCATCCGTTTCTGATACGTCTGACCATGACAGATAGCAGCAAGTCTCTTTTCATCAATAAGGTTTTGCTGATCAAGTCGTGTCTGGATCCAATCATCTTCGTTCAGATTTGCATCCTTCATTATCCGGAGAGAGGGTATCTGCACTTCGATCGGTAAGACTGCCTCCATACCATAAATCAAGGAGAAAGGAGTTACCCCGGTTGACGTCCTGGCTGAGGTACGGTACCCATGTAGAGCGAACGGTAACATCTCGTGCCAATCTTTATAAGTCACTGTCATCTTCTGCACGATTTTCTTGATATTTTTATTCGCTGATTCTATAGCCCCATTCATCTTCGGTCTGTAAGGAGAAGAATTGTGGTGCTGTATCTTAAACTGCTCGCAGAGCTCAGTGATCATCTTGTTATTGAGATTGGTACCGTTGTCTGTAATAATTCTCTCTGGGACGCCGTATCGACAGATCAGGTTATGCCGGATGAACCGTGCCACAACAGTCTTGGTTACCGTAGTGTAGGAAGCTGCTTCGACCCACTTCGTGAAGTAATCAATCGCTACCAGGATGAAGCGATGCCCATTGGACGCCGTAGGTTTAATCTCACTGATCATGTCTATGCCCCACATTGCAAACGGCCAAGGCGCGGTCAGAACATTCAGAGGAACTGGAGGAACATGCACCTTGTCTGCATAAATCTGGCACTTATGGCATGTCCGAGAATGTTGGTAGTAGTCAGCTTCCATTGTGGACCAGTAATACCCTGCCCGAAGGATTTTCTTCGCCATAGTGTGTCCACTGGAATGTGTACCAAAGGTCCCTTCATGTAGCTCTTCCATGATCTTTTCTGCTTCAGCTTTGTCCACACAACGCAGTAAGGTCGAATCATGGTTTCGCTTGTACAAGATGCCGTTGCTAAGGAAGAATTTTGCTGCGAACCTTCTCAGAAACTTCTTATCATTGACAGAGGCACCTTCAGGGTATTCCTGGGTTTCCAGATATCTCTTCACTTCATGGTACCAAGGCTTCTCAGTCACCAATTCAGTCTCAAGATCACAACAGTATGCCGGTTCGTCCAGTTTCCAGATGATGATCCGGGGAGCCTCATTGTCCCATTTGACCTTGAACATGGAAGACATTGTAGCTAACGCGTCCGCCAGCTGATTCTCCTCCCTCGGGAAATGTTCAAAGGTTATCTTCGTGAAGTGGGGGATCAAGGTCAACACACAATCTCTGCAAGGAATAAGATTCGGATGTTTCGTATCCCACTCTCCTTTGATCTGATTGATCACAAGAGCGGAATCTCCGAAGACACTTAGAAACTTGATCCTTAGGTCGATCGCAGCTTGAAGACCCATGATGCATGCCTCATACTCCACCATGTTGTTGGTACAGTTGAAACATAGCCGGGCAGTGAGTGGAGTATGAGTGCCTTGAGGTGATATGATCACAGCGCCAATACCGTTACCCAAAGCATTGGAGGCTCCATCAAAGTGCATAGACCATCGGGATCCTACCTCAGGTCCTTCATCCGGTCCAGGTACTTCACAATCAGTCACAATCATGATGCTTTCGTCCGGAAACTCGAAGTTCATTGACTGATAGTCGTCTACGGCCTGATGTGCCAAGTGGTCTGCCAATACACTTCCCTTGATGGCTTTCTGGGTCGTGTACTGAATGTCGTATTCCGTCAAGATCATTTGCCATCTTGCAATTCTCCCAGACAGAGCAGGCTTTTCGAATATGTACTTTATAGGATCCATCTTTGAGATCAACGAGGTAGTGTGAGTCAGCATATACTGTCTCAGCCGGCGAGCAGCCCATACCAAAGCGCAGCAAGTTTTCTTGAGCAGCGAGTATCGGGTCTCACAGTCGGTAAACTTTTTGCTAAGGTAATAAATGGCATTCTCTTTTCGGCCAGACTCGTCATGCTGCCCCAGCACACACCCCATTGAGTTGTCAAGTACTGTCAGGTATAGTATCAGAGGTCTCCCTTCAACCGGTGGCATAAGGATGGGTGGTTCTTGGAGATACTCTTTGATTCTGTCAAAAGTAGCCTGACATTCATCATTCCAACGTACTACCTGATCTTTCTTCAGCAGCTTAAAGATTGGCTCACAGGTAGCAGTCAGGTGTGAGATGAATCGAGCAATGTAATTCAGGCGTCCTAAAAAGCCTCTGACCTCTTTCTCTGTTTTAGGAACTGGCATCTCTTGAATAGCTTTGACCTTGGCAGGGTCCACTTGAATGCCCTTGTCGCTTACAATGAAGCCTAGAAACTTTCCAGATCTTACCCCGAAGGTGCACTTGTTCGGGTTCAACCTCAGCTTGTATAGTTTCAACCGGTCAAACAACTTCTGCAGATGATCTAGGTGATCTTCCTCAGTCTGGGACCTTGCGATCATGTCGTCAACATACACTTCTATCTCATGAATCATGTCATGAAATAAAGCAACCATGGCACGTTGGTAGGTTGCCCCAGCGTTCTTCAGTCCAAAAGGCATGACCTTGTAGCAGAAGGTGCCCCACTGAGTAACAAAGGTAGTCTTTTCCATATCTTCAGGTGCCATCTTGATCTGATTATAGCCTGAAAAACCATCCATGAAAGAGAACACCTTATGCTGAGCTGTATTATCAACAAGGACATCAATGTGAGGTAGAGGGAAGTCATCCTTGGGGCTGGCCCTGTTCAGATCCCTGTAGTCGACACACATTCTGACCTTACCGTCCTTCTTAGGTACCAGCACCACATTAGCAACCCACTGAGGGTAAGAAGTCACTGCAAGAAACCCAGCATCAAACTGTTTCATAACCTCGGCTTTAATCTTCTCAGACATCTCTGGACGCATACGACGGACCTTTTGCTTAACCGGAGGGCAGTCTTCCTTAGTAGGCAACTGATGGACCACAATATCGGTATCCAACCCGGGCATGTCTTCGAAGGACCAGGAAAAGATCTCCACATAATCATGTAGCATCTGAGTCAACCGTTGCTTCACGCTGAGCTCTAGGTTGGAACCAATCTTTACCTCTTTCCTGTCAGCCTCAGTACCCAGATTTATTGTTTCCACCGGCTCTTCATGGGGTTGAATTGCCCTCTCTTCCTGGAGTAACAGTCTTGCAAGTTCGCCATGCACTTCGCAATCATCCTCACCTTCGTCTTCGGCTAAGTTGATCAGATTTGCGAAGTCATAACTGGCAGTAGCAGGGTCGTTACCAGTGAGATCTAGAGTGGATTGAAACCTGTATGAGTGAGTGTGTGTAAATACAGCTGTTTTGAAATATATATAGGAAGGAAAGATAGAAAAGGAGCATAAGATTTGAAATGCGAGAAAACGTCCAAGATTTTCATTTATGATATATGAAATGACAATTTATATGCCCTCACAAATGAAGCCAACGGTGCCTCGGGTAAGACACTGGGCCATAGAGTTTAAGTGTTTATTACAAATAACAAAACAAAGAAGCTTATTATTGCGTAACAAAAGTAACAGGGGTATGGTCTTTGATAATCCAATTGGTCAATCCGCCTTCAGTCGTCGGGTAGATCCAGCTATTGAACTCAGCTTCGTCCACTTCATTGTCCTCCCCAACAGCATTCACTCCTGGATTTGTAATGAGCACAGGAGGTCTTCTGGTCTTCGCCTTCCGCATAGCTTTATGTCCCTCTGCAGTAAAACCCAGCCCAAATTTGTCAGTTTTCTGTGTAAAGTCGGGAAGCCTGCCCCAGTTAGCACATTCACCTTTCTGAACCAAAACCCGAGCATCCTTCAGGGAAGCCATCTTCAAAGGAACATTCTCTTCGACTGCCGTTTCTGCTGCTGCTGAAATTGGAAGTACCTCTTCAAAATGCTGGAAGGGGGTCTCGATAAACTCCCCATCCATCTCAATGTACCTGAAGGAATTCAAATGGCTCACCATATACTCCTCATCTCCCTGCATAGTGACGATCTTCCCTCTGACAGGGTATTTCAGCTTCTGGTGCAAGGTAGAGGTCACTGCCCCAGCTTTATGGATCAAAGGTCGACCCAGTAGACAAGAGTACGATGGGCGGATATCCATCACATAAAAAGTAGAGTCAAACACCTGAGAGCCCACACGAATAGGAATGTCAATCTCTCCATGAACCATCCTTTTTGAACCGTCAAAGGCCCTGACGATGATATTGCTGGGTTTCAGTTCCAGGCCTTCACAATCCAAACGGTCTAAAGCCTTCTTTGGTAGCACATTCAAAGAAGAACTAGTATCCACCAATACGTGTGCCAGAGTAGTGCCCCTGCATTCAATAGAGACATGCAGGGCGTCATTGTGGTCTCTTCCCTTTGCAGTCAGGTCAGCATCCGAGAAACCCAAGCCATTGTCTGTTGTCAGATTTGCTACGCAGTCAGTGAATTGGACTGCAGATGTCTCATGTGGCACATGGGTCGTCTTGAGAAATGAGATCAAGGCCTTAGCATGGGCCTCGGAGCATAGCAATAAGGAGAGCATGGAGATCTTGGAGGGCGTATGCCCCAGCTGTTCCACAACATTAAAGTCACTCTTCTTTATTATTTTCAGGATTTTCTCCATCTCTTGTTGGGAGGCCTCAACATTTATAGGTATCGGTGCCTCCATCCGGGCAGGCTCATCTTCAATTCCTTTGCCCCGAGCATTGGATGAATCGGCAGCAGGGGAAACAACTTGGTCAGAAACAGGAACAGGTACACTTGTAGGTGTTACTGTAAGGGGTCTTCGAGTAGCGGGCGGTGCAATGTCAGGCGAGAAGAGCCTGCCACTGCGGGTAACCTTGGCTGGACCAGTGATATCGCAGATACTGGCGCCAGTGTTGAACTCTTGTTTGGTTCCATTCACATACACATCTGCCCCATAGTGCCAGGGGACAGCTTTATCAGATACGTAGGGGAGAGGCCCCGGAACAGTAATAACAACAGGTGCGACAGTCATGATTTGGACAGGATTCCTTGGGAGAGCCTTGATTGGATTATTATAGATGGTAATAACAGCAACTTCTTCTACCGGAACCAACTGAACATCGAACTTCTTGAATAAAATCTCTTTACTGTCCATTAGGCTTTGGATGCCCAACTTCAGCAAAGGGCAACAAGAGAGAGAAACAGCACAGAACAGGCAACCCTCACTGCAACCCGGAAATAAACGGCCAGCAGTAGGTTCCTCTTGACAATCTTCAAAGGAGTAGCTACATCATCCACGGAAACAGCGTAAACATCTTCATCAACCGCATTTACTCCATGCTGGGGCATAGGAGCAGTTACCACATTCAGCCTCTCAGGCGCTTCAAACTGTATCTCTTTTGCATCGATAAGGTCTTGCACCTTATTCCTTAAAGCCCAACAGTCATCAGTGGAATGCCCCGGGCTATCGGAGTGATAAGCACAATGGGCATTTGGGTTGTATTTAGGAGAAGCAGTGTTTACAACCTTTGGCGCCTCTCTGACAGTCACTAGATTGGTGGATAGTAACTGCGGCAGGATTTGGGATAGGGTCATACTCAAACGGGTAAACTCTCTCCGGGGTCTTTCAGCCCTTTGAGGATTGGTTGGCCGAGGAGCGGCAGCAGGCTTAGCAATCATTACTGCACTGACTGATTGGCGGCGCTCAGATTTCTCTTGTCTCCGGGAGCCATACACAGCACTAGCCTCCTTCTTGAAGGGTTTCTTCTCTGAACTTGTAGATGCACCCTTCGGAATCTTACCAGACTTCAACCCAGCCTCAATTCTCTCTCCAGTCAGAATAACATCGGTAAACCCTGCAGACGAGTTACCGATAAGATGGTTGAAAAACGGCCCAGATAGGGTCCCCAAGAACATGTCTACCAACTCCCGGTCAGTCAATGGAGGCTGCACTCTGCCAGCCAGATCCCTCCACTTATGAGCGTACTCTTTAAAACCTTCGCTTGAACCTAACGACATACCCTGGAGTTGGGTACGCGTAGGGGCAAGGTCGGCATTATATTGATACTGCTTATAGAAAGCAGTAGCCAACTCCTCCCAGTTACGAACCTTGGTCCCATCCAGCTGATAGAACCATTCGAGATGAGTCCCTGAAAGACTCTCCTGGAAGAAGTGGATCCACAAATTCTTATCCACTGAGTACG